>OY856412.1:524856793-525209293 GCA_963693085.1 Alisma plantago-aquatica
GCCAATAAGATTGATCGACTTCAACTACATTTGTCCTCTTTATTTTATATTTAAACACTACTTTGTAGCTAAATTTACTAAACAATGCCCCCTCTCCCGCGCGCATGTATTCGATCCAATTAAACCCGCGCATCCCAGTTTCCCATTCTCTCTATTCCTCGCTATCTCCTCCTCTCCCACACACTCAATCGGCCGCCGATCATGCTCCTCTCCCACACGGGCATGTATTGGATCCAATTAAACCCGCACATCCCAGTTTCCCATTCTCTCTATTCCCCGCTATCTCCTTCTCTCCCACACACTCAATCGGCCGCCGATCACGCTGTCTGACTAACTGTCACACCCGATCGCGCGAGCCTCCCGCAGTCCACGCGCTTGAGTGCTTTCGCACATCCCAATCCTTGCATTGGCAGGATGAAGACCTAAAACTGTCGTGGATCCTGAACTTGTCATCTAGCTTCGCCCGCTGAATAGTTTGCATCTTCAAGCGATCATTGCCCCCATCCAGTGCTCGCCTCTTCTGCAAGATCGTCGGCCCTTCCCAAAGTCACCACCTCCTCCCAAGGTTACTACCGGTTACTGCCTCTCCATTGTCGCAGACAATCCCCAAGGTCTTCAGACCTCTATTTCTGTAAGTCTGAGATGACTGCAGTTCCTTTTCTTCTATTTCTGAGATCATATTGTCTTTTGTTTGCTGATCGATCATGGAGTCCATTTTTAATATTTCTGTAGAGGAGTGAATATGTGTATCTTGTTTAGGGAAGACACGACCAATTTGTAGCAAACTTGCATTATTCACTATTACATGACACAAAACTCATTTCACTACAATACTCGGTCACCACCATGTGCATTACAATCTGACATAGTAACCCCATTGGCCAATTTGCCTCTGACAACATTTTCTCTAGGTCAACAGGGGCCAAGCATATAAATCGGGATATTTTTGTTTTCTGAAACATACCAATTCAGATCCCTCTAATGAAAGTAGTTCTAGAATCTTGTAGTTGGATAAGGACATCTCCTATTGTCATTCTCTCACTTGGTAACTCATATTGGAGCAGATAAGAGCAATATTGGTGATTGATAATATGCATTCCTGTGTTCTAGGGGTTATGCTTTTGTTGCGTGTGGGAGAAGAGTTGGATCCAGTATGTCTATGATTTGTATTAAAAAGTTTTTCTCCACATAATTGTGAAGGTTTGTTTCATCTATAAAAGAATCATCAGTCGGCCTCTTTCCTGTCAACATTTCCAACAGAAGAACTCCGAAGCTATAAACATCCCATGATGTACTGACCGGGCTTCCCATTCCACTCTCTGCAGTTCATAAGTGGATGTCAGTGAAAAGAGGACGTTATTTTAAATACCAAACATGATAAGTGTTAGTTGAGAAATATAAAGTAACATGAAAAGCGAACAACATATTATTGTCTATAAACAATGACTTACCAGGAGAAATGTAACCAAGAGATCCTTTTACACCAATCGATACTGCTTCCACATACGGAGATAGTGATTTGGATATTCCAAAGTCACTAACACAGGCTGTCATGTCTTTCTTTAGCAGAATATTGCTAGGCTTTAGATCTCGGTGCACTATGGGTGTTACAGAATGATTATGAACTACTTTTAGTTAGACATCTAGGAGGCCACAAATACCTTCCTATAGCAGTGTGAGACCTTCATTATCCATCCTCTTCCCATGTGGATTCATTAGACCCAAAGTAGTATTGGGGTGAAACAGTCAATCTGGATATTATGGCCCTCCCTATTCAACTATAACAAGCTATTATAAGCTTCAACCTAAGTAATTCTACTTCCATTCCCCTGTAAGGTAGTAACATTAATTTACCATGTAATAAGTATGCTTACCTAGTCTATTTCCATATCTAGAGAAGGATCTCCTCCTAACACTTCCATGTTTTCTTGCTTCTATTGCCATGCATAGAGATGGTTCATGCCCAAAGTAGCCAAAACTTGAGCATTTTAGGATACTACTCATATTGGAAAAGAATAGATACTTTATCATTCTTGTGTTCATCACTTCACAACCTATCTCCTTTGAAGACTCAAGATAAGGAATGACAACTTGGATTCTTGCAAACTCTAGCCGCTTATTGATTTTCATAAAATAGTCAGATTGTATAAGCCTTCCCACGAAGCTTCTGATCATACTAAGCATCTCCTCATCCCAAACTCCCAAGGTAGGTTGGGAAACTTGATCCAGACTAGAATTTCCATTATCTTTGCCTTTTCAAGAGGCTCTCCCATCTCCCACTTCTTAAGGATTAGTATGTTGGTGCCCTTGGAGTGGTTGTTGGCCATGGGGGTGGGGACCTATAGGTTGGTGCCCCTGGAGTGGTTACCCTATCAGTTTCTACTCCCTTAGGTGGAAACGACCATTGTCACACTACGATCAAATTCAATCCCAATGAACCAAGAACCAAGAGAAGCACTCCATGGAGTATTCATATGCATGCAAGTTTCTTTTTTAAATTTAGAGTTAAGAATTTACTATGTCTAGGCACTCTCCTGTTCTGACCTTTGGCAAGTATAACTAATGTCATAGTAGTTTTAGAGCCACAGCAACATGAACATTGTGTCTAGGGACTTTTTTGTTCAGACACTTGGAATGTAAACCTAATGTCAGACACATTTCAAGATGAAAATGATGTACGACATTGTCACTAGGCAAGTAAACCTAATGTCAGACACATGATATGTTTACTAGTTGTAAGTAACTCAAAAGAAAGAACTAAAAAATCTACCTGAGCTTGCTATCAATATATATTAATAAGTGTAAATAGAAAACTACCTGAGCTTATTCTCCATGCAATCATTCTACATTCCATGTACTTTCTAGCGAGCTAGCAGAATATCACTAATTCTCCTATAAGAAATATGTGGATTCAGAATGGTAGTAGCATTAGGTTGAAAATATTCTAGTAATTCAAACAAAAAAGCAATCAGGTTTGACTGGTAACCACCATCATTTGAAACCACCTTATCTCATTTGGTAGAGAGATAAGTTTACCAAGAGGAAGCTTTCTTAAAGCAACAAATAGTTGGCACTATCATTCTTCCCTAGAAAAATTGCATACTCATCAGTAAGAAATGGAGGACGAATGCAGACAAGAACTTATCTCACCTCATACCTCCTCACTGGTATCACAATATTGAGATTCTTTCTTAAGATACTAGTCTTCAGAAGTGATAGTGTATACAACACTTAGTATCCCACATAGTTGCATAGACACAACAACCCCATCGACTTTGCTACCACAAAAATCCATGATGGCTAGTTATACAGGACAATGCAACAACTAATAACGAGGAACCTTCAGAACACCATATGTAGAGAATTAACTGACGACCTACCAACTGTCATCATGGAGCGCAAACAGTACTACAACTTCAGCAAAAGGATGACCAAACAAGATAAAGGAAAAGGTCCAAACCACATCAGACCATTATAGGAGCCAAAAGTTCAAATCTGAGCTAGATAAATGTTGAAATATTTCCTATTAATATTTGTTTGCTTTTGTTTCTTTATTCCTAATTAGTAAGGTTGTGCCTCATAATTTTCCCCTCACATTATATAAGTGAGGGTTATTGTTCATTTACAATTATTAAGGAAAAACAATTATCTTCTTCAATAATAAATAGAGCAATCTCATGGATATTACCAAGTAAATAGGCGCAACGCATTAACCTAATTAATAATTCCACTAAAATAGGAGAAAAGTTTGTCAATCACCCAGATCAAAGAAGAGAATCCTGGAACAAATCACTTCAGCCAGTACAGTTTTCAGGTGGAGTATGCAAAGAGTCAATTTTTTTTAAGTTTTATTCACTATAATTATCTGCAAATGTAATATCGTTCGATCTAAAGACATTGTAGTAAGAATGTAATTGTATTTATGATAAATTAAAGACTTTTTCTTTTAGCCAACATGTAGCACTTTTTGAGTATTAAGCCCTAGAAAGCTTATCTATGGCTCGTCTGAAATTTCAGTGTAGCTTATGAAAAAACAAAGACCAATAACATGTTAGTTACAAATCACAGTCTACACAATTATTTCCAGATTTATTTCATAAATTATTGGTCTGGTAGAGATTGTCCCATGATTCCACCTGCTATCTTACTTCATATTGTAAATTTATGAGTTAACTTCTTTTCCTTGACTGTTTCCTAGTGGTTTCTTGCCGACAGGTTACAGAAACTGAATCTAGGAGTTGATAAACAATCCTTAGATATGTGGCTTTTTGGTTTTTAGTCACTATTACTGTCCGTACTCAATTCCAGACATTTCTGACTTATTTTGGTATTTAATTGGAATAGTGGTCGATAATTGGAATTTATTGTGGGTCATAAAATGGTATGTATGGCTCATATATATATATATATATATATATATATATATATATATATATATAGTGTAGTTTACAAAACAATGGAGATCTACTTTAGGTTTACTTTATAAAAATTACTCAGTTGATAAATGATTTGTTATTTTTCAGGGTTTCATTCCTTCTGCCTTGGTTCTCATTCAGAATATTTCCTTTTCTCACCATATTCCCTGCTTCTAGTCGTTCCTCACATCTGGATGTATATCAAACATGGAATCTGCTAAATAAGTTTGATTGGTAGCAGTATCCCATATATTAACTGTTGTGCTCATCCCTGTAACACCACGATTCAGTTTCTAGTTGGGCCATTTTCTGCCATTTTATGGGTTAGTGGTAGGAGGAAGAATTGTATTTCAAACCTCAGTGCCTTCCTAGTTCCTATACAAGCATAAATCTACCCTGCTGACTCTGTTGATATTTTTAAATGAGTGCTAGGGCAATTCAGTGTTACAAATTTGAACATATGTCATATGACAATATATTATTCTTTAAACATGTTAACTTATCTTAAGGTATGCATCAAATAATAGTTCACTTTAGGACCAAGAGAAACTGTTGCCAATTTGACTAGTAATTTTATTAATGAATTTTTTTCACTGCATAAATCCACTGATTATTCCTTCAAAGGTATATTTCTATTAATTTTTTTTTGCAAACATTTGTGTTTTGGGTATGGAATCACGATAATTAATGATCAGTTTGTTCTGCTGGGTTCTCTCTAAATGGTGAATATCTTAATATGTACTGTATGTGCTTTGTTGTTCATATATATCCGAACATGTATGTTGTCGACAGAGCATAAGGTAATGGTATGGTACTTTATGTAGTATAGGAAAAAATTAGGCAGGCCTTATGTTTTTTATATCTAATGACATGCACATCTCTCTATCTCTCTCTCTCCCCTATAAGCCCTCAGGGAAATTTTCTAAATACTAGTACATGATCTTAATTTTTTTTTCATTTTTCAATTTTCTGATATTGTAATTAAGGATACTAGAAATATTGATATAATACTTCTTTTTATTCATTTCTTATTTTCTTGGATCAATGCCTCTTTTTATGCAGCTTTATAGATAAAAGCTACCTTACTCTGCTTTATAAGTATATAGCCAATCAATTCACATAATGATATCTAACCTAGTCATTTCTAACACAACCAAAATGGATGAAAAGATTAATTTGTGAAAAAATGGTCATACATGACTTGTTGAATATATATACTTCCAATTTATATCCAATGCTAGATAAAAAAACAAGGATAGGTTTCTAGCATTAAAATTAGATGTCTAGGATTGTGTGGCTTCATAAACATGAAGTGTTTCTTTAAGAAATTGCAGAATAGAAAGAAATACCTTATTGACATGATGCTGCAACATCTTTTTATAAAATGCTAATTATTCACTGGGGTCTTGCCTTTATTCTATCTAGAAGGTGCTTCAGGTTAGGATTTTTTGCTTGTGCCAGATATTTAATTGAATATATTTAGTCAAAATAGCATAACCCACCACTACATGAAAATCCATCTTTCCAGGGAATACTTCTTAGCGCTTTGTGAGCAGTTGCTGTGAAAAAATGACTTCTTGCCTCTACCTCCTTTGGCTATCCCAAAACTTTAAATCAACTCTATTATTTGGAAAGGTTCACGCCTTCCCCACAAGACCCACACTTCATCAAATGAGTGAAAGCCAACAATTAGCCATCTCCTTCCCAGACTGTGTTGCTGTGAGGAGCATGATCTATCACTAGACTCTTGTAAGACTGCTTGTGCCATTAACAAGAGGAGCTGCTGATGTGCCTCATTGATCTGACAAAACCATTTCTCAAATTCATTAGGATTGACAAGACCCTATGTTTATCTAAACCAATGGTATGAAAGATCACTCGTAAGCAGACGAATTATGGCAAAGTTCGGATCAAATCCAATATGCATAAGCAATATTATTGTCTGAGGCCTATATGCAATGTGATTTTTTCCAAATAAGGAACTGCAGAAGGACGAATATCACTCCAATCACACTGTTGTGATATTCGGGAGATCATTTATTCTTCAGGCCAAAGATAGTCCATCTGTGGTAGCATTAAGGCGTCCACATAGAAAACCTAATATTAGTATTTGAATCTCGCACTCATGATATTGAGAAACCTAATAAAACATGCAATGATGATGGCCAATCAAGAAGTAAGACAATAAACATTAATTCTATAGTAATTAGTCATTGATACAATTCTTTAGATGTAGATACAAGAAAAGAACATTTGGGTAACAAGGCTACTCCCTGTGCTCCAGTTACAAAGTAGTTGCTACCCATGAAGAGTGAACAACAAGCAAAGGGATAGAGAGAGAGAGAGTGGATGTCATTGTCACTGTGGAGCGGAGAGATAATTAACATAAGCAATTTATTGTGGATTACCCACCAAATATTATAATTGTTTGAGAAATGTATAGATATAAATGATATTCACCATAAGTAGATCTTTGTCAAGAATTTTGACACTTATCTTGATCTGATTCTATGTAACCACCTAGTTTGTGACGTCAGAGAATACAATAGAAACTCAAATAAAACATAGCAATATTAAGCTTACCAAAAACATTCTATCTAGATAACTATATAATTGTGTTTTACTCAAGCATGGTTATTATACACAAGAAGGCATGATTCTGAAATCTTATTCTAAATAATATACATAAACTCCTTATGGAAGAACCAACAAGAATTTATGTAAGCCGAGAGAGCCAGAGCAAAAAGATGTTTGGCAGGAAAATGGAAAATGCATAAAACTGACCTACATATAACTGCTCATTCCATTCATGAGATGACTCTTCACATAATAGACTACCACTCCCCTAAAAGAGATGAGTCTCTACATAACCATTGAGCTCAGGTTTTTCATGTGCTTGTATAACAACCTATATGTATATGTTATACATGCATGGCTTACGTTCTTACATGCTAACTCAATTGTATTCTGTACAAGATAAAACTATTTTGATATTTATTGCCAATACGCCATAGATAAATAGATATATACATGGCTTGTCAAAGTATTATGTAGTATATAATGTATAATATGATCGGTATTATACTTTATTGATTTTCTACTTATTTATATATTTAATTTTTCATTGTGTTAAATTTATGTATACTTTTTTACCTTCTTTATTATTAATTTATTTAAAATCTTTCTGTTTGATTAATAATTTCTACGTATATATTGATTATATTGATGTGTTTACTTACATTTATCTAGGGAAGTATGATCGACAAAAGCTGGATAATTGAGGAAGACAGGACCAGTACAAAGTACTTAACTGGGGTAGTCAAATTCATAGAGGACACTTTCAAAAAATGTAGTAGGAATGAGACTATCTTATGCCCTTGTAAAAAGTGTCTAAATACACAAAGTCACATCGTCAAGTGACAACCGAGCACCTGTTATGGAATGGTTTTTTCAGCAGCTACACTGATTGGCTTTTTCATGGTGAGACTTCTTCTGATGCCACGGAAGATTCTTCTATGCAAGACAACATGTCATTTGATGATATGAGAGACATGTTGCACGATGCATATGGAGTCCAAAACTGTCGAGAAACTATGGACAACGACGACGATGATTCATTTGTATTTGTTGACAACGAAGAAGCTGAGAAATTCTACAAATTGTTAGAGATTGCTGCAGAAGAGTTGTATCCTGGAAATAAGTAATATTCCAAGTTGTATACTGTCGTGAGGTTGTTCCATATAAAATGTAGCAATCATTGGAGCAATAAATCATTTACTGAGCTGCTCGAACTTTTGAAGGATTTGCTTCCTGAGGGTGACACGTTGCCTGGCTCATACTATGAAGTAAGGAAAATAATTAGGGACCTTGGTCTTGACTACGAGAAAATTGATTCCTGTATAAATGATTGTATTTTGTATTTCAAGGAGTTTGCAAATAATACTTCATGCCCGCGTTGTCATGTTTCTAGATATATAGAGACTGAAACTGATGTAGACGGTGCACAAAGTATGGGAATTAAAAAGAAAAGAGTTCATTGTAAAGTTATGCGCTACTTTCCCTTGACTCCTAGGTTGAAGAGATTGTTTATGTCCTCTAGAGTCACACCACTAATGCGGTGGCACGATGAAAGTTGCACCAAGGATGGAGTTTTAAGACATCCAGCAGATTCACCTGCATGGAAGACATTTGATAACATGCATGCTGATTTTGCATCTGATTCTCGTAATGTGCATCTTGGTTTAGCATCTGACGGATTTAATCCATTTGGCATGATGAGTAACTCATATAGTATTTGGCCAGTCATATTGATTCCGTACAATTTGCCACCATGGTTATGCATGAAGACACCTAATTTTATCCTTTCTATGATTATTCCTGGTCCAACTCAACCAGGAATGGAGATAGATATCTACTTAAAACCTCTGATTGAAGAGTTAAAAGAACTGTGGGAAGTTGGTGTTGATACCTACAATGCTGATCGTAAAGCTGTATTCAAATTGCGTGCCGCCTTACTATGGATGATAAATGACTTCCCTGCCTATGGTTATTTATCTGGTTGGCAAACTAGTGGGTATGATGCATACCATGTTTGCAATAAGGACACGTGGTCTATTAGACTACCACATAGTAGGAAACAATGTTTCATGGGCCACAGGTGGTTCCTTCCGATGGATCATAAATTTCGTAGGGATATGTCCTCATTTGAAGGAAAAGAAGAATTAAGACCTGCTCCGAAGATGTTGTCTGGAAATCAAGTTTTAGTTCAAACCAGAGATGTAGACAATATGCCTTACAATTGGAAAAAACAAAGCATTTTCTTTGAGTTGCCATACTCGAAGTACAACCTTATTCGTCATAATCTTGACGTAATGCATATTGAAAAGAATGTATGTGAGAGTTTGATTCACACGTTACTTGGGATGGACAAGTCAAAGGATAATGAAAAATCACGTTATGACCTTTTAGAGATGGGAATAAGACCTAGACTGCACATTATCAAGAACGGAAGTAAGAATATTATTCCACCTTCTTGTTTTACTTTGAAAAAAGAGGAAAACAAATTATTCTGTAAGTTTTTGAAGTCTGTATGGGTTCCAGATGGTTATTCCTCCAATATCTTGCAAAATGCACGCATCAAAGAAAGAAAATTGTTGGCATTAAAGAGTCACGACTACCATATATTAATGCAACAATTTCTGCCATTGGCTTTACGGGTAGCGTTGCCGAGCAAGAACGTCATAACTGTGATAACTGAGTTGTCTAGATTTTTCAAAGACATATGCTCAAAAGAGATAAATCCGTATGCTATTGAGAAGTTAGAATCTAGAATTGCGGTGACTTTGTGCAACATGGAGAAGATTTTCCCGCCCTCATTTTTTGACATAATGGAGCATGTGGTCATTCATCTTCCACGAGAAGCTAAGATAGTTGGACCACCATTTTATCGTTGGATGTATCCAGTAGAAAGGTAGTATGTTTTTACTATTTGTTTCACTAAAATTTTATCAAATATATTTTTTGATTTTAAACAAATTCTATTTATCATTATAGATACTTGAAAACTTTGAAAGAATATGTGAGGAATAAAGCTGCTCCAGAAGCTTCCATAGCAGAAGGTTACCTGGAAGACGAATGTGTAACATTTTGTTCAAGGTATCTCTCCGGGGTAGAGACAAGGTTCACAAAATTGGCTAGAAATGATGTTGAAGATGACGATATTGTTACTGATGATGATTGGTCTATATTTTCACACAAAGGGCGTCGAATAGGAAAGAGTATTCATGTTTATCTTGAAGATGTGATGCTGAAAACTGCACATCAGTATATTTTATCTAATTGTGTTGCAGTTGAACCGTTCATGGAGTGAGTTCATTAAATTATTAAGAAATATGCATGCTCACCGTTAGATGTTTGTACACACGACTTATGTACTTGTTAGCAGGGAACACATTCGCCTCGTGAAGAAATTGAATCTGCGTGCAAGACATTGGGAAATCAGTAATATTCATATGAACACTTTTAGTGATTGGTTTAAGAAGCATGTAAGTCTATAACATTAATTTCATTTAATATTGTTAGAGCATTGTATTAATAACTCAATTCATAATGTATACAGATTGAAGAGAAGGCCAAGTCAGAAAATTTTCCATCAAATCTACTAACTCTAGCTCGGGGACCACAAAATATGGCGAACAAATACAATGGATATGTAACAAATGGATATAGATTTCGAACCAAGGAGGGGGAACATGGTAAAAAAACCCAGAATAGTGGGATAATGGTGAATGCCCAGACAGAAAGTTTTTTCAGTTCCAAGGACAAAAATCCTAAATTGGGTCAAGTTACATACTATGGGGTACTCCGAGAGATTTTTGAGATTAGTTACTATGAGCAACTGAAAGTTGTACTGTTCAAAGGTGATTGGGTCAATGCAAATAAGGGCGTCAAAAAAGATGAAAATGAATTTACAATGGTCAAATTAAAACTCATTGACTTAATTGAAAATCTATTTGTATTGGCCTCTCAAGTACAACAAGTCTTTTATCTGGCTGACATCAATCACCGTGGGTGGAGCTTTGTCGTGCAGACGACACCACGTGATACTTATGACATGGATGAGAAGCTTACTGAAAATTTCATGGATGGGACATGCGTACCCGAAGATTCTCATGCAGATGATTGGGAATCTATTTTTAGCGATGTTTCTGATGGATCTGATTTGGTTAGAGAAGATATGGAGGGTGTAACTTTTTACGATGGAAAAAATGATGAGCAACTTGATTGAGATCGTTGTGATCTATCATATGTAGTTTTTAATAATCGAATCAACAACTGTTTTATAATGTTTATATCAGGTAGCCCCTACAACCATTATTATTTAACTATATTTTTATGGTTATAGTTTTGTCCTATTAATATTTGTTATGCATTATATTTTCAGGATGTTGAAAAGACGTTCACAATTGTTGTCTTCATGAGAAACTGATGATGCAAAAAATGGAGTAACTAAACGAAAATTGGCGGGTACGGTGACATATAATTTATCTATTATCATTTTGTACTTATAGTTGTATGATTCTGTCTTAATATTTATCTTTGTAGGAATGTCTAAACGATTGCAAATGAATGGAGGCTATCTTGGTTCAGTTAATGCTGATTTGGGAATGAATGGAGGTTATCTTGGATCTGTTAATGCTGATTTGGGAGTGAAAGAAGGATATCTTGGTTCAGTTAATGCTGATCTTGGAAGTTCTAAAGCTGATTTGAGTAATAAAACTAATAAAAAGGTTGGTGCATCATCTGTTTTCAGCAGAAAAAATGCTAAAGTACACATCAGAAAAGAGAAGCATCCGCATGTGTCAATGATAAATCAGGATGTTCCAATCGGTGGAAGGATATCTCTGTTAAACAACCGTACAAGAACTGCTCATTGTGTTGATAATGCCAATATAAATCATGAGGTTGGAGCTGACCATAGAAATTTTTTGACAAACAATAGCATCAGAGCTGGTCATTCTATTCATAAGGCTAATTCTTTGGCAAGCAATGGTATCGGAGTTGGTCATTCAGTTGATACAGCCAATATCAATCATGAGGTTGGAGCTGGTCATAGGGATTCTTTGGCAAATAATGACATGAGAGCTGATCATTCTGTTGATAATGACAATATAGATCATGAGGTCAAAACCAATTATGTAAATGATGAGGACTTCAAATTGGTTGATCAAGAAACTATTGCTAATCATGATGAAGGTACATAAGTTTCTAATCAACTATTTACACCAATTAGCTATTACCTAATATTTTAGCATTTATATGTATATTTTAAAAATAATTGCCTCATATTGTTTTCAATTTTTAGGTGGTGTTGTGTATAATAAAAAACGAGGCTATTCTAAGTGTCTTCGATTATGGAGTAAGACAGGGGATGCAAAATTACCAATCACATTGGATGAGAATGGAGAAACAATTGGACCTCATCAAAATGACTTGTCTTCTTTTTTGGGAACAATTGCTAGAAATTCACAACTAGCACCCTTGGATTACTTGGATTGGCGACAAGTACCAGCTGGAAAGAAAACTGAAATATGGAATTATATCTTGGTAATATATTTTAGTAAAGTGTTATTGAAGAGTATATTTGTTATATGCATTCTATTTTTCATTTAACAGAAGAAATTTACTATCGATTCAAAGGGAAAGAAATCGGTTCTACGCACAGTTAGGGATTGTTGGAGAAACTTCAAATCTGAAATCAAAAGAAAAAATTATATGCACCACAAAGACAAAACAGACATACTTAATGATTGTCCTTCCCGTGTTGACCCATTGCAGTGGGCTTTTCTTGTGAATTTCTGGGACTCTAACGACGGAAAGGTAAGATAATTAGTTATATACGATGTCTTCTCTTAGTTTTTATTGGTGATAAGGTTAATGTTCATGAACTGCAGTTACGGAGTGCAAAGAATAGTATGAGTAGAAAGTTTGTTACCACACGACATACATCGGGGTCGATTCCCTATGCTTGTCTGAGGGCAAATGTGAGTGATTTGCCACATACTTATAATAATATCATAACACATTCACACTCTACTTAGTCAGGCATATGTTGATGGTTTTGAAGGTACAGTCAAAGACCTACAACACATATGTGAGTCACAAAAAATAAAGTTGTCAGATCTGAAAAAAAGACAAGAACACCACGAAGCAATAATTTTGGGAAATTCAAGCGGGAGTGTTCCATTTCAAGAAAATAAAGTAATTATTCAAATTTTTAGTAATAATTATAAGTTATGATTTTATTAATTTCATAAGTGTTTTGTATTGTAGAATATGGAAACAACTAGGAATGAAGGAACACCCATGCCACAAAAGTCATGTAGCGGAACCACCATTACAAAAAGACAGGTTATTAAACAAAAAAAACTCCTAATAACTTTGATTCTTGATATCTAAAATTTTACATTGTAATCCGTACAACTTATAGGTCGTGAGGTTGTTACGTTTCGATGATGGAACGTCAATTGTAGCTCAAGGACAAGTGATAGGCGTGAATCCTGACCTTGTAATAGGAGGAGGAAAGTTAGGGTCTGCATTTGCTGCTGTTTGCATTGGTGTGGCAATTAAACCTGAAGAGCAACTGGTTAGACCATTTGACAATTATCAAATCATTGAAGATGCAATCGGGTCAATAATAGCTTGGCCAAAGAAGCTACTCATTGTTCGGTAATTTTTTTCTTTCTATGTGCTATAAGTGTAACATGTCTATATAATGGTTTTAGATAATTATTTTTGTTATTATAGGTAAAATGCTTGGAGCGAGACAATTGAGGCAAGCAATAAAAGTTCCTTCAGAAATATGTAGATGCTAGTTTTCCTCTTTTCTATAAGTTTAGAATAAAGTTTTTGTTTGATGTAAAGCTTGTCAATTCATTCGATATAGAAAGGATTGTCATCCGAGCCACCATTACAACATTGTTTTCCATTTCTCTTGCTACATAAGACCGTGATATGAATATTCTATAGTATTGGTTAACATTTAGACCTCTTTTATGGCAAGGCTGCATTTCACACTTATGTATGTGATGTCCTTTAGTATGCAATGATGCATGTGATGTTTCTGTTGGCTCTTTCTATTATTTACAAGTAGTACATGATATTCTCTAGTGTAGGTCATGGTGGTGTTATAGCAGTACATGATATTCTGCTTGAATCCAGGAGGCTTATAACCTGCTTGTTGCATATATTAAGCTTAAGCTTGTATACAGGTCTTCGGTCTGGTTATTATATTGTGTAGGATGGTTGATGGTGTTCTTACCTCATGCTATGAAATTCTCCTTATGTACTCTTTTGAAGAGGATATGGTTTTGCCTATCTGTATGAGTTTTTGATAGTAAGAGCAGCAGGAATGCATGTTTTCTCCTTGGTTTCTTCGGCTTTGAATTGCATATGTTCTGCTGATATAATGGAGTGATGGTTCTATCTATTTGTAGTGAGGTAATTATTTAAGGTCTTCTCATTTAAGGTATATTGTTTGAAAAAGAGACGTGGACGCTTTTGTTTTGTGGGAATAAGTCTCTCTCTCCTTGAATCACATTCTCCCTTCTTTGTATAAGTGTGGAAGGCAAACTTCTATAGTCTCCATATCTTCTTTTAATGCATGGCTAGATTAGAATTTAAGTTTTATCCAGTTAATGAAAATTCATTCTCTTGATTCATATTACATGTTCCTGTTCATTCTATATAGTTGTGTGCCATCTACCACTTTCTCTTCCTGAAATATAGAGCACGATATTCAGTCTCCAATGCGTGATCTAAACTTTTATAATGCTTTTCAAATCTTATTATTTGATTTGTCCTCAAATCCAGTCTCCAGTGGACATAAACTACTAGCTGAATTGAACCATTAGAATGATGGTTTATGATCAAATTCCAAACTAGCCTAGATTTTATCTATAATTGCGTTGAACATTTCTATTTGGCAGGGTTTTTACAGTTTCTTCCTTAGATACAATGTTGACGGATACAAAGACGATGCTTGAGGTGAAGATGACCTCTACAGTCGGGACCATTGGAAGCAAGCCACATGGGATACTGATGTATGCTTCTAATTTTATTGTGATTTGCAATAATTAGCTTTAAAACCTTATTGTGTCTTGTTAGCATAAAATCTTCATTATTATTATTTAATAGTGCAACAAACTCAAATGTTTACTTTCTTTTTGTTCTTATTTGAAGATAATACAGCACATGAGACCTTGATATTTAGCAGTGAAGCTATTTGATATTTATTAGGCGTATTTGACCTTGATGTAGGAAGTTATGGGTATTTCGGCCGTTTGATTTCTTGTTCAACTCTTATAAATGCAACTTGAATTAAATTTACTATATGTTGGATCGAGACTGTCACATTCATTCATTCTTATCACATGAACATCTCCCACGGGAAATCTACACCTCTTTTTGCATATGGCAACACAAAATCCTTCACGCAAGTACCTCTGACGTCTTTAATCTTCCTTAGTTAATAAACCCTTTTCATTCTTGGATCATTTTTATCTAAACATTATCAGTTAATATGTTCTTCTCAGGAAAGAGTTCATTCAAAAATATATCTTTTGATCTATGTAGTTTGCTTTGCTCTAATTGCCATACCCATTTTTCTCAATAATTTTCTGGGCACACTATGTTAACTAACCAATTAAAAAACAAAAATTTATACATGGCCACTTTTCCTATCCAAGTTTCCTGACTCTATTTTCGTTGATTTACTACCTATGCATTGTTCTGACTTTCTTCCATTTTAATTAGTTTTAAAGTTGGAATCTTGTTTACACACCATGATTGCACAAGGATTCAACAATAGTTATGTTTTTTATTAATTCAATTATAAATGTTGCTACCATTGAACTTGTTGTTCAGGCTGCTAGAAACATTGAACTTTCCCCGACAACTTCTCACGATGTTAACCCTTCAGTTCAGTTAATTTCCAAGCAATTCCTTGCATGTATCTGTTGAGGAATAGGTCCTGAGTCTACAATGAAGTCTGCCAAGTTTCATACTCTAAATAAGAAACCCAAGTACATAGAGCCATGGTTGTCTAGAATATTAAACCTTAAAGTCATTGAACTCATTATGTGAAAATGAGAACTGTTCATATGGATAATTCTTCCTATTGTAGGGAAGGCTCACACATATAAGAATAAACACTCGAAACTTGTGCATCTATGACCAATCATGTTAGATGGATTTAGTCTTGAGTGTTTTTTAAACTGAGGTTTACACAGTACACATGGACATGAACATAATATGATACAATGTCATATACTATCACATATATGTATATAGCTTTCAGTCAATGCACACAGTTCTTATCAAAGAACCTTGATGCTTAATCTCATTTCAGAACTTCAAATATATTCTTATTTTACTGATCCACAATCAGCTTTATGGCTTAACCAGTAATTTTGGTTTTCCATGTTTTACATATCATCAGTAATCGTTGTGCCTATGTATTAGATGGTGATGTCTATCTCTCTGTTGACAAGTTCACATTATATGGTCAATTATCTGGATAGAAGTTACAAGAAAATCATGCATCTGAGTAAGTATATTCAAGAAATTGAACCCTATTTGCTTTGAGATGACACAAGAGGATATTGGCGGTGCATAAGAGAAATGACATTACTGACATCCCTGGAAATCAACAGATTTTTTTCTCATTATATTACCCCACAACCTGATATTTACTACATTGTACTAGTGTACTGTGACAGATCTTTCTGTGTGTCTGATCTGTTGAAAACTTCTTTATAAATGTAAAGGGTCTCTCGTAAGTTTCCTAAGGTTTTCCATTGGGCATGCTCATTGACCAAATGTTACTTTCTGGGCTTAGTTGAGTGTAATCCTTCTCGTTAGGTATAACCTTGGCATCTTCATTGTCTTTCTTCTTGTTATAACATGGGTCTATATGTATTGGGTTGTTATGCATCTGAAAATTTTGATTTACTGGCCCTTTGAATGCTATATGATCCTCTAGCTTAGTGGTTTTCCTAAGATCTCAAAAAAGTGTTTCTTTTACAATTCCCTGATGTCAGCTTCTGGTGCTTGATTTTTTTCTCATGTCAAGATGAAGTTATCCATATTTCTATGCCGAGACATGATGATATGTTGGGAGTGTTCTATAGTTATGGAGCTTGCTGAACCTTCGACTTTGAGGTAGTAAGTCTCGACTGGCCGGGGTTTTCTAATTGGCGTTGGTTCTTTGATTTAAGGTCTGATCTTAGTGTAAGTCATGATTCACTTCTTCCTTTGAGAAGAGAATCTTATGATTGATGCGTTGTTATGTGGGAATGATTCAAATTTTTGAAATTTATGCATTTGAACACCAATTCTATGACAGTGAAGCAATGTTGCTGAAATATTTTGATTGGCTTGCTGCTGGGTTTATAAGAATGAGTCAATTTGGATTTGCCTTCATATGTTGTATGCATGTTTTGGTGGTTTAATCATTTTCTTTAGGGTTGAGTTTGGTGTAATTCATGATTCATTTTTCCCTTTGAATAGGAAATTTTCTACTTAACTCCTTCCACTGGTGTTTTCCTTTTTTCCTGTTGGAGGCTCTTGTCTGCTTGGTTTACAAGGATTGTTGCTGCCCTTTCTCCTAGTGTCCATGTCTACTCTCATCCCTTTTTCACACTGGTAACTGCCTTTTTCTGATTGTGAGAAGTTTTAATCCAGGGGCTCTTGCTCTTGCAGACAAGCACTAAAAAAGGAGGAGCAAACTTGTGTGATATTCATTTTTGGATCGAAGAAGATACCAGTCAGGACAAATCTGGTACTACACTCATTAAAACTTTTGAACTTGATACTGCACTTGGTAGTTGTGTAGTCTAATGCAGGGAGCTATAGGATTTTGAGATATGATATATTCCTTCTTACTTAAAACCTTGCATTATCCCTTTGGAGGGTGGTGTTACTTCTAGGCTTAAGTAGCTAGAGGAAGAAAATTTTAAAATACGACTTTATATGTGCAAAAGGAAAACAATTTTTTAGATTAAAACACTTTTGTTTGGCTTGTTCCTCACCAAATCATCATGGTGTATACATACTAGACACAGAGAAGAAGATTTGTAATTCAGTGGTGTGGATTCCAATATTCAAGAGACAACCAAGGATTTAGATGTTACCCACCATTTAAAGTATCTCCACCATGAAGGGACTTGTGAAGAGGCTATTGTAGATGATAATAAACATGTAGCAAAGTATGATTCTGATGAGTTTGGGTGCTGAATGGACGTTATGCAGCACTTTTTTATCTATAATATGCTTTGCTTTTAGAAATTAGGACCATTCTTGGGCTTTAATGGATTCTTTAAACTAGATCATAGACCTATGGAATCCAGACCAAATGAAGGTGATGACATTGGGAGCTCCATCTTTCGAAAAGAAGTATTAGTGTGACAACATCACAAAGAAGGTCAATATCTATCCTTGTATGTACTTTATCCCAGCTATAAAATCATATATTTCCTTACATGGTGAACTCTTTGAGGTCAATATACCAATTGGTTTCTTATCTTTCCTTTTTGTGTAGACATGCCGATCATGGGCCACCAATAGTTTTTATTTATTTATTTCACAAACATTCTATCATATCTTACCTTCATGTGAAATTATCTTAAATTCCCTTTTAGTTTACACACTCTGTATGGTTTAGAACACCTGGATACTCGTGGCATACTGTCAATTTTTAAGTTGACCATTTGTTTTTATTCACACACATCAACTAATCCAAGAAGTTCTTTATTTTTCTTTTGGGTTTCAACTATATATATCATGATTACACTATGAGTTGGCTACTTTCATATATGTTGTATAGAGTGTTTAGATTGCAGCTGGAGATTACAGAGGACAAAAGTCAAATTGTCACTCTATTTTTATCAGTCTCTATTTATAAGTTGATCATTTGTTCAGATTATTTGTCTATTTTTATTCCTCATGAAACAAATAATTCCAGTGAGATAACTGTGTATATTATCTTCCATATTTTTTCATTTTAATGCTCAACAATCTCTGTAGACTGGATTGTAGCTTCAAAAAAGTCAGATCAGCTAAAGGTGATGATATTGGTGCTCTAGCTTCTAGAATTGGTTGTTCAATTAGTAAGGTCAGCATTTCAATCATTTCATGTAGTCGATTCTAGTTGTAAAATTATATATTACCCTAGATGGTGAACTTTGTGATGTCCATACACCTGTGAAATATTTAGGTGTCCTTTTTGTATGCACATGTATGATTTGTACTAATAGTTCTTTTGATTTGGTGTGTGGAAGATGGACAAACTCAGAACTCTCTTCATATCCTAGCAAGTTTCCACCATTCTAAAGATTCTAATTAAGATGTTGACAGACAAGTCTATCTAATGTTATCTTTCTTCAAATAGTTATAGTGTTTAAAGTGTTTAAATTGTGTACTAGCTTGGTCAGAATAGCCATATTTCTGATTGGATGAACAGGTTTGGGCAAATATAGTTTGGCCACGAATTTGGAAAGTTAACATTTTGCCAAGATGAAGAACTACACTTGGAGGTGATGTGCAAACCATGCCGACTAATGGTAACCCACTGCTAGGCATGTACAACCTGATAACACTTGTGAGGTATGTCACTCAGAACCAGAACCAACTTGTCATTCTCTCTTAACCATTGACGGTCAACATGGATTAGTTCATGTTCTTTTCTTCATTTATTGTCTGATGCACCTACAAAGATCTTCTTGTCCTTTGTTAGTTGGCTTAAAACAAAGGCAGCAAGGATGATTTCCTAATGACCCTCCTAATTCGTACTAGTTGTCTCAAGATGTCATCTTTGTAAGGAAGAGTATGAAGATACTTTTCATATCTCTTTTAACTGCAGTTATTCGAAGGAGGTTTGGAATGCCTGTGAGGATGGAGGCTTAATTAGTGCCATCCCTACTGATCTGAATGACTTTAGAAATTTTAGTAAAAAAGAAGAACTCATTGTTGGGTTTGTTATTATCTTTTATCTCTGGAATGAGAGGAATAAGAGGGTGCATGAGGATCTTAATAGGAACTATGAAGTTCTTCTGAAAGTGATTACGAGGACTATAAATGACATTATTATCTGATGTGTTTGTTTGTTCCCTCCTGTTATGGACGTCAGCTTTCCTTTGTTCTATTTTGGACGTCAGCTCTGTCGTGTTTTGTTTTGTTTCTGGCCTTTTCTTCTGATTGGAACTGTTGGAGCTGGTTCCTTTATGTCTTCTCCAGTTTGCTTGATGTGGTGTAGAGCATGTTAAAGAGGCCTTTTCTGATCAGTGAAGGGGTTGTTTCTTTTTGTCTTGATCCTTTACCCTTTGTTTGGAGTTGCTTGGAGCTGGTTCTTGGGTTGGGCGTTTTCTTTTTCTTTGGTATACCTGATATGGCTGGCTGTCTTCTATCTTTGGTTGTATCTTTTGAAGTTTTGTTCCTCTAAACGTTGATTATAGATATGAAGGCTGATATTGAGTGAGGCTCTGGTGTTTTTTTTCTGCAACACAGTCTCACGATGGAGGGATACGATCTTGATATGCTGATAATCTAAATATGCTTCTTTGAAAATAAGCAACTTTTTTCTTGAATTTAATTTGAAATAGAAGATACAAATGAATTAGTACTTATTGTATCTTTATCCGTCTTTTGATAAATTGAATTTTATTCATGATCGTTGATTATAGCTCGTATATAACTCTTTTTTTTGTCTAAATTCTCGTATAAAACTTGGTTTTCTTCTTTATTATTCCAGATGCCCAGATCATGGCGATAGTGTCCTCTATGTTGGCATCATACTTGTGTTGATACGACTGATTCAATAATGATGCAGCAAACAACTTTAGGGTGACATCTGGGGTCTCGCATGAGCATGTCCCTGCGGGTTGATCAAGCCACAATTAACAAAACTCATCTTCTTTTTGCCAGGTTGTGGTAGCTGCAGTAGCACGCCTTCATCTGCACCCGTGTTGCTGATGAGGGGGTATTGGTCTAGTTGATTGCTTTTTGGAAGATGACCCAACTTGGTGTCCCACAAACCAACACAATTTGAATGCAGTTGTGTTGTTGATCGAATTTCATTGGAAAATGTGATGCTAGTACAATGCTTGTGTATGTGTATCATTTTTCAAAACATTGTGTAATAGGGGCAAGGTATACGTCCTCCCCATGTACATTTGACACTTCAATATAAATGAAAGTAAGTTTGTTGGCATAATGAGCATAATTTGGTCTAACTACTACAAATTTGTTACTAAAAGAGCTTCTGGACTAATTACACAATACATGAATAATCAAACTATACATATATGTATATGTGGCACTACATATGTAGCTAGTGCATAATCCAACTACATATATATGTGTGCAGTAGATGCTGCCTTTCCCTACACATTAACTACATATAATTTGTATTAACTTCATGTTTTTGCTACATACTGACTATATATACAATTGTAGGCATACATTTAGCTATAATTATACCTATATTTAAATATGTAAGGACAATATCTAGCTACGCTTCTGGATACATATGAATTTGTAGCGAATGGATTATCTAACTACATATTTGAAAAATATAGTTAAAGGCTTTAGCTATACGAGCATATACTACAATTTGTATGTGTAAAGAAATATGTAGTGAAAGCCTTTCGCTACAAAATATGGGGTTTTCGCTACAATTTATTTTTATAGTTAAAGACCTTTTTTTTAGTAGTGTTGGTCGGTTGTTCAAAACTGTATGAATATCCAAGACCGAATGGAGGTTCGCCTTAAGACCGAATGGAAAAGCATATTGCAGCAAACTGTTTGACATTGGAAACCGTTTGATATTGCAAACCGTTTGGATTAGAAAGGCATACATGCATGCATGAAACCGATCGATAGAGCATATTGCAACAAACCGTTTGACATTGGAAATTGTTTGATATTGCAAACCGTTTAACATTTGAAACTGTTTGATTTTGCAAACCGTTTGGACTAGAAAAGTAACATACAAGACCGCTGGAGGAATGCAACGAGACCGTTTGAGAAAGGTATGTACAAGACCGTGTGGAAAAGCAATCAAAGAAAACTAAATGATAAAGTAGCTTCGCATGAAACCATTTGGAGATATGCTTGTTATCAAAACCGTTTGATCACTAAGGGAGTACAAGACCGGTTGAGCAAGGGTACCAAAACCGATAAAGCCAAATTGTATGGATATATAATCAAAGCAAACCGTTTGTTCATATACTTAGCAAACCATTTGAAGAAAAAATATATCCAAGACCGTTTGGGCTGGAATAACACCAAAAATGTGAAGGTTTACCCTGAGCCTATAAATAGGACTGCCAGGGTCCTCATTTGAGCATCAGATCTGGGATGCCACTAGGCTACCCGAGAACATGATTCAATCCAGATATGTCTAATTTTTCCACTGCCACGTCACCTGTCGTTCCTGTGCAACTCAAGGAGATTGAGAAGAGAAGGAATGAGGAGTGAGAAAGACTGCCTGGTCTATCTTGGCATCCTTCATTCATCGTCCAGATCTACTCTGACGTGACGTAGGAGTCTGCATCATCTTCACTGAGTTGCGACCAACTTCTACATCATGCTCATGGTGGAATCATATCTCTTTCTTATTCCTCTTTTGTATCGTACCATGAGTGACTAGTACCTTTTCGCTGGGGTGTGGGGACTAGCCCCGCTACCCATGCAAGCATGTTCTCTTGTTAAACTTTCTATGGCAATGTATATAACTTTCCATTTCATTGCTAATTGTTCATCCTAGTAGTTTGATTACCTTCTTGCTTTCATCTTGTTCTTCCCTATGTTTCGAGTTTTTCTATATGTAGGGTAGGATGTTTTTCAACAAGGTTGACTCCCAAACTAGAAATAGAACGGGATTCCTTGGGGTCCTAAGTGTATGATCTGTGAGGGGATGAACCATCTAGCCTACGGTGACGCTTCTGTGTGCCTAATGCCTGTATAGGGGGGCCACAACCTCATTTGGATTTTGTATCTTCTTTGTTAAATGTCGTTGTTTGCTTGTAGATTAATCATAAGCTTGTTTGTCGATTAGTGTGGTTGACTCCTTGATGAGAACTTCTAATAGGATTCCTTGAGGTTGTAAGTGTGTGATCTATGAGGTGACGAGCCATCTAGCCTACGGTGATACTTGTATGTGCCTAACGCCTGTATAGGGGGCCCACAACCTTAGTTGGATTTCTATATCTTCAGAGTCTTAAGTGTGTGATCCGGATGGTGACAAGTCATCTGATGCCTAAGGTGATGCTTACGCGAACCTAATGCCCGTATGGGGGGTTTTTCAGCAGCTCTATTTGGATAGTTATATCTTGCCTAGATGTTTAGTGTTTGGATGTGTTTGCATGTGCAGTGGTGGTGAAACCCGAGAACCATCCCAGCGATTCCATATTATTAATCTAGATCCAACTTTAATTCTACTCGTTTACTTTCCTGCAATTAGTTTAATTAACCTCAACCAAATCAATCGATCTAAATATTAGTCTCACTTGAGCTAGATTTGATTGACAAAGATTCTTTAAAATGTTGTCCTTTGGGATTCGATCCTTAACTATACTGTGATAAGACTCGTCCTCTTACAGTTGGTATTATTACACGATGTTTTGGTAAAAGCTTGGGGATTTCAATCTCGAGTGAATTTGTTAGTGCAATATTTGCCACGTCAAATTCTAGCACCGTTGCCGGGGACAACGGAATCAATTAGTCAAATCTAGTTCTTTTAAGGCTAATCTAGGATTTTACTTTTTTATACAATTGATCATCTACTTTAATTCATTTCTATTCCATCATCCTTACTTTAGAAAGATCATTCCATTTCAGGAACAACCCAAAGCATAGTGTATGCACTGTTCAGACAATCCCGAACTCACAACGAGCTTTGATCCTGAGATAGACAAAACTTGTCATCGTCAGATCAGAGAGAACCAAGCAAGAATGCCTCAAGAGGAAGAAATAGCCCTTAGGGTGGCCCAAGCCCTTAATGCACAGAGAGAAAGATTCATGCAAGAAGCTAGAGCTGTGGTTGAAGAAGACATTCAAGAAGCACAAGCAGCATAACTATGAATCTATCATAGAGAGTTCTCAATCCCCAAGGCTGTGAATGTTCATCATCCAGTACAACCTCCTCCCATCAATGCTGCCAATTTTGATATTAGGGCGCATTGGATCACATTGCTTCAAAACAATCCATTCTATGGGAAATAAGGAGAGGATAGTCAGGACAATCTTTTGAGGTTTATTGATCTATGTGCTATGACAAAGCAAAACGGAGTATCTGATGATGCCATCAGACTTCATTTCTTCAAGTATTCACTTGTTGATAGAGCAATAAGATGGTACAATTAATTGCAAAGTGAACCCTAACCACTTGGGAACAACTTCAAAATGTATTTCTGAAAAAGTTCTACCCTCCCTCTCTCACCTATGAAATTAGGGAACAGATAACAAATTTCATTCAAGTCCCTAGACAAACCCTTGTTGAAGCATGGGATAGATACAAAGAGCTTCTACACAAGTGTCCACACCATGGAATTCCTAAGAACCAACTCATCGAAATTTTCTATAGGGGTGTGGACGATGATATCAAAAGGTTTTTAGACTCCTCGTCTGGATCAAACTTCATGCAACAAAGTTACGACATCGCATGGAGAGTCGTCACCCTAGGTGCTGAAAATCAAGCTAATTGTGGAAGGTCTGTAGGAAAAGGAGTGTTGAAGGTTTCTATGGATGAAGTTATTCCTGAATACAAGTCAATCGCTAAAACCCTCAAACTCCTAGTTTCCAAGCTAGATCATATCAAATCATCCCTTCCTACATTTGGAAGAGAACATGCACCCCCTCAACAACATGAATAGATCAAGTCAGCTTCATTGTTCTGTGAAGCATGTAAAGGTACTGCACATTCCACTCTAGCATGCAATGTTCTCTACGATGTCGTTCTGAGCAACACATGTGGGCAAGGAGATAATATTCAAATGGAGAATCTTAATGCTGTTAACACCATTCCTGGCCAAGGGTATTGCAATCTAAATCAGAATAGGAACCATCCTGGTTTTCAATATGGAAACCCCTCTCCAGCAGTGAACTCACATCAATTTGATTCGAACAATCAACCATGAGGCCCACTAGGATTCTAGTATAATTAATAATAGAATCTTGGGAATCAAGGAAATTTCAAGGGAAACTTTCAGAATCGTAATTTCAATAATTATCAAAACAATTCTCAGTACCAGAGTCTTAACCAAGTTCCTTATCAACAAGGACAATAAGAAAGTCCCGTCTCTCCTTATGACAAGTTAACAACCATTGAAAAGATGTTGCAAACTCAACAAACTATGATAGCTAACCAGCAAGCCCAGTAGAAGGCTATTGAATCTCAACTAGCTCAACTCGTAGCTAGCATAAAGCCACCTATTGGAGTCTTTGTTGGCCAATCGGAAAACAATCCTAAACACCCAGAACAACTGAAGGTGGTTACCACCAGGTCAGGAAAAGACTATTCTAATCCTCCTACCAAGCCACCTATGGTTTTTATAGATGAGGATGAATCCTTGATTATACAAGACTCCACAACTCCTGAATCTCAACCAAAAGAACCAGTAACTAATGGTAAGTCAGATAGAGAAAATTATGAGAAGGCTACTCAAGAAGAGGAAGAAGCATCACCAGAACCCGATATCCATGTGTACAAACCTCGTATACCTTTTCCAGCTCATCTAAGGTAGAAAAAGCTTGATACCCATTTCAACAAGTTCAAGGAAGCCATGAAGAAACTTCATGTTGATATACCATTTTTGGATGCACTGGCTGAGATACCAGCCTAGACAAAATACTTAAAGTCACTCGTCACCAGGAAATATATAACTGAAGAGTATGAGACAGTCATGTTATCTAAAACCACATCCGATATCATCCAAAGTAAGATGCCAAAGAAGTAGAAAGATCCAGGATCTTTCGGGATTTCCTGTCATATCGATGATTCTTCATGCAAGAAAGGACTGGAAGATCTTGGTGCTAGCATCTCCATCATGCCACTCAACCTAAGAAAAGGGCTAGGGTTTGCTGAACTTCTCCCAACTGGCATGACCATACAACTCCTAGACAATTTGATAAAACACCCGTTAGGGATTATTAAGGATGTACCCGTCAAGGTAGGAAAAGATACATATGTTCTGTGTGACTTTGTCATCATGGAGATAAAAGAAGACACTAGATATCCTCTCATCTTTGGATGTCCATTCCTCACCACTACAAGAGTTGTAATTGATGTTGAAGAAGGAACATTGCTACACAGACTTGGTAAAGAAACTCTCGAATTCAAAGTTTTTGAAAGTATGCAAAGACCAAGCATGCAAGAGGAAGTTTAACTCATCGATTGCATGGAGAAGATGTCACTTCTGACTCAAGAGAATCATGAATCAGATGATCCATTAGAAGTTTCTCTGACGGATCCATCAATGAACAAGTTAAAGAATATGTTCTCGACCTTGACACTACTAAAGAAGACTCCGAAGCCAAAATGGAAGAAATCAAAGATGTGGAAGCTACTGAAGAAACATACAACAAACCAGAAGCCCCTGAGATGAAGCCCCTACCCGAGGGACTGAAGTGCATGTTTTTATATGATCTTAAGGTGTGTCCAATTATTATAAATTCTAATCTAACAACAAAATAAGAAGATAAACTCCTGAAAGAACTAAAGGAAAGAAAGAAAGCCATCAGTTATAAAATGAGTGACCTCACTGGGGTTAGTCAAGTACTATGTATGCACAAGATCCCTATGATGGAAGATCACAAGCCAGCTATTGAGCATCAACGGAAATTGAATCCAAACATGAAGGAAGTAGTCCATCACGAGGTCATTAAACTTCTCACTGCTGGAATAATCTATCCGATATCGGACTCACCATGGGTGAGCCCAGTGCATGTAGTCCCGAAGAAAAGTGGAACAACAATGATACAAAATGAAAACAATGAACTCATCCATACCCAAATAGTCATAGGGTGGAGGATGTGCATTGATTATATGAAGTTAAACAAGGCAACTTGAAGAGATCATTTTCCAATGCCCTTTCTTGATCAAGTATTAGAGCGGCTGGCTCATCAAGAATACTTTTGTTACCTCGATGGTTACTCTTGATTCTATCAAATACACATACATCTAGATGACCAAAAGAAAACTACTTTCACCTGCCCATTAAGAACATATGCTATTAGAAGAATGTCATTCGGCCTCTGCAATGCACCTACAACCTTCCAGCGTTGCATGGCTGCCATATTCACCGGTCTCACTGAAACAATTATGGAAGTTTTCATGGACAATTTTTCTGTGTACGGAGATTCATTCTATTCATGTCTAAAACACATCTCCCTTGTTCTCAAACGATGTGAAGAAGCACACCTTGTGCTAAATTGGGAGAAGTGTCACTTTATGGTAAAGGAAGGCATTGTCCTCGGCCATAGGGTTAGTAATCGAGGAATTGAAGTAGATAAGGCCAAGATCTAAGTAATTTCCAAGCTCTCTATCCCTATCAATATAAAGGAAGTTTGAGTATTCCTTGGTCATGAAGGCTTCTACAAACAGTTTGTAAAGGACTTCTCAAAGATAACCAAGCCTATGACAAACTTGTTACTACATGACGTTCAATTCAATTTTGATGGTGAATGTGTTAAAAGCTTCAACAAACTAAAGCATGTCCTTACAACAACACCCATCATTAGAGCTCCCAATTGGGACCACCCTTTTGAAATTATGTGTGACGCAAGCGATTATGTTGTGGGTGATGTCTTGGGCCAATGCATAGAAAAGAAGCATTATGTGATCTATTATGCATCAAAGACCCTCGATGAAGCTTAGAGGAATTATGATACCACTGAGAAAGAACTTCTGGAAGTTGTGTATACCTTTGAAAAATTTATATCCTACCTTATTGGTTCAAAAGTCATTGTCTACACAGAGCATGCTGCTATCTGTTACCTTCTGATAAAGAAAGATGCAAAACCCAAGCTAATTAGATGGATTCTCCTATTGTAAGAATTTGATTTGGAGATAAGAGATAAAAAGGGTACATAGAATTTTGTAGCAGACCACCTCAGTCGCATCCACACTTTGGATACCGAGAAGATTCTGATTAATGATTCCCTTCCAGATGATCAACTAATGAAGGTCTTAGAAGTTACACTGTGGTATTTTGATTATGTGAACTACCTTGCTTTGATGATATCCATCCTCAATGCACAGGAAATGCACTGAAGAAATTTATGCATGATGTCAAACAATACTACTGGGATGAGCCGTACCTTTTCAAATTATGTGTTGATGGTCTATACAGACGGTGTATTACTGAGGAAGAAGCTCAACATATCCTGGAGCAATGTCACTCAGGGCGAGTTGGAGGACATATGAGCTCTGAAAAGACTGTCTTGAAAGTTTTTCAATGTGGTTTCTTTTGGACAACCATATCCAAAGTTTCCCATGACTTTGTCTTATCATGTGATAAATGTCAAAGATCGGGCAACATAACAAAAAGATATGAGATGTCGCTGAGCCTGTGGCAAGAAGTGGAGATATTCAATGTTTGTGGGGTGGACTACATGGGTCCATTCCCATATTCTCATGGATTTTCATACATCCTAGTGGTGGTGGACTACGTCCCAAAATGGGTTGAAGCTATACCAACTGTCAATAGTGATTCCAAACCCGTCATCAAATTATTGAAAGATATTATTTTCCCTCATTTTGGAGTACCACGAACTGTGATATCTGAGGGAGGCTCTCATTTCCTAGAAAGAAGCTTTGAAGCTTTACTGAGAAAGTATGGTGTAATACACAAGGTAGCCTCACCCTACCACCAACAAATAAGTGGACAAGTAGAGGTTTCTAACTGAAAAATCAAGGCTATTTTGGAAAAGACTGTAGGCCACAATCGGAAGGATTGGTCTATGAAAATCAATGACGCATTATGGGCCTACCAGACTGCTTTCAAAACTCCCCTCGGAACTACACCATTCAGATTAATATATGGAAAGGCTTGCCACCTTCCTGTGGAACTCGAACACAAAGCATGGTGGGCAGTTACACAACTTAATTTTGATATGAAGGAAGCAGGCCAAGCCAAGATTCTACAACTCCAAGAGAGGGAAGAACTCTGGATAAAGCTTACGAGAATGCACGCATCTATAAAGAACGTATGAAACTTTGGCATGATGACCATCTAAAAAGAAAGGTCATACAAGTGTGCGACCAAGTCCTTCTGTTCCATTCCAGATTGAAATTATTCCTAGGGAAACTCCATTCTCATTGGTCGAGTCCTTATATTGTCAAGAGCATCTACCCACATGGTGCTTTCTCTTTATGGAGTGAAAATTCAGGTGAATTTATGGAAAATGGTCAACGATTGAAGAGATATTTCACCTCTATTGATACAAGCTCTAAAACGATGCATGATCTCAACAATCCAACATATCCACCATAGAAGTTGAAGGAATCAAGTCGAGCCATCAACATAAAATAAAGGTGCTTGTCGGGAGGCAACCTGATAAATAAATTTGTATTTAGTTTTACATTTGAGTTAAGATTTTTTTTAATCTTGTTTTTATTTTTTTACACCAAACAAAATTGCATCACAAGATGCTATTTTGAGTTCTGAATGGTCTTTATGTTTGAGATTTTCAAATGGAGGAAATATGCTGATTGGAATGCAAGCACATCCGGTGGTCTAAACGGCATGAAATTTCCCCTCCATCTCAGATTTAGAGTTTGCTCGGGATGAGAAAATTTCTATGTTCGGTGTGGAGGGTGAGTGGTACATATCTTACTTTCTACCTTCACCCATCTAAATCAGACTTAAGATTTCATTGTCACATTTTTTACCTAAATTTTCAAAATTTTCAAATAAAATTTTCAAAATTTTAAAAGTTTTCAAAAGAAATTTGAACAGTTAATGGATGAATTTTTGACACTTTTTAAATCTCTATGCATTTTGAATCACTATATATACCTTCCTTATTTGAAGCAGATCCTCAAAAGAACCATCTTCGGAAAAGTACCCTTTGATTGAAATCATGTTGTGAACCTTATGAATCCTAGCATCATGATCTTTATGCAAAAATGGCAAGTGTCTGTCGAATTGATAGGGATCAAACACGTCGTGCTTCCTAACTGACTAGTTGAACAACAACATGGAATCCCCACCGGATCCTCATTAGGTCATTATTTGAGTAGAGTATGATAAAGAGAACAACTCGGTGCACAAAATTGTAAATCAAGCTGCATTCTGATCTGAACCCTCTTCTACACTTCTTATATCATCTTCATACCCCTCCATCCATCATAAAGAAACAAAAATAGCCAAGATAGTGCCAAACCCTAAGTTCGGGTGTGTAACGACCCCGCCTCCTGGTAACCCCCAATTAAGGGAGACCCGAAGGTCAGAGCCATTAATCAATTATAGGATCAAAGGTTCAACATATAATCAACAATAATTATGGAATTCTACGAACTAAACTGGAATTGGGTACAAAAATTTAAATCTTTACTTACCTTTATAAAACATGGAAATCTAACTATCCACAGCTTGAATTACTCTATCTAATCCTCCTTGCACTTTATTTCTTAATTTGACGATGTGTCACTTTACTATTTGTGTTTTTAGGATTTTACCTAAAACGCCGACAAACAAAACATCGATCAGCAATTGCTGGTATGTGGAGGCAACTGAAAATTTCACAATTAAGTCTAACAATCTAAATATTGCAATCAAGATAATTAGCAAGTCAATTTACAATTTCCATGTGACCATCCCCACCACTTTTTCCCTAACCCTGGAATTGACTTAAGGCCACCTTCTCAATCTCGAGCTTGGTGCATGGGAGTCACCTCTCATGGTGCTCCATAGTCATGCCTCATTGACCACCTTCTCATTCCCGAGCTTGGTGTCTAGGGTCACCTCTCATGGTACCCTTTGGTCTACCCTCATGGGCCTGACCTTTATGGCATCTTCCATCAGGGTGGCATGTAGGTCCGGGAATACACATTTAATTTAAATTGTGATAATCATAGTCCCTTTATAATTGCAATATGAACTTCCAAATAGTTTAGTTGCATTTAATGCGATTAAACATCCGGGAATCTGTCGGGAAACTAAAGCAGTTATTCATAATTAACTGCAAACCTGTTATGCAGACTTGAATGTAGGAAAACTCAATCAATCAGGAATCAAGCAAGCACACACACACAATTTGTTCCTGAAAAAGGCATTCAATTTCTTTATTACTACTCATGTCATCATGATTCATTAATTCTAATGGTTTCCTAGGTTATTTGCCCTTTTTAGGGTTTTGACCATATTTAGGGTTTTATTTCCTTTTTATTACTTTGACCTTACTTTTATCAAATATCCCTCAAACCCTAATTATCTTGTCATTAAGGTCCTAAAGATCAGGTTTGGACCATATAAACCTTAATTTTTAGATTGTTATATCTTTTCCTTTCTTCTTCTCTAATTTAGGGTTTCTAAACATTTTAATCAACATATGGAGTTACAAACCCTAAACTTGTAATTCTATTATCAAAATAGGTTAATCACCATGTAAATCAGTAAATAAGTTAACCATACTTGAATTAACTTGATTGCAAGACTAAGTATATCTTTTATCGACAATAAGGGTATTTATCCACAAATTAATCCCTTTTCTTATAAAAAAGATACACTTTTACAAAAATACATAGATTTAGATGTCCAAACTATTTTTAACATATTCCTCATATTTTTCTGATAATTTTTCATGTATTGAATTTTTGCATCCAAGTTTTCTATCACCATATATGATTTTATCAAGATATACCCTTTCTATCGATTTATTAACTAATTTATAAAATTGAGAGTCGTTCGATCTATAGCATAGTGAACCCGCGACATCCCACGACCCAGGGATTGTGCACCTAACTTAACAATTAGACAAACAAAAAGACTAGACGGCCCTTACCCGTTCTGAAGGTGCAGCGGGGCAGTTTTGTAATTCATTGGTCCTTCTCCTTCTTCAACCTCACGCGAGATAGGCAGACTCTGGTGGTCATCTGACGAGTTGACTTCGAGCCCCTCTCCTCCTTTGTTCACTTCAGATGCGCAGGAAGCTTCGACTTCCCTTCTCGAACATGATGGCTCCTCCAATTTCTCGCCCAGGTCACGCCGTAACCGTCCCCTTCTCGCCGAACTCCGGTGCCACTTTCTGAGATCTGGAGGTCGCAGGTTGCAAGCAACTGAGCGATTGATTCCACCAACGCACTCCTCGCCTCCTTCCACAACATTTGGGCTAACCTTTAGGGATGATGGCTCCCTCCATAGCCTTCCCCTATTTATAGGGTCGGGGCAAGTTCCTTCCCAGTTGGGCATTTCTTGAAACGATGACCAAACCTAGCAAAAATAGGGAGGAATCTTCATGATCTCCTCTCTTGAGTCCAATGGAACCAAAACTAGGCTGTCATGTCTACTAGTTTGCGAGAAAACCCGATACAAAAGTCTCCCTGGAACCTGCAGGTTCTCAGACCGGTTGGGACTTTAGACGATGACTTTCCATCATTGGATTAAGATCCAATGGATGTCATCACCCACGATCAAATGATTTATTGCTTTAATTCAGAATAATTCCCAAATTGGAGAAATCTTGGAAAATTAATATCTCCCAAACCATAATACCTATTTATCTAAAATTTTAAGGGAACGTTCCGTTAATTATTGCCTATCTTTGTACCAAATTTGGGAAACAAAAAGCAATGTATGAGAAGACATCCTTCTCTCCCAAGTTATCTTATTAATTAATGCAAATTAAATTATATTCCTTTTTCCTTTGTGATTATCTTGTTATTTTGGGTCCCTTGGATCTCAAGGAAACCCAAAGGCATGGATTCCCATCTTGGGGAATATGGGTTTGCCTTTATCCTATTTCAATTGTCAATTTCTCATATTTCCCTTTTATTAGTCAATTTCTTTTCCGTATTAATTCCCTTTGCTGTTCAATTGGGCTCAATGGCCAACAAGGCCCACAATCAAACAATCAAAGCCATTTCTCAAGAAACTCATCACAATTCAAAGAAAAGGATATCATTTATTCATTAAAAGGGAAATACACCTTACATTATATTTTCAAGAAAATGGGGTTGTAACATCCTTCCCTCCTTATAGGAATTTTGCCCTCAAAATTCAAACAATCAAACAAACAATTCAGGGTATGTTTTCTCCATGTCTTCCTTCAGCTCCCATGTGGCCTCATCCTCTCCATGGTGCTTCCAAAGAACCTTTACCATCTCTATATTCTTGCATCTGAGTTCTTTCACCTTAGTATCTAGAATCCGCAAAGGTGACTCAGGATAAGTCAGCTTCCCTTGAAGCTCAATAGGTTCAATGCTCAGCACATGGCTCAGATCTTGCACATATCGCTTCAAGTTAGACATGTGAAACACATCATGCATCATGCTATACTGAGGGGGTAACACCAGACGGTAAGTAGCTTCACCAATCCGTTCTAATACTTCAAACAGACCCATGTATCAGGGTCTCAACTTTCCTCTGTTCTTAGCTATAGCTCGGAGTGATCGGATTTTCAAAAACACATGATCTCCCACAGTGAAATGCACATCAGCCCGCTTTGCATCGGCATACGACTTTTGTCGATCTTGTGCACCCTTTAGCCTTTGCTTGATCAAAGCCACTTTATCAGCATACACTTGGAGCTCATCTGACCTCAACAAGGTCCTCTCACCCACATCATCCCAGTGAAGTGGTGACCGACACGGTCTCCCGTACAAAGATTCATACGGAGGCATCCCGATACTGGCTTGGTAGTTGTTGTTGTAGGCGAACTCTGTCAACGGTAAGTATTGCTCCCATGAGCCACCCCAATCGAGCACACAAGCTCTCAACATGTCTTCTAATGTCTGAATCGTCCTTTCTGACTGACCATCTGTCTGGGGGTGATAAGCGGTACTAAACTTTAACCTTGTACCAAGTTCCTCTTGAACTTTTTTCCACAACTTGGAAGTGAACTTTGGGTCTCTAACTGAGATGATCGATCCTGGCACACCATGCAAACATACTATCTCTGTGATATACAACTCAGCTAGGTCTGTCACCTTAGAAGTGGTCTTCAGGGCAAGGAAGTGTGCTGACTTGGTAAGATGATCTACCACGACCCATATCGCATCATGACCTCTCTTGTTCTGGGGTAGACCCACCACAAAATCCATGGTGATCTGCTCCCATTTCCATTATGGAATCTCTATTGACTGTAAAAGTCCGTCGGGTCGTTGGTGTTCATCCTTCACCATTTGTCACGTAAGACAACTGGCCACCCATGACGCAATGTCTTTCTTCATTCCTGGCCACCAGAAAAACCACTATAGGTCCTTGTACATCTTAGTAGTTCCTGGGTGCACTGTGTACTTGGATCCATGAGCCTCTTGCAAGATGTGTTCCTTTATTGATGAATCTACTGGAACCCATACACGATTCTCAAACCTGATTCCTATGTCTACTCCCACAGATAGATGAGTCTGTGGCTTCATCATTAAACCTTTCATCTTGTCTAGCTCTCCACTGGTCAACTGTGCAGTTATGATCTCACTCAACAACTCAGATTGAATCTAGATATTAGCCAACCGAACTCGGTCCTCTAACAGTTGTGGTATCCATTCCACAAGCTCCTCCAAACTCTTCCACTGACTGGACAAAACAGCTGCACACTTCAGCTATTTTTGACTCAACGCATCAGCTACTACATTCGCCTTACCAGGATGGTAGGCGATGGTGAAGTCGTAATCCTTCATGTACTCCATCCATCGTCGTTGTCGTAGGTTCAGGTCTCTCTGTGTTAGCAGGTACTTCAAACTCTTATGATCGGTGAAGATCTCGAAGGTAGCACCATACAGGTAGTGCCGCCATATCTTCAAGGCATGGATGATAGCATCTAACTCTAGGTCATGTGTCGGGTAATTCACCTCATTCGGCTTGAGCTGTCGGGAAGCATATGAAACCACATGTCGATCTTGTTCCAACACACAACCAAGTCCCATCTTGGATGCATCGGTGAAGATCATGAAACCCTCATTGCCAGAAGGCAAAGTCAACACAGAAGTGGTGGTCAGCTTCTCCTTTAAATCCTGAAATCGAGCTTCACATACTTCAGACCACACGAACTTCACATCCTTCCGAGTCAACATGGTTAGCGGTAGAGAAGTCTTGGAGAAATCCTTGATGAAGCGATGGTAGTATCCGGCCAACCCCAAGAAGCTACGAATCTCGGAGGGGTTCTTCGGTGCCGCCCAGTCTCGAACTGTCAATACTTTGGCTGGATCTATGGCGATTGTTACTCCTGAGATGATGTGTCCCAGAAACATGACTCGGTCCAACCAAAACTCACATTTCGAGAACTTTCCGAAAAACTTATGCTTTCTCAAGATATCAAGGACTCTACCCAAGTGGTCACGGTGTTGGGCCATGTCATCAGAGTACACCAAAATGTCATCTAAGTACACTATTACAAAACAGTCAAGGAAAGGTTGAAACACACTATTCATGAGGTTCATAAAGACACTAGGTGGATTGGATAATCCAAACGGCATGACCACAAACTCATAGTGGCCATAACGGGTTCTGAAAGTCGTTTTGGGTATATCCTCACTTCTCACTCTCACATGGTGGTATCTGGACCTCAAATCGATCTTGGAAAAGACTGGGGCTGATTTGAGTTGGTCAAACATGTCATCTATCTGAGGCAAAGGATACTTGTTCTTAATGGTTTCTTGGTTGATTATTCGATAGTCAATACACATGTAAAGTGACCCATCCTTCTTTTTCACAAAGAGGACTGGTGCTCCCCAAGGTGATGTACTGGGTCGGATAAAACCTTTATCTTACAACTCTTGTAACTGGGTTTTCAACTCAAGCAACTCTGCATGGGCCATTCTATAGGGTGCCTTAGATATAGGGTTAGTCCCAGGAGCTAACTCAATGGAGAAGTCTACTTCCCTTTCAGGGGGAATCCCTGGCAGATCATCTGGAAACACATCTGCTTACTGCCGAACCACCTCTATATTCTCTAAGGATTGCTCATTAACCTCAGGTGTGGTAACTATGGCTAAGTAGGCTCGACAACCCTTGGATAGCATTCGCTCAGCTTTCAAGGTGGACACATAAAGGTTGGTTGTCGCATCTTTCCTCCCTCGAATGGTGAGGTGTGGATATCCAGTTTTCCTAATGAGAATCTTTTTCTCTCTACAGTCAATCTGAGCTCTGTAGGTGGAAAGCCAATCCATACCAATGATCACATCAAAATAATTCATATCAAGGAGGATAAAGTTAGTGGGAAGCTCATGGTTCAAATACTTTACTGGCAAGACCGGGGTTTTCAAAAGTGAGGTATAAATACGACCACTCGGGGTTGTGACATCCAAAACATAACCCGAATCCTTGATATCCAAATCAAGCATAGTTTCCAGATTTCTCGAAATAAAAGTATTAGTGGAACCAGAATCAAAGAGTGCTTTTATATTTTGTCTCATGACTTCCAGCAAGCCTACATAGTTATTCCATATTAAAAGCTATTACATAGTCTACTGAACTGAAAGGAAAAAATCTATGGGTTATTACCCTCAATCAACTTATTAGCATTTTTCTGAGCTGCTTCGTTGTCGATGGCGAACACTCTAGCTTGTCTCCTCTCTCCAACTGGAAGTGCTCCGGCTGGTGCTCCTATTGGGGGTGCTGCAGCTACTGGCTGTGCTGCTACAAGTTGTGACCCCAAAGGTCCCCTTGGGTCAGGCTGAGGGAAGTTGGCGATGAAGTGTCCCTCCTGTTGACATCTAAAACACACCTTCTTCTCAAAGCGACACTTCCCAGGATGTGCCCGTCCACAGGTGCGACACTGTTGGAGGCGACCACGGGGCTTGCCTTTTTGCCCATGCTTGTTCTTGTTGTGGTTGCATCCTTGTCCCTTCATGTGTTCATTCCTCTACCCTTGAGCTCCTTCAGTGAAACCCAAGTACCCTCTGGATTGGTTATGTGTAGGCATCACTGTCCTTTCCATGTCTAAAGCAGTGTTGTAGGCTTCAACGAAGGTCTTTGGCTTACTAGCCATCACATGAGGCTTGATGGCAGGGTGCAGACGTTCAATGAAGTGGTCCACCCTCCTCTCTTCATCCAACATGTGTCTGACGCATTCCAGGAGGTAGAATCTTCGACCAAAGTCCACAACTGAAGAGCTTCCTTGAGTCAAGCTCATGAACTCTCTTTCTTTCTCTTTCTTTTCCTGAGATGGGGAGGAATCTGGCGGTGAAGATGGTCTTGAAGTCAGTCCATGCCATCAGTTCCTCACTTAGGTCTCTTCCTGTGATATGGTTCTCCCACCATATCTTGGCTGCACCCTCAAAAAGGTGAGTAGCAAACAGAACCTTCTTATTCGGATGCACCTCGAGCATACATAACCCATTCTCGACTACAAGCAGCCAAGCTTCGGCCTTGTCGACTACTTCTGACTTGTCTTCTCCCCAAAACTTCTCGACGTTCAGATTGACGAAGTCCAGGATGGTGGCTCCAAGTCAAGGATGAACAGGAAGTGGCTCACCATTCTCAACTCTAGTTATGTCTCTATGGGCCAGGGCACGGATAGCTTCAGTCAATTGCTTTTGTTGTTCCATCCAAACTACATCTGTTGTATGAACCACCATGGTTGGTTCTGGACCACCAGGCTGGTCCTCCTCCATTCAGGCTTCCTCTTCATGCATCTGGTATTCCTCATATTCTGGTCCTTCCCCTTGCTCGTGGTTGATGCCATGCATTGGTTCAGGGTTGGGAGCCTCATGAACAGCTTCCTCAAGCCTCTTTCTCTTCTTAGAGGTCTCTCACCATGGTTCTGCTTCCTCTTCTCAGAGGATCCATTCTCCTTACGGGGTGGTCCACCATCACTGGTGGAAAAAGGGATAGCCATGACTTTTGTATGAGCCATTTGTACAAACACACCAAAAATACTATTAGTTTACCATTAAACTAATTACACTTATGTCAATGACATCTTACTTACATATATTTTATTAATTTGGTGTAGGATCCCTTAGACGTTATCAACCTTAACCCATACCACATGAGAGTGAAGAAGAGAGAGGAAACCCTAATCCTTACATTCCTTAAGAGAAAATTGAGTTGAGGAGAGATGAGTAAGATGAGAGAGTCCTAAAGGTATCTTATTTCAAGTCATATCCTATGACATTGGCCAAGCAGTCACACAATTCGGGAGTCCTCGTATTCCGACTAGCGGTGCGGAGGAAAATCTTGCCAGCCCCCGGAAGTGATCCTTTTCTTGACACCTCAGTCTTTCGGACACTCCTCTAATAACTCCCTCAGTTCTATGGAATTTGTAAAATTTAATAATTATTAATGATTAGATGAAGAACCTACACTCTCATACCAATTGTAGCGACCCCACCTCTCGGTAACCCCCAATTAAGGGAGACCCAAAGATCAGAGCAATTAATCAATTACAGGATCAAAGGTTCAACATATAATCAACAATAATTATGGAATTCTACAAACTAAACTAGAATTGGGTAAAAAAATTTAAAACTTTACTTACCTTTATAAAATGTGGAAATCTAACTATCCACAGCTTGAATTACTCTATCTAATCCTCCTTGCACTTTATTTCTTAATTTCACGATGTGTCACTTTACTATTTGTGTTTTTAGGATTTTACCTAAAATGCCGACAAACAAAACATCGATCAGCAATTGCTGGTATGTGGAGGCAATCAAAAATTTCACAATTAAGTCTAACAATCTAAATATTACAATCAAGATAATTAGCAAGTCAATTTACAATTTCTATGTGACCATCCCCACTGCTTTTGCCCTAACCCTTGAATTGACTTAAGGCCACCTTCTCAATCCCGAGCTTCGTGCCTGGGAGTCACCTCTCATGGTGCTCCATAGTCATGCCTCATTGACCACCTTCTCATTCCCGAGCTTGGTGTCTAGGGTCACTTCTCATGGTGCCCTTTGGTGTACCCTCCTGGGCCTGACCTTTATGGCATCTTCCATCACGGTGGCATGTAGGTGTGGGAATACACATTTAATTTTAATTGTGATATTCATAGTCACTTTATAATTGCAATATGAATATCCAAACAGTTTAGTTGCATTCAATGCGATTAAACGTATGGGAATCTGTTGGGAAACTAAAGCGGTTATTCATAATTAACCACATACATGTTATGCAGACTTGAATGCAGGAAAACTCAATCAATCAGGAATCAAGCAAGCACACACACAATTTGTTCCTGAAAAAGGCATTCAATTTCTTTATTACTACTCATGTCATCATGATTCATTAATTCTAATGGTTTCCTAGGTTATTTGCCCTTTTTAGGGTTTTGACCAAAATTAGGGTTTTATTTCCTTTTTATTACTTTTACCTTACTTTTCTCAAATATCCCTCAAACCCTAATTATCTTGTCATTAAGGTCCTAAAGATCAGGTTTGGACCATATTAACCTTAATTTTCAGATTGCTATATCTTTTCCTTTCTTCTTCTCTAATTTAGGATTTGTAAACATTTTAATTAACATATGGAGTTACAAACCCTAAACTTGTAATTCTATTATCAAAACAGGTTAATAACCATCTAAATCAGTAAATAAGTTAACCATACTTGAATTAACTTGATTGCAAGACTAAGTATATCTTTTATCGACAATTAGGGTTTTTATCCACAAATTAATCGCTTTTCTTATACAAAAGATACACTTTTACAAAAATACACAGATTTAGATGTCCAAACTATTTTTAACATATTCCTCCTATTTTTTTGATCATTTTTCATGCATTGACTTTTTGCATCTGAGTTTTCTATCACCAGATATGATTTTATCAAGATAAACCCTTTCTATCGATTTATTAACTAATTCAGAAAATTGAGAGCTGTTCGATCTATAGCCCAGTGAACCTGCGGCATCCCACGGCCCAGGGATTGCGCGCCTAACTTAACGATTAGACAAACAAAAAGACTGGACTGCCCTTACCCATTCTGAAGGTGCAACATGGCAGTTTCGTAATTCGTTGGTCCTTCTCCTTCTTCAACCTCACGCAAGAGAGGCAGTCTCTGGTGGTCAATTGATGAGTTGACTTTGAGCCCCTCTCCTCCTTTGTGCATGCCAGATGTGCAGGAAGCTTCGACTTCCCTTCTCGAACACGATGGCTCCTCCAATTTCTCACCCAGGTGGCGCCACAACCGTCCCATTCTCGTCGGACTCCGACACCGCTTTTTGAGATCTGGAGGTCGCAGGTTGCGAGCAACTGAGCGATTGATTCCACCAACGCACTCCTCGCCTCCTTCCGCAGCATTTGGGCTAGCCTTTAGGGATGTTGGCTCCCTCAATAGCCTTCCCCTATTTATAGGGTCGGAGCAAGTTCCTGCCCAGTTGGGCGTTTCTTGAAACGACGACCAAACCCAGCAAAAATAGGGAGGAATCTTCGCGATTTCCTCTCTTGAGTCCAATGGAACCAAAACCAGGCTGTCGTGTCTACTAGTTTGTGAGAAAACCCGGTAAGAAAGTCTCCCTGGAACCTACAGATTCCCAGTCCGGTTGGGACTTTAGACGATGACTGTCCATCATTGGATTAAGATCCAACGGATTTCATCGCCCACGATCAAACGATTTATTGCTTTAATTCAGAATAATTCCCAAATTGTAAAAATCTTGGAAAATTAATATCTCCCAAACCGTAATTCCTATTTATCTCAAATTTTAAGGGAACGTTCCTTTAATTATTGACTAGCTCTGTACCAAATTTGGGAAACAAAAAGCAATGGATGAGAAGACTTCCTTCTCTCCCAAGTTATCTTATTAAATAATCCAAATTAAATTATATTCCTTTTTCCTTTGTGATTATCTTGTTATTTTGGGTCCCTTGGATCTCAAGGAAACCCAAAGGCACGGATTCCCATCTTGGGGAATATGGGTTTGCCTTTATCCTATTTCAATTGTCAATTTCTCATATTTCCCTTTTATTAGTCAATTTCTTTTCCTTATTAATTCCCTTTGCTTTTCAATTGGGCTCAATAACAAGGCCCACAATCAAACAATCAAAGCCATTTCTCATGAAATTCATCACAATTCAAAGAAAAGGATATCATTTATTCATTAAAAGGGAAATACACCTTACATTATATTTTCAAGAAAATGGGGTTGTAACATGGTGGCACGCCACTTCCCTCTATATCCACTTCTTCCATACCCCTTGCAAATTAATAAGGGGCGTACCACCAAGAAAATATGCCAAAGCGCACACAAAAAGAAATGCAATCTCGAGTCGAATAGAGGAGAGATTCACACAAAAAAGAAAAAGAAAAAAATGACATAAATGAAATTGCAAAAATAATAAAAATCTTGAGTCGAAAAGAGTAGAGATTTACTCCTTCCTTCCGTACCTCCCCTCACTCCCTTTTCTACTTAAAGGCACAATAAAAGCATTCAATGCCCTGAAAAACATTGGTGTCAGATTAGATGCACACTTGTCGTTCTACGGGTATCTCTAGACTCTTACAAAACTCTTTGACAAGCTTGTTGTTGGAAAAAGTGAGGAGGAAGTGATATTGGAAAGTGAACTCAGGAACAAAAATATGGTAAGATGTATTTAGTGGTCTCAGGAGGTTGAGATATTGAGTCATACTGAGAAGAAAGAAAACAAACGTGATGTGAGGATGAGGCAATCACACGAATTGAGAGTATTCATTTGGCGACCATTTTAGATTTTGTGTTACTTGAGGACGAGCAACATTTATGTTTGGGGTATTTTGATGAATGCATATTCATCATGTAATTCAATTACCGTAATGGGTCAAATTCAACTCAACACATCCAACTTCACTCATTAAATATCACAATGTATCAAAAAATTCAAAACTACTTAATTAATTCAATTATCAGGGTTTTAACTAAGATTATGTTGATTTCATGTAGGTCTAGATGAGGTTGAACAATCAGTTGGGACCCACCTTTATCTGCCTTTGATCTACCCTCAATCATCCTTGATCTTTCCCATGCGGTCTTGACCAAACGGTCTCGCCCATGCGGTCACGCCAATACAGTTTCATCCATACGGTCTCAAGACCGAATGGACATGCTCACCTCAAAACTGTTTGGAGCTGGGAATGTCAAAACCGTTTAAGAAAGTTGTGAAACCGTTTGATATGGTAGCATAATACAAGACCATTTGGAAAAGTGCTTGGCTACGTAGGTTGCAGCCAAAACCGTTGGGGCCTGGACTTATTCGGGATCGATTGGAGAATGCAATGCCAAACCGATTGGAAAAGTTGCTAACACCAAACCGTTTGGAAGAGATACATGCATGAGAAAGGCATGCATGCATGCATGAAATCGTTGGAGGCTGGACCGTATGGAGGAAGCTCTGCCAAATCAATTGATTAAGCACGTGCATGAGGACCACATGCAAGCAAGACTGTTTGGTTGGTTGTTCAAAAACATATGAACATCCAAGACTGAATGGAGGTTGGCCTTAAGACCGAATGGAAAAGCATATTGTAGCAAACCGTTTGATGTTGGAAACCATTTGATATCACTAACCGTTTGGATTAGAAAGGCAAGCATGCATGCATGAAACCGATTGATAAAGCATATTGCTGCAAACTATTTGACATTGGATACCGTTTGATATTACAAACTGTTTAACATTAGAAACTGTTTGATTTTGCAAACCGTTTGGATTAGGAAAATAACATACGAGACCGCTGGAGGAATGCAATGATATCATTTGAGAAAGGACTGTACAAGACCGTGTGGAAAAGCAATCAAAGTAAACTGACTGATAAAGTAGCTTTGCATGAAACCATTTGGAGATATGTTGGTTATCAAAACCGTGTGATCACTAAGGGAGTACGTGACTGATTGAGGAAGGGTACCAAAACCGATAAAGCCAAACCATATGGATATATAATCTAAGCAAACCGTTTGGTCATATACTTATCATACCGTTTGAAGAAAAAATATATCCAAGACCGTTTGGGCTGGAATCACACCAAAAATGTGAAGGCCAACCCTGAGCCTATAAATAGGACTCCCTGGGTCCTCATTTGAGCATCGAATTCAGGATGCCGCCAGGCTTCTCGAGCACATGATTTAATCCAGATCTGTACGATCTTGCCACTGCCACGCCACCTTCCGTTCCTGCTGCAACTCAAGGAGATCGAGAAGAGAAGGAAGGAGGAGTGAGAAAGACTACCCGATCTATCATGGCATCCCTCGTTCTTCGTCTAGATCTGCTCTAATATGACATAGGAGGCCACATCATCTTCACTAAGTTGCTATGAACTTCTACATCATGCTCATGGTGGAATCATCTCTCTTTCTTATTCCTCTTATTTCTCGCACCATGAGCGAGTAGTACCTTTTCGCTGGGGTGCGGGGACTAGCACCGCTACCCTTGCAAGCATGTTCTCTTGTTAAACTTTCCATGCCAATGTATATAACTTTCTATTTCGTTGCTAATCTTTCATGCTAGTAGTTTGGTTACCTGCTTGCTTTCATCTTGTTCTTCCCTATGTTGCAAGTTTTTGTATATGTAGGGTAGTATGTCATTTGATGAGGTTGACTCCCAAACTAGAAATAGAATAAGATTCCTTGGGGTTATAAGTGTATGATCTATGAGGGGACGAGCCATATAGACTACGGTGATGCTTTTGTATGCCTAACACCTGTATTGGGGCCCACAACCTCAGTTGGATTTTGTATCTTATTTGTTAAATGTCGATGTTTGCTTGTATATTAATCATAAGCTTGTTTGTCGATTAGTGTGGTTGACTCCTTGACGAGAACTTCTGATAGGATTCCTTGAGGTTGTAAGTGTGTGATCTTTGAGGGGATGATCCATCTAGCCTACAGTGACGCTTCTGTGTGCCTAATGCCTGTATAGGGGGCCCACAACCTTAGTTGGATTTCTATATATTTGGGGCCGTAAGTGTGTGATCCGGATGGTGAAGAGTCATCTGATGCCTAAGGTGATGCTTACACGAACCTAACACCTGTATGAGGGGTTTTTATAGTAGCTCTATTTTGATAGTTATATATTGCCTTGATGTTTGATGTTTGGATGTGTTTGCATGTGCAGTGGTGGTGAAACCCAAGAACCATCCCAACGATTTTGCCCGTTTACTTTCCTGCAATTAGTTTAACTAACATCAACCAAATCAATCGTTTAAATATTAGTCTCACTTGAGCTAGATTCGAATGAAAAAGATTCTTTAAAACATTGTCCTTTGGGATTCGATCCTTAACTATATTGTGATGAGACCCGTCCGCTTATGGGTCATATTATTGCACGAAGTTTTGGTAAAAGCTCGGGGATTTTAACCCCGAGTGAATTTGTTAGTGTGATATTTACCATGTCACAACTATCACACAAGAAGAATAGACATGACTCCTTATGAAGCTGCTTAAGGGAAGAGATACATGACATAGTGATTCAACAACATATGGAAACAATTGAGGACAACAACTAGAGTTCCTAGTCATCATTACTATCAGAGTGGCACATGTTGCACAACAATTTCTTTGTTGAACTAAGATGATCCACACATGAGTTAAGAAAGAAACAATGACTTCTATGAGAGTGTTTTTAACTCACCAAGGAATGAAAGTAACCATGTGGAGGTTTGTGGATGAGGTGCATAGGTTATACAAACTTTGTTGCTGTGGGTTTTGGTGGTGAAATCCCTATTAGTGGTTTATGGTTGTAAGACCCCCAACATTGCTTTTTGAAACATGCCTATTTACCTTAATTGGATGCTTAACACCTAAATCAAACCCTAAGATGAGCTTTTGATATCATGTTGCAAACCTATGTTTCAATTTTAGTCTAGTTTGGACACTGCTTGAGCAAGTTATGCATTTATATGCTTGTTTTAGACTTTTATGCAATTTACACATATCTTGGGTTTTTCTTGTAATTTGCCACATGTTCGATGTGCCTCACATGTTTTTATACCATGCTTGAGATATTTTTACCTCGAGGATCCATATTACACCTTGATTTTGTGGTGGCACCTACCTAGGGTTGGTCTTAATGTTTCCTTTCATAGATGGGCTAAATTAAGTCCTTGAAGTCGATGGTTTTTCTTATGAGTTGGGATCTAATGGATTTCCTGGTGCGTTGGGATCCTATGGTGGTCCCCATAGGTGTGGATATTGATGGTTTTCCCTCTTGAAGCTCTTTAGATCTATGGCTCACCAAGTAGAGGTGCAAATCAACGATGGAGCTAGGGATTTCATCCTTGTGACCAAACAATCATGATCTGATGGCCACCCTACTATTGGAGGTTGATGGCTAACATGCAAGTCAGGATTCCATGGTCCTCCAAACTCCCACAACCAATGGACCTACTAGTTTTCATGGAAGTGATGTTTTGAAAATGGACACATAGCAAGATTGGCTAGATACCTTACCCTTCCTTTTTCTCTCACCCATATCTATATATACCTCCCTCCTTGCATGCAAATGAGTTCATTACATACCTATCTCTCCCTCTCTTCTCCTTGGCTTCTTGGATCATGTCTTCATTGCATGGTGTTGGAGAAAGAGCCAAGGTAGAAGAAGCTTGGATGATCTTGCATACATGTGCACCCAGGGTTCAGATCTACCCTATCTTTGAGCTTGTGGAGCTTCCTTAGATTTTTATTGACCTAAGTAAGTAATCTTTCAAAAGATTACTCCTTTATATCCTACCTTCTTCTCTCTTCTTCTTGGTATGATCCATGGTGGAGCATGATCTTGAGGTTGAAGATGCCTTCTTTCTTGCTTCTTTGACCTTGAGTTTGCTTGAGTTTGGAAAGGGAGCTAGCTTGGCTGAGTGGAGTGTTGAATCTAAAGTTTCCTTCTTCTCTCTTAGATCTTTGTTACTTGTTGAACGTTCTTCATAGTCTTTGAGTTTATTAATATAATTTTCTTGGTATTTATTGCATACTCCTAGCTTAAATGTACTAGATCTTGCTCTAAAACAAAGTTCTAGGTATAAAGATTCTATGTTTGCCTAGGGTTTGAGATTATGTAATGATTCCTGAGTATTTTATCTTCTTGGATGAACCCTAAACCTTGTTCATGATCCTTCTTTCATAGTCCAAGTTTGGGGGTTCCTTGCATGCAAGTGGAAAACCAAGGACTTTGTTCACTCAAATGATGGTTCTTTCTTAGGGTTTTGAGCTGATTTTCGATCTTTGTGATCAAACTGATGGTATGGTTTTTAGTGTCTTTTTGATGCCATTCTTGTGGAAACCAAAGCTATACTTAGATTCTATTTGGACCTTTTTTTATGCATAAGAAATGATAGTTTTAGTGCCCCATCATATGGTACAAGTTGATGGTTTTCTCTTTGACTTTAGGGTTTCCTTTGGGTGGAAAATGATGTCTTCCCCTAGTTTTGTGAACTGGTTTCCACCTCATTCATTATTTATTGTATGGGACCCTTATGCCAACTGATAGTGGGTATCTTAGTTTCTGTGTGGACCTTCTATGGTGCTTGAAACAGATGTCTATGTTTCCTCTGACATTTGATGGTTTTGATGCTCTATCAAGTGTCTAAATCGATGGTCATAAGTTCCAACAAATGATGGTTTCTTTGGTCTCTCAAATGATGGCTTTACTGATCATTTTGCTCATCTGGTGATGACACTCGATGGTCTCATTGGTTGCAACATCTGATGGTATGTGTGGCCCTTTGGTTGATGGTTCTCAACAAATAGTCTCAATGGTTGCAAGATCAGACGATATGCCTAGTTCTTTGGTTAATGGCTCTCAACCAATGGTATCACAGGTTGCAACATCCAATGATATTCCTAGTTCATTGATCGATGTTCCACTGCTTGACCACAAATGATGGTTTTCTTTTTATCAACAATCAATGCTGGACCTACTGTCCACAACTGATGGTACATACTGTTAGATAGGAAATTTTTATATGATGTTTCAATCAACTCGAGCTTTTGGTAGCATTCCAGTGCTTGTACATTTGGTAAATGTGGATAATGTTCTTCTGTATGTATATGTTGTGGCTAGGTCCATAGAGCATTTGTAAAATATTCTTGGCATTATACATGAATATAAGAAAGTGTTTTGCTTCTTTCTCAAGTACCACACCAACGATCATCAAAATTGGCCTCCTATTGTAGCACCAAAAAGAGTTTGATGGCATTCTCCAAGCATGATGGAGATGATATCCATGCCTCTATGTAGTCCACATGAACGATAAGGAATGCCATATCATTCCTCAAGAGCTAATAGGAAGGAGTTGTCGCATTGTTTTGTTTATGTGCTAGCATTGATGTTTCTCCCATTTGGATATCTCTCCTTTTTACAGGTAAGATGCCTTTGTCCCTCACATTACCAAATGTTGAGATGATGATGCATACCACACAAGGGTGTGGAGAGTCTTAGACCTCCCCCTTTATATAGAACTAGATGGGATTGGGTTTCAACAAACTTGGGGATATGATCAGACAAATTTCATGAATTTTTGGCTATTCTAGACCACCAATCGTTCATCTAGACCACCAGTCAGTCGATTGGCATGCCAATTGGTCAACTGGGAAATCCATTCGGTCGATTAGCTATATTTTCTATTATCAAAATTGCTAGATTTTAATGTGATGGTTAATTTACATCATGATGTTAACATCAATTCCTTCATCTAGTTCCTCTAATGATCAAATTCGTCGAATGGTGTTTTTCGTCAGTCAACTAGAAACTCCAGTTGACCGACTCACATTCCCAGTCGATCAATTAGACATACTAGTCAGTGCAATGACAACGAATGCTATTTAAGTTGATTACATAAATGTTGGATCTATAATGGGGTCCAGAAGGGGGTGAATGGAGCTAAAACCAGTTAAGCAAAATCTAGTAGTCCTTCAAGGTATATCCCAAGATAATATTGCATTTATGAACTTCAACTGCAACTAAACATACATAGTAAGGTAGAGAGAGATTATACAAGAACAAGATAATACAAACTATGTATAGTGGTTCCAACATGGAAAATAGTAGATGGATGTCCACTACCTCGAGAGGTCAACCTCTACGATTTTCAACCATGTATCACTCCTTATATTCCATTACAAGAGTTATAGCATAATACCTTCATTTTAAATGACAAGGATACCTAGCCTTCCCTTTGAGGACAAGGGAGCCAATAACATTAAAAAGGACTTATCTATCCATGATAAATAGTATTCTACCTTGCCAAAGACTTAAATACTATTGCAACGAGTCTTCCACCTTCTTCACGTACTTACCCACTCTTGCAATAAGTCTTATTCCTTCAAGAAAATACTCACTCTTCACTTGGATATTCCGCCCTTGATTTCACCTTCCCCAATGGAATCATTCCCTTTATTCTTCACCTCTTTTAGCCAAGAGAGAGGATCTTGATCTTCATGATAGAAAGAGAGATTAGGAGGTGGAGGAAGTGAATGCCTCATACGATATACATGTATTAATATCTCTCTTACAAATATCCTACTCACTCTAATGGATGTAGAAAGTGAATAAGATTATGAGAGCAGATGGAGGCTCTTGGAGGAAAAAGTCTCTCAACTATAATATATGCCCTTCATAGTGATTTCCTAACAATGGGATGAAGCCCAAGGTGTCCTATTTATAGATGAGGTCTCCTACTAGCTAGTAGAGACACTTAGGAACGAATTCTAGACATTTTGTGTGTTGCAACAGATATATTTTTGAGTTTTGCAACACTCCAATAGCTAGAAACATTTTTCTACACTTTTTTTTACAATGTTGTCTATTGAGTTGTCTTTTGAGAAACTCGAATGACAACATTGGATTATAAGTGTAAGTGCAGGTGTAGGTTGAGTGATCACTGGGACAAACTCGGCTAACCCTAGGCAATTGGCAAAAGATAGATATGTTGTCAATTGAGTTTTCACTAGGACAAACTTGGTTGATGGGCCAGTATGTAATCACTTTTGAAAAATGTCCAAAAGTTTCTTAACATTCGAATTAAGTGCTCTTAATTTTTTTAAGCTTAATTACAATTCATACAATCATAACAAGTGATTCACATCAATTGTCTATTATGGAAACTACCTAAACTTTAATCTTGATATTTATGCATGTATGATTTGATTTCTCCAAGTTAGGATGTGCAAGACATTATGAGTGTGTCTTATCTAATCTGAAATCACCCAAGTAGAAACATTAGACACAAATGATTGGAATGGTTAGTCACCATCAAGACAAGTGATTAGTCAATTTAGACCTTGGGTCAACATTCTCCTCCTTTTTGAAGATGACAAACTGATAACACCCATTTTATGGCTGGTTATAGCCTTCATTTCCTTGTCAAAATGGCCCTCTAAACTATTTGTCATCTCAATTTTGTCATGTTTTTGCACAAAAGTAAACCGCTACGCCCCTAACTCTTTTTCCATCTTTTGTACAAATTTTTCCTGTTTTATACCTAAAAGACCGCTAAAGGCCCGTCCAGACCTATGAATGGCACTTACTTGCATAGGCCCTTCTACCAGCCACCCGACACGCCCACTTACCCGTCGTGGCTTCAACCCAATATAGCAACAACGTGACACGGGCATGTCACGCAAGGAGTCCCTGAGGGGTGGTACACCACTTACCCGACAGAGAACTCTGCCAGCCATGACTAATCAGCCCGTTATGGCATGTCACGTGATACAAGCCTGTAACGACCCCGCCTCCCGGTAACCCCCAATTAAGGGAGACCAGAAGGTTGGAATCGTTAATCAATTTACAGGATCAAAGGTTCAGCATATAATCAACAATAATTATAAAATTCTACTAACTAAACTGGAATTGGGTACAAAAATTAAGACTTTTACTGACCTTTATAAAACTAGGAAATCTAACTATCCACATCTTCAACTACTCTATCTAATCCTCCTTGCACTTTATTTCTTATTTTCACGATGTGTCACTTTTCTGTTTGTGATTTTCAGGATGTTACCTAAAACGCTGACAAACAAAACATCGATCAGCAATTGCTGGTATGTGGAGGCAACCAAAAATTTCACAATTAGGTCTAACAATTTAAGTATTGCAATCAAGGTAATTAACAAGTCAATTTACATTTTCCATGTGACAATCCCCACTGCTTTTGCCCTAACCGTGGATTTGACTTAAGGCCACCTTCTCAATCCCGAGCTTGGTGCCTGGGAGTCACCTCTCATGGTGCTCCTCAGTCTTGCCTCATCAATCACCTTCTCATTCTCGAGCTTGGTGTTTAGGGTCACCTCTCATGGTGCCCATTAGTCTACCCTCCTAGGCCTAACCTTTATGGCATCTTCCATCAAGGTGGCATGTAGGTGCAGGATTTACACATTTATATTAAATGGTGATAGTCATAGTCACTTTATAATTGCAATATGAACATCCAAACAATTTAGTTGCATTCAATGCGATTAAACATCTGGGAATCTCTCGGGAAACTAGAGCGGTTATTCATAATTAACCACATACTTGTTAAGAAGATTTGAATGCAGAAAATAACCAATCAACCAAGATTCAAGCAAGTGCACACACAATTATTCCTGAAAAAGGCATCCAATTTCTTTATCATTAAATTCATCATCTTGATCCATTCATCCTAGTTGTTGCCTAGGTTATTTACCCCTTTTTAGGGTTTTAACCATAATTAGTGTTTTATTAGGGTTTTTGCCTCCATAACGCTTTAAATGCTCTCTTAGTTCATAAAACCTAATTTCGACATCATAAGCCCAATTAAAGTCGATTATTTCTCTTTTATACCAAAACTACCTTCTTTATCCTTTTATGTTATTTCAAGGTCATTAGACTCAATTATCACCTTTAGTTTCTTTCAGATTAACAACTCATAATTCATGATGGTCTAATTCCCATATGAACTCTATTTATTATTACTTCTACCTTGATTTAATCGAAAACCCTAATTTCTATATTAAGGTTATTTATCCACAAATTAGAGACTTTAATACTCAAAATAGCATATTCCAACTTTAACCATGAAATTAGTCAATTAAATCCATTAAGAGTCGAATTTACCAACATTAGGGTTTCAAGGCCCATTAAAGTATTATTCATGCACATCAAACTTGAAATTAAACTAATCACATGCAAATTCGTCCTTTTTCAATCTTAATGATCCTTTTTATCATTAACATGATAATATCAACTTTATATACTCATTTAACCCTTTCTAACTCATTATTCATCAAAGGTTAGGGTTTTTCATTGATTAAACTATAAATGATAGTATCTCTATATACATTTCGAATTGCATAGGGAAACATTCTTTATTTATATTTTATTTAGATTCCCCTCAATTTTCTGATCAATTTTCATGTATAACATGTTCTCATCGGAGCTACCAATTAAGAGTTATGATTTTTGCATTAATACACTTACTTGAGCGAATAGGAGGTTGCCACGTCGGCCCTTGCATGCAACATTGGTTGTGGCTGGTTTGAGTTTATAACTGAATGACTAAAATACCCCCGGTTAAGTCGACCAGCTCCTTTAACCCATGGGGGTAGAAACGTCCAACAACAATATGTTGTCTTCAACCTTCAGCACGGCTGTCGCACAGCCCTAGCCGCGCCTTGCGGCCCTTCCCCTTCCTCTCCTGAACCCTGGCGACTTCCGGACAAGGTTCCTCTACCTTTGGCGCTCCTTGGCGCAGCCGCTGAAGGTCTAAGGTGGGGCCGAGGTGCCCGAGAAGAGCGGCGTGATCCTGCTATTACAGACGTCAAAAACAACCGTGTTGCTGCTTCAGTGGGTAGTTTAGGGCACGACAACACTGGCTAGGTCATGTTCTGACCTCGACGCTCATCCAGCCTCCAACGAAACCCCTTTCGGGCCTCTCTCTGTGCCAGGGTTGCGAAATTTCCCTTTGCTAGGGTTTATGGATGGGAAACATGGAAGAAGAGGAGAAGACGAGGCGTGGGATCTTCTGGACTCAGCCCCAGTCCTTATCCCTTATACAGGGGAGGGTTGTACTACCCTGGGTGCTTGCCCACGAAGTAACCCATTCCAAAAGGAGAGTGATTCCCTCATAAAGGAGCAAGTTCCTTTCTCTTTCCTAATTTCTTTGATATTCCCTTTTCTTGTGATAATAGGATTTCGAAAATCCTTTCCTTTATCTTCTTATCACTTGACTTTTAATTATTTATCACGAAATCATATTTTCTTTTAATAGAGAATACTTCCTTTTCTCAATATTACAAAATTCATCAATAATATATCACATTATGCTCTTATTTTATAATTATGGTATTTTCTCTTTCTTCTCCTTTATTGGGGCTCCTTGGCACCCAAGAAACTTTAATAATTCGAAATTCCTTTTAAAGGAATACTCATCATCCTTAAATGCATCAATATGCATTATTCTTATTATCCTATTTTATTTCTTATTAAAATATTTCCTTTTGTGGATTTCTATTTATTTCTCTCTTATTTTCCTCATTAGTATTCCTTTTATTACCAGGAATCATTGGGATATGAAATCCCACTAAGGATAACTCAAATATACCTCTTTTCACATATTTTCCCTATTTCATCAATGTTTTCAATTTCTTTATTAACAAGGAAATACTTAATTGATATTTTCTTTTCTTATTGCATTCTCTTTGCAACATTGGACCCCTTGGAACCCAAGGAATCTAAGAGGCACGAAATCCTCTTTGGATTTGCCTTCTAGAGGTTTCCACACCTTTCTTATCTCAAATTCTCAGTTATTCATTAATTAATTGAATATCCTTGTTATTGGGCCCAATAGCCAATAAATCCCAAAAATCAAACAACAAGGCTATTTTCAATGAAACTCATTTATTCAACACAAATTATATCATCATTTGTTCCAATATTTTTAATATGAGAAATTACATTTTTCACCAAAGGAACCCAAAATTTGGGGTTGTAACATCCTTCCCCTCTTATGAGAATTTTGCCCTCAAAATTCCATCAAGCAAGCAAACAAACAGGGTAAGTCTTCTTATGTCCATCAGGGCTCCCATGTGGCTTCACCCTTTCCATGGTGTTTCCCAAGAACCTTCATTATCTCATTTTCTTCCATCTGAGTTCTTTCTTACCTTTGTATATCGTACCCTCATAGGTGACTCAGGACATTTCAGCCTCTCAAAAGATGAATAGGTTCAGGGCTCAACACATGGCTTGGGTACCTCACATAGTTCTCTAGATCGGACTTATGTAACACATTATACATCATGTTATCCTGAGGGGCAAGGCTAAACACAACCATATCCACCTATCCATCTCAAATGGACCCATATATCGGGGACTCAGCTTTCTCAGTTGTAGCTCAGAGAGGTCGGATTTTTACATCACATATTCTCCCACAGTGAACTGCATGTCAGTCTGCTTTGTGTCAACTCGTGACTTATGTCACCACTGGGCTTTCTCTTGACCATTGCATGATCAAAGCGACTTCATCTGCACACACTTGTGGTTCTTTTCTGACCTTCGCGAGGCCTCCTTCACCAACATCATCATAATGAAGTGGTGACCGACACAACCTCCTTCTTGCATCTCGATATAGGCTATGGTGGTTAACATCACATCTTAAGAATTGTCTCTATGTATCACCCTAAATGAGCACACATGCTCTCATCAGACCCTCTAGTCCAGATCATATTGTCCATTAGTATGGGGTGATAAGCTGTACAACCACGGAGCTCTTCATGTATCTACTTCCACCTCATGGAAGTGAACCTTTAGGTCACATCAAGAACCTTTGAATTTGCATCATGGTGTAGTTGAACCATCTTTTCATATGTAGTTCAACCAGATCTGCGACCCTTCCTTTCTCATGTCATCTAGGTAAGATGATCTACCATAACCCATATTGTATCTTGACCTTCTTGGTCTAGGAGAAACTCACAACATCCATAATGATGAACTCCCATTCCCTCTACGGAACTCTTTACACTTTATATCCATGCACTGGGTTAATGGTGTTCGTCCTTCACCTCCTGGCTTGCATGGCCACATGCTACATGCAACTTTGTTTTAAGCATCCAGAATGCTACCATCACTTACTATCTTTGTAGTATCAAGGTGTATCATGATCTTAAAACCATGATCTCCTGTATGTCATGATTCCTCAAGATCGATACCTCAGAAACCCTAAACCACTCTCAAAAGGGTTTTATTACCTTCCTATCCAAAGAAGTGTATCTGAGGTTCTATCACCATCCTTTTACTACATCAAGGACTAAACTGGCTACCCAAACAACCATTAACTTGTTCAACATATCTTATTACATCTGAGTGTTAGCCAAAACACATCTTCTTCTCAAACTTAGGGTTAGCCAAACAACCTCAACTTCTTCTAGCCTCTAACTAAATTAGGCAGCTAGATCTCAACCAGAGCATTCATTACCACCTCTCATCCTTAAGTGTTAGGTAGCATACACCTCCATGCATTATATTTATCACCTCATCTCAAACTATCTTCATCGAGAAGCTCTGAGCTCATCCTCACTCTGATCAAACTCGACCTTGGTTAACTTGCAAATTCCACATAGTTCCTGATAAAACATCCTCATACGCTGACTACACTACCTCTCTTAGTGTTTGCGGATCATCCATGTATCATTCACTTTACCAGGGTATGTTATCATCTCTATCATCATACCTTGTAGCTATGTTCCAACATAAATCATCTTTATCCTTGGTGTAAGGCATGCATACTGTCCTATCTCTCACTCCCATAACAAGAAGAAATAAGCATTTGGTTGTAGTCCAAATACAAAGTTCTTCCTGTTGCAAGAGTAAAGATGGTACAACCCACCTTGCCCGTACACTTTCAAATCCAAGTTGAAACATGCATCTTATGTCTCTATATCACCAACATCGTGATATCCACACTACTTCTAGGGAAAAATGGTCTCAGACTTACCTGGTCCAAGCATAATCCTAGGTATTCTCCTCTAGGTCTATAGGGAGCTGGCACTTTTGGGGTCATCCCTTTTCCCTTATGCATCAGAGAGTGCCCTACTCATCTGCCCTTTGGGTCCCATGAGTTCATGAAGGTGATCAATCTCCTAACCCATGGCCCTCAGACAATGATAGTTTTTACCTCCCGACCCAATGGTCATGTGCAACTAGGGAATTAGGCGACTCCTTCTTCCATCAGTCTTATCCCTACCTGACCCTTGGATAGACTAAGGATTCTAACATAGTACATGTCCGACATAGAACCTTACCCAAGCTTTCATCATCTCTCTCTGCATTCTCAACTGACTTTCATCCTTTCACAGGGATCATGGCGACCTGCCTATCTTGGTCAGGCCCCATACTGGTTACCTCCATGGCAACACACCCGTATGCACATAGAGATGGCTATCTATGGGTCTATAGGTTCATTCTCATGCCATGTACTCTTCACCTAGCTTCTCAAGATCCTATGAAACCTCCTTAGGTTTCCTCAACACCAACCAAACTGGTAAACTCCATACCAAAGGGTCGCTCTCCCAGGATGGGAGGAAACTACACCTTGATAATAAAGGTCACAAGCATCCTTAGGGTTTACATTCTCATGAGCATGCCTAACCTAACAGCTACTAAGGCACAAAAAGACCACCTAATAACTATGCTAGGTCATACTTGTCCTCTTTCCTCAACATTAGATCAACTTAACTGTGAGGGGTTCATCAAACATACCCTTAACTTAAGGGATTTCCTTTTCCTCTACACACAAGGAGTACCATGCTCAAAACTATAGAGACTCAAATCTCATCACGAGCATCAGATACACTGCTTCCCCTCCTAGGCCTAGGAACCCTAGGTTCTCCTTTGGGTATCCAACTACATGCTTAACCTCTTAACCACGAATCAAGCATGTCCAAGGTATGTCATGTACCTCCATGATCTTTCTACTCGAGCAACGCTTCAGAGTTGGTTCCTCTTCCCAGACAACTACTAGGTATAAAGCCTCACAACTGGTGCCTTAACCTCCTTAGGGTCTAAAGCACTCTCTATCTCATCTAGTAGGTAATCACTTATACCATAGGTACCAGAAGCATCATCCTCTCCCAAGGGTTTGGTTACTCTCAAGCTAACCCAGACATCATCAACCTCCAGGGATCATGCATGAGGCAACCATTGTCATCCACTTAGGTCGCATCATTCTCGACTCCCACTGTTTCTCAAGTTTCGGGGTTTTAGGCTTCCAACTTTCTTGGTCGAGGCCTGCTCCCTCTTTCTAGAGCTAATCCTACAACCAACCTCTCTATAAGAGGTCTTGTCTTTATGAAGGATCAAGCTCCTAAGCGTGCCCCTACCTGAGTGAAGCATATACTCGAACTTACGTTTACTCAAGGTTATCCATAACCCCTTATGCTTATCTCATAAGCCATCCATCATGATCCCTTGACTAGGGTTTCATTTAACTGTCAACACCACTGATGCACTCCGGGTGCAAGTTATATCCTACTTGCAACAGCCCTATAGGTTCTTCTCTACCCTCATCCATGAAGGAGTTACCCTTCGCTTGAACATGCACAACCCTCTCTAGGGTTGGGTCGCCAAAGGTATTAGGTTATCCAACCTCTCATGGCTTGTATGACGATCCCAAGGCATGTCCAACCAAACACTCGGTCTAACTCATCATGTCATCTCTATCTCTAACCTTCACTTAGGGTTAGGGTTAACATCATCCTCAAAGGATGTGCCAGGTATCTACTTTTGATGGAGGTCTCTACCTCCAAGCTTAACTCTCTCTACTTATCCTCCTACCAAGGAGGTATATCCTCAGATCTCTCCTGAGGCAATGACAACTCATGTCATACGACCTAAGCATGTATCTATTCTTTTACGCTTACTCTATTAAGTTTATGTCCATGACATCTTATTTACATGCTTTTTATTAATTTGATGGATGATTCCTTAATCCTTATCAACCTTTCTCATACCTCAAGAGGGTGAGGGAAAGAGAGAAAACCCTAATCCTTAAGGTCATTAATAGAATTTTAGTTGAGAAGGGATGAACAAGATGAGAGAGTCGTAAAGGTATCTTATTTGGATTCATACCCTAAGACCTTGGCCAGGAAGTCACACGGATCCGGGAGTCCTCATATTCCGACTAGTGGTGCGGAGGAAAATATTGCCAGCCCCCGGTCGTGATCCTTTTCTAAACACCTCTTTCTTTCAGATAATCCTCTAATAACTCCCTTGGGTTCTACAAAATTTGTAAAATTTAATAATTATTAAAGATTAGATGAGGAACCTATGCTCTGATACCAATTGTAACGACCCCGCCTCCCGGTAACCCCCAATTAAGGGAGACCCGAAGGTCGGAATCGTTAATCAATTTACAGGATCAAAGGTTCAGCATATAATCAACAATAATTATAAAATTCTACTAACTAAACTGGGATTGGGTACAAAAATTAGGACTTTTACTGACCTTTATAAAACTGGGAAATCTAACTATCCACAGCTTGAAGTACTCCATCTAATCCTCCTTGCACTTTATTTCTTATTTTCACGATGTGCCACTTTTCTTTTTGTGATTTTCAGGATGTTACCTAAAACGCCGACAAACAAAACATCGATCAGCAATTGCTGGTATGTGGAGGCAACCAAAACTTTCACAATTAGGTCTAACAATTTAAGTATTGCAATCAAGGTAATTAACAAGTCAATTTACATTTCCCATGTGACAATCCCCACTGCTTTTGCCCTAACCCTAGATTTGACTTTAGGCCACCTTCTCAATCCCGAGCTTGGTGCTTGGGAGTCACCTCTCATGGTGCTCCTTAGTATTGCCTCATCAATCACCTTCTCATTCCCGAGTTTGGTGTTTAGGGTCACCTCTCATGGTTCCCATTGGTCTACCCTCATGGGCGTGACCTTTATGGCATCTTCCATCAGGGTGGCATGTAGGTGCATGATTTACACATTTATATTAAATGGTGATAGTCATAGTCACTTTATAATTGCAATATGAACATACACACAGTTTAGTTGCATTCAATGTGATTAAACATCTGGGAATCTCTCAGGAAACTAGAGCGGTTATTCATAATTAACCACATACATGTTAAGCAGATTTGAATGCAGAAATAACCAATCAACCAATATTCAAGCAAGCACACACACAATTATTCCTAAAAAAGGCATCCAATTTCTTTATCATTAAATTCATCATCTTGATCCATTCATCCTAGTTGTTGCCTAGGTTATTTACCCCTTTTTAGGGTTTTAACCATAATTAGTGTTTTATTAGGGTTTTTGCCTCCATAACGCTTTAAATGCTCTCTTAGTTCATAAACCCTAATTTCGACATCATAAGACCAATTAAAGTCGATTATTTCTCTTTTATACCAAAACTACCTTCTTTATCCTTTTAAGTTATTTCAAGGACATTAGACTCAATTATCACCTTTAGTTTCTATCGGATTAACAACTCATAATTCATGATGGTCTAATTCCCATATGAACTCTATTTATTATTACTTCTACCTTGATTTAATCGAAAACCCTAATTTCTATATTAAGGTTATTTATCCACAAATTAGGGACTTTAATACTCAAAATAGCATATTCTAACTTTAACCATGAAATTAGTCAATTAAATCCATTAAGAGTCAAATTTACCAACATTAGGGTTTCAAGGCCCATTAAAGTATTATTCATGCACATCAAACTTGAAATTAAACTAATCACATGCAAATTCGTCATTTTTCAATCTTAATGATCCTTTTTATCATTAACAGGCTAATATCAACTTTATATACTCATTTAACCCTTTCTAACTCATTAATCATCAAAGGTTAGGGTTTTTCATTGATTAAACTATAAAAGATAGTATCTCTATATACATTTCGAATTGCATAGGTAAACAAGCTTTAATTATATTTAATTTAGATTCCACTCAATTTTCTGATCAATTTTCATGTATAACATGTTCTCATCGGAGCTACCATTTAAGAGTTATGATTTTTGCATTAATACACTTACTTGAGCCAATAGGAGGTTGCCACGTAGGCCCTTGCATGCAACGTTGGCTGTGGATGGTTTGAGTTTATAACTGAATGACTAAAATACCCTCGGTTAAGTCTACCAGCTCCTTTAACCCACGGGGGTAGAAACGTCCAACAATAATACGTTGTCTTCAACCTTCAGCATGGTTGCCGCACAGCCCTAGTCGCGCCTTGCGGCCCTTCCCCTTCCTCTCCTGAACCCCGGCGACCTCCGGGCAAGGTCGCTCTACCTCCGGCGCTCCTTGGCGCAGCCGCTGAAGGTCTAAGGTGGGGCCGAGGTGCACGAGAAGAGCGGCGCGATCCTGCTATTGCAGACGTCAAAAACAGCCGTGCGACTGCTTCGGTGGGCGGTTTAGGGCACGGCGACACTGGCTAGGTCATGTTCTGACCTCGGCGCTCATCCAGCCTCCAACGAAACCCCTCCTGGGCCTCTCTCTATGCTAGGGTTGCGAAATTTCCCTTTGCTAGGGTTTATGGACGGGAAACATGGAAGAAGAGGAGAAGACGAGGCGTGGGATCTTCTGGACTCAGCCCCAGGCCTTATCCCTTATATAGGGGAGGGTTGTACTGCCGTGGGTGCTTGCCCATGAAGTAACCCATCCCAAAAGGAGAGTGATTCCCACATAAAGGAGCAAGTTCCTTTCTCTTTCCTAATTTCTTTGATATTCCCTTTTCTTGTGATAATAGGATTTCAAAAATCCTTTCCTTTATCTTCTTATCACTGGACTTTTAATTATTTATCACGAAATCATATTTTCTTTTAATAGAGAATACTTCCTTTTCTCAATATTACAAAATTCATCAATAATATATCACATTATGCTCTTATTTTATAATTATGGTATTTTCTCTTTCTTCTCCTTTATTGGGGCTCCTTGGCACCCAAGAAACTTTAAGAATTCGAAATTCCTTTTAAAGGAATACTCATCATCCTTAAATGCATCAATATGCATTATTCTTATTTTCCTATTTTATTTCTTATTAAAATATTTTCTTTTGTGGATTTCTATTTATTTCTCTCTTATTTTCCTCATTAGTATTCCTTTTATTATTAGGAATCATTGGGATACGAAATCCCACTAAGGATAACTCAAATATACCTCTTTTCACATATTTTCCCTATTTCATCAATGTTTTCAATTTCATTATTAATAAGGAAATACTTAATTGATATTTTCTTTTCTTATTGCCTTTTCTTTGCAACATTGGACCCCTTGGAACCCAAGGAATCTAAGAGGCACGAAATCCTCTTTGGATTTGCCTTCTAGAGGTTTCCACACCTTTCTTATCTCAAATTCTCAGTTATTCATTAATTAATTGAATATCCTTGTTATTGGGCCCAATAGCCAATAAAGCCCACAAATCAAATAACAAGGCTATTTTCAACGAAACTCATTTATTCAACACAAATTATACCATCATTTGTTCCAATATCTTTAATATGAGAAATTACATTTTTCACCAAAGGAACCCAAAATTTGGGGTTGTAACAAAGCCATTCATCAGAAGTGTCTGCCCACCATGGCCACCCAATACACTTACAACCTAACACACGAAGACTTTCTGTGTCGGGCGACACACACATGTCGATCATCCCCGAAGCCATGTATGCAGAGACGATTAAGGATATGTGGCGCCTGAAGAATCGTAACCTCCTCCAACTGCTACTTATAAATAGCAACTACATGATTCCGATGGTACGGGTCAAAACATTGCGAAAGCTGACTTTGGAAAGCACTTGGAGTTGGTGTGTCGGGAGATACAAGGTGAGTTCACCCCAGCCCGAGAGGGATGGGAGTGGTTCACTTAGGACTCGATGTGTCGGGTACCTAGATGGGCTCCTGCCCGAGACGGCTCACCCGCTACGCCCGATAAAAGGAACTTGAGAACCTATGTCATCTCTTAACCGACACGATATCGAACCCAATACGGACCACCTGTCACAATGTGTTGCCCGAGAGGGTGGTACCCCGACACGGCCATATCAGGTAGAGAGACTTGACCGATACGCCTGCCTCTCACGTCCTATCGCCTGATAGGGCTAGCAGCCCGACACAGGCATATCGAGAAGAGCTCCCACCGGGTATTGGGTTAGCGATACCTTAGGGGTCTGCTGGTGTATCCTACATCAAGGAGGTCGATACCTATCTTACTTTTTCCACATTTACTTTCATTTAATACGCATTGTAACTGAACCCCTTTTACACAAAATCTATGCTTATAGAATCTGTGGAGTTTAGTACATGTTGTTCTGTGGTTGGTTCCTTTTTGTTGGATGATTTCTTATATAGCATCTGAGTTCTAGCTTGTATGTTTAGATCATGTTTTGACTAGCTATCGAAATGTGTTTCCCGTTTCAACTCCTCTGAGAGAAGTACGTTGTAACCCTAGAGCTTGGTCTGACCCGGGAGTACGAGAGTACTCGGGGTTGGAGCTACTTCGAGTTGCTCTCCCACTCCAACCTATGTCCATTATCCTTGAGAGAGGGTGTTGGCATTTAGTTGGAGGTACCCTCGTTGAGAGATGGGGTACAGGGTGTTTTCTGCTGCCGCTTGTTATTCCTAAGTTTTCTTCCTTCGTGCCTGACCTTGACAATAGTTTTATTTCCTTGGAAGCTATTGCACAAAACCCATAAAAATTTCTAAAACCCTAAAACCATCATCTTTCTTGTAACTCCAGTTGGAGATAGTTTTTCTTTACGGTGTTCCCTTGTTGTGGCATATCTATCCATATGAAAGTTATCTTTATGTGCTTGCTTTAACGTTTTGGTTGTATGTTTAGCTATCATCTTGCGATGTTTGATCATCGATATCTCGAGAGAGTAATATCGCTTTTATCCATGCCGTGGAGAAGCATGAATGTACGAGAGTGTTAGATTGTTTGTGTTTTAAACCATATGCTTTGTCGTAAGGCTTTTGAGCTATGTTCTCGAGAGAGAGACTTCTTTTAAGTCTGGATCTTTCCTCATCTTGAGAGAGAGTGGAATGAGGCGTTGTATGGTTGCTCATAATTTTTATATGTGCATGCAGGGAAGAGGGATAATATGTTGGTTAAGGGAATGTTTTAGTTAAGTGAACCCCGGTCCGAGTTTTCCATATTCTCGTTATAGTTTCTTTTCTTTTCTTTCGCCCTTTTGTTTTTGCCTTTAGTTTGCAATTCCTTGGGGAACACCTTTTAATCCTTTTCTTTCTACTAGAGTATAGAAGTGTTGATTTCACATTCTTTTCACTACCTACCTCATCCCTGTGTTCGACCCTGATTGCCACATCGGACCCCGTTATCATTGAGGGGGCCTGAACTTTGGGTTATCTATTTAAAACTCTGACTACTTTAATCCACTTCTTTTGGACGCGTGATTTAGGCCGGTCACAAACCATTCCATATATGTATTTAAAGTATTTAAGAAAAATCATACCTTTAAAGAAACCTAGGGTTTTTGGTAGAATTAAGTTCATATGCTACCCCTTAATTGATGCTAATGAAGTTCACATCCCCTTAAATTGGTGATATTTCTCTTGTATTGTTAGATTTTATAAAATTTAAAAAAACTATGTCTTCTACTCATATATTTCCTACATATATGTCTTCTCCACTTTACATAAGACACGTCTTCACCTCATTTGTCATTTCAAAAAGTGAAGGGGTTGAAGAGATAAAATAAAACGTGTTAGAAAAGGGAGTGTAGAAGAGAAAAACCAGGGGTTTGTCCAAGCAATGAATATAAAGAAAATTAAGATATGCATTAGAACAATCCTAGGTGTAGTTATACCCAACAATCAAGGTAGGACTATGCAAATAAGAAAATGAAGATAGTAGATATGCATGTCAAGGAAAATGCTTAAGTATGTATGAAGCAAGACATAAGCATAGCATATAGTTCGATACCAATTGATGTTTTTGATGCCACATGATGAACAAGATTAGAACTAATTGTAGATGGACTACTAGTAGATGATATCATAAACTAGGACTACTTATAGGATATGGATCATAGCAAAAGATGCACATGTTAAAGAAAAATCTATGAGTAGTTGTAGAGAAATATGAAAACAAAGAGATATGAAATTTTAGAATCATGAAAGGATATTAATCGCTACCAAATATGCATCATTACCAAAACATGATTACCATTAAGAAACACAATATTACATCAAAAGATATACAACTAGATAGATGTAGCAAGTTAGAGCACAACATAAGAAATTTAAATCACATCCCAGAGATTTAAAGAGATCATCATCAAAACATGAATAACAACTCAAAAAAGGTAATTTTCAGGATATAGAGATTCCAATTTATAGACATTAGAAAGATAGAGTTATATTCAAGATAGGCAAAGCATGGAAAAAATGCATATAATAAAGGTACCAAAGGGAATGCCATAGAATTGGGCTAGTGGTTGAGAAAGACTATGTAACAACCCCACCTCCCGATAACCCCCCAATTAAGGGAGGCCAAAAGGTCAAATCCGTTATCCCAATTTTCTGAATCAATGGTTCGACAAATAATTAATAATAATTACTACATTCTACCAAAACTATACTAAAAAGTTGGAATAAAATAAAACTTTGCATACATTTTTAAAATCTTGGATTTCTAAACTTCTATCCACAACTGAAGTCTATTCTAACTTATCCTCCTTGTACTTTAATTCATATATTCACAATGTATCACTTTACTATTTGTCTTTCTCAATGTTGTACCTAAAATGATGACAAACAAAATGGCAGTCAGTATAATGAATTATACTAGTTTTTGGGGGAAACAATAATCGTGTAGTTAACTGTAACAACATATTGCAAGCAATAATGGTTTAGCAAGCAAACTTTACGTTTTAAAAATGACTACTCAATCCATACATACCCTAGCCTCTGTGGTGTCCCTACAGTGGACATGGATACTACCTCTCATATGGTAGATCTCATATGACCCCCATGATCCTACATATTAGGTAGATCAATACATAGGGTCGTAGAGTCGTATGGCACCACCCAACGGTAGCTCAATCACTGACTCATGATAACCTGATGGTCCTACCTCACAGGTAGACCATGTACTAGGTCATCCTTTTCATCATCATCAAAGCTACAGAGGAGAACCAGGATCTGAGCTAGTCATGTACACATAATTATGGTGATAGTCCTAGTCACTTTATGATTGCATCAAATAGAAGGCACTCAAGCAGTTATTCTAAGCAATCGATAAAACTATGGGAATCACCGGGAAACTAAAGTGATTTAGCCATACGCGTAACCACATACATGTACTACTGATTTTTGAGATAGAATCAACCAAGTCTGGAAATCCAATCAAGAAAGCAAGTTCAAGAATCCTAAAATAAACATACAATTTCCTTTTATCATGATCTATCCAAATCAACTTGCTTCTTGGGATGTCTATTCCTTTTTAGGGTATTTGTCCCCTTTTTAGGGTTTCACTTGCTATAAGGGTTTTGCCTTCACTTTTAGTACCACATATCCTAATTAGACAAAACTACTTATAAACCCTAAGTTTCTCATCCTATTTCTCTGAACAGGCTTATGATCATCATTAACAACATATTTCCATATTTTCGAATTAAATATGATCTTCTATTCTTTTATCCTAAATTAGGGTTTCTAGATGCAGTATCATTCATACTTGGTTTAAAACCCTAACACATGGAATTATTCATCTAAATCAGGTTCAATCCTATCATTATCATTCAACATGTTAATATTACTTGAATTAACCTATTAAGCTTCATAGATCATCCATTGATCTCAATTAGGGTTTATAACCAAATTTTAATACATTTTCCATCAACATAACATACTTTTGCAAATAGAAACAAAATTAGGTTCACAAACCAGTTTTATCTTGTTCCTCGTATTTTTGTGATCAACTTTCATATATTAAGTTTTGTCATTAGAGTTTCCTAGTAATTTCTACGAATTTTACAAGGAAAACATATTTTCTGGAATATTGAGAATAGAGGATGATTTATGAAAAAATTGGGGCCATTTGATCGATGGTCTGCTAGTCCATTCTTCAGATCTGATGATCTGCATTGCATGCCTCCACTAGCAAGGTAAATTATTTGGTCTGGCCTGGGACCATTGGATCTCTTCGTGAGACCACGGTGGACCTCGATCGGACGTCATCTGCTCCTCGTCTCCTTCCTTTCTGGATGCTCGAGTCGCGGCGGTTCCGAGGCAGAGTGCTCACTGGAGAGGGATCAATTGAAGGGTAGATAGGGAGCTAGGACTTGAGAGGTAGCCGTTGGGGATCGTGATGATGTGAGGAATTGAGAGCGGGGTCTATTTATAGGATTTGGGGCTCCATTAGGGTTCCCCAAATCTCGCCGCCAACTTTTCCTCAACTTGGTTTGGGTGTATCCTCTAGAAACCTCAAAGCACCCTAAAAATAGGGTCGGTTGTGCGCATAATTGCCTCCCAGAGACCCTCATGGTCTTGGATTCATGGTAGGTGGGAATAAATGTGAGGAAATCGCATTGGGAAATCTTACTTTCCCTCTCCCTTTCCTTCTCTGACTTGAGGTGGGAGATGGACAACCATCATTAGATTTGTGATCCTCTGGACCACACGAGGCATCCAACGGTTGTCATCGCTTCCTTATTTCTAATTTCTTAAAAATTAGGGAAAAAGGGTATTAAAAAATGAAATCTTGTGAAAATCATATCTCTCTCCTCGTATATTATTTTTCACTCAAAGTTTAGAGAAAACTCTATCTTGGCATTATCTACTCATATATTAAATTTGAAACCCAAATTCCAAATGAAAAGGGTGTTTCCTTCATATGAAAGTTATTCATTAATAAAACCAAATTAATTGATATTTCCTCTTTCTTTTGCCATTATCTTATCATCTTGGATTCCTTGGAACTCAAGGAGCCCTAAAGGCATGAAATCCCATCTTGGGAAATATTCCTTTTCCCTTTTCTCTTATCCTTTATCCCTTTCTTATTTATTCCTTTAATTAGATAAATTCCTTTTTCTTTTATCTCTCTTTTTCTTGTAATTGGGCTCAATAGCCAATAAAGCCCACTAAGCAACCAAACAAGGCTATTGTAAACGAAATCCATCAATACAAACAAATAAATCAATCATTGATTTCATTTATCATAAAAATGAGATTTACAAATCTCATTACATGGTTTAGGAAAAATGAGGTTATAACATCCTCCCCTCCTTATAGGAATTTTTCCCTCAAAATTCAACAATCAAACAAACAAGTCAGGATATGTTGTTTCCATGTCCATCTTCAGCTCCCATGTGGCCTCATCCTCTCCATGGTGCTTGCAAAGAACCTTTACCATATCTATATTCTTACATTTGAGTTCTTTCACCTTGGTATCTAGAATCTACAAAGGTGACTCAAGGTAGGTCAGCTTCCCTTGAAGCTCAATAGGCTTAATGCTCAGCACATGACTCGAATCTTGCACATATCACTTCAAGTTGGACACGTGAAACACATCATGCATCATGCTATACTGAGGGGGTAATGCCAAACAATATGCAGCTTCACCAATCCATTCTAATACCTCAAACGGACCGAAATATTGGGGACTCAACTTTCCTCTATTCTGGGCTCTCAGAGCGGTTGGATTTTCAGAAATACATGCTCTCCCACAATGAACTGCATGTTAGTCTACTTCACATCAACATACGACTTCTTTCGATCATGGGCTCTCTTCAGCTTCTTCTTGATCAAAGTGACTTTATCAGCATACACTTGGAGTTCATATGACCTCAACAAGGTCCTCTCACTGACATCATCCCAGTGAAACGGTGACCGACATGGTCTCCAATAAAGAGCTTCATACAGAGGCATCCTGATACTGGCTCGGTAGCTATTGTTGTAGGAAAACTCAGATAAAAGTAAGTATTGTTCCCACAATCCACCCCAATCAAGCATACAAGCTCTCAACAGATCCTCTATTATCTAGATTGTCCTCTCTAACTGACCATCCGTCTGGGGTGATTAGTGGTACTAAACTTCAACCTTGTACCAAGTTCCTCTTGAACTTGCTTCCACAACTTGGAAGTAAACTTTGAGTCTATATCAGAGATGATGGAAATGGGTATGCCATGGAAACGTAATATCTCTCTAATATACAACTCAACTAGATCTGACACCTTGGTAGTGGTCTTTAGGGAAAGGAAATGTGCTGACTTGGTAAGGAGATCTACCACAACCCATATCGCATCTTGACCTTTCTTGGTCTGGGGTAGACCAACCACGAAATCCATGGTGATCTGTTCCCATTTCCACTCTGGAATCTCTATTGACTGTAAAAGTCCACCGGGTCATTGGTGTTCAGCCTTCACCATCTAGCACGTAAGATAGCTGGCCACATATGCCGCTATGTCTCTCTTCATTCCTAGCCACCAGAAATACCTCTGTAGGTACTTAAACATATTGGTAGTTCTCGGGTGGACCATTCACTTAGAATCATGAGCCTCTTGCATGATATGTTCCCTTAGTGGTGAATCCTCAGGAACCTATATACGATTCTCAAATATCATCCCTCCATCCACTCCCATTGAGAGACGGGTCTGTGGCTTTTTCATTAAGCCCTTCATCTTCTAAAGTTCCCCACTGACCAATTGTGCTGCTATGATCTTGCCCAACAACTCTGATTTAATCTGGATGTTTGCCAATTGAACTTGATCCTCTAACAGTTGTGAAGTCCACTCCACTAGATCCTATAAGCTCTTCCACTGACTGGACAAAATAGATACACACCTGAGTTGTTTCTGACTCAAATCATCAGCTACGACATTCGCCATACCAGGATGATAGTGATCGTGAATTCGTAATCCTTCATGTACTCAATCCATCGTCGCTGTCGTAGGTTCAAGTCTCTCCGTGTCAGGAGGTACTTCAAACTCTTATGGTCGGTGAGGATTTCAAAGGTAGCACCATACAGGTAATGTTGCCATATCTTCAATGCATGGATGCTAGCAGCCAGTTCTAAGTCATGTGTCTGGTAATTCACCTCGTTGGGCTTGATTTGTCAGGAAGCATATGCAACCACATGCCAGTCTTATTCCAACACATAGCCAAGTCCCATCTTCGGAGCTTCAGTGAATATCACAAAACCCTCATTGTCAGAAGATAGGGTAAATACTGGGGCACTAGTCAGCTTCTCCTTTAGCTCATGGAAATGAGACTCACATACATTGGACCACATGAATTTCACATCCTTCTGAGTCAACATGGTCAGCGGAAAGGTGGTCTTTGAGAAATCCTTGATGAAGCACTGATTGTATCCGGCCAACCCCAAGAAGCTGTGAATCTCAGAGGGGTTCTTCACTACAGGACAATCTCAAACTTCTACACTTTGGCTGGATCTACGGTGATCATTCCTCCTGAGATGATGTGTCCGAGAAACATGGCTTCATCTATCTAAAACTCACATTTCAAGAACATTTCGTAAAACTTCTGATTTCTCAGGATATCAAGGACTCTACCTAGATGGTCATGGTGTTGGGCTAGGTCATCAGAGTACACCAGGATGTCGTCTATGAATACTATTACAAAGGAATCAAGGAAAGGTTGTAACACACTTTTCATAAGGTTCATAAAGACATTGGATGCATTGGACAACCCAAACGTCATGACCACAAACTCATAATGTCCATATTGGGTTCGAAAAGTCATTTTAGGTATATCCTCACTTCTTACTCTCACTTGATGGTATCATGACCTCAAATAAATCTTGGAAAAGACTCGAGCCAATTTGAGTTGGTCAAACATGTCATCTATCTTGGGTAAAGGGTACTTGTTCTTAATGGTCGCCTGGTTGATCATCCGGTAATCAATACAAATCTGGAGTGATATGTCCTTCTTCTTTACAAAGAGGACTGGTGCTCCCCATGGTGATGTATTGGGCCGAATAAAACCTTTATCTAACAACTCTTGCAACTGGGTTTTCAATTCGAGCAACTCGGTAGGGGTCATTCTATAAGGTGCCTTAGATATAGGGTTAGTTCCGGGAGCTAACTCAAAGGAGAAATCCACCTCTCTCTCAGGGGGAATCACTGGTAGATTATCTGGAAACACATCCACATACTCATGAACCACCTCTATCTCCTCTAAGGTTCTCACCCTAGTCTCAGGTTTGGTAACTATGGCTAGGTATGCTAGACAACCTTTGGATATCATCTTCTCAACCTTAAAGGCTAATGCATAAAGTCTAGTAGTTGCATCTCTCCTTCCTCAAATGGTGAAGTGTGGATGTCTAGGCTTCCTAATAAGAATATTCTTCTCCCTACAGTAAAAAATGGGCTCTATTGGTGTAAAGTCAATCCATACCAATGATTACGTAAAAATCATTCATATCAAGGAGGATGAAGTTAATGGGAAGTTCATGGTTCAGATTTTTAACTAGCAAGATAGTGGTTTTTAAAAGAGATGTATATATGTGACCACTCGAGGTTGTGACATCCAAAACATAACATAAATCCTTGATGTCCAAACAAAGCATAGTTTCTAGATTTCTCAAAATAGAAGTATTAGTAGAACCAGAATCAAAAAGAGATTTTACATTTTGTCCCATGACTTCAAACATGCCTACATAGTTCATACCATATCAAATAACTATTACATGATCTGCTAAACTGAAAGGAAAACTCTATGGGTTATTACCCTCGATCAACCTATTAGCATTTTCCTGGGCTTCTTCATTGTCAATAGTAAAAACTCAAGCTTGTCTTCTTTCTCCAATAGGTAGGGCTACAACTACAGGTGGGGCTTCCACAAGTGGGCCTGCTACTAGTCCTAGTCTTCTTGGGTGTGGAAGAGTGCCAGCGGCTTGGAGATGTCCCTCTTTTTGACAATGATATCATGTCTTCTTCTTGTAGCGACACTCACTTGGATGCCACTTTCTATGTGATAGACCGAACTTTTGGAATCTTCAAATGTTCACTGACACAGGTCAATTCATGTGGGTTTGAGTAATTTAAAGTAGTTCCAAGTAATTTGATAAAACATGGATATTATTTGGTATTGAAATCATGATGGTAATTCTTAAGTTTCTGACTTTTTCGAAATTTAATTGAGTGGGAAATGGTTGAGTTTTGGGACCAAGATTTGGGGAGATTGTATGGTATGATGACAAAAGGCTATGTTCATGGTTTCATAACTCTTGATATTCCTAGATGGAGTTACTTAGGTACGAATATAGCGATGATGTGCTTTTTAGATACCATGCATCAAAGTCTAATATCTTCCAACCATAAGTTGTGATACGCCTAGTTTGGTTAGGTGCTTGTGACATGTGCATGAACTAGCAACAGATCGGCCTTTACGAGCACTCATATTATCCCTTAGATATCATCAGACGGTGTTGCACTCTCCTCTTACCTTCAGTCAAACGTGAGACGTGGGGAAGGACAAGGCAACAACTTCCCATCAACGCATGATGTGGTCATGGCTTTGAGAATGTGGATAAGAGCCGAGACGAGGGAGGGAGTCCCACCTCCCCATATGTACTAGTTATCAATCACACCTCACAGATGGGGAGCATCATGAGAGGAAGCCATTAGAATAGAAGACTGGAAGCGTGAAGAGATGACCAAAGGACCAGTCACGATGGCGATGACAACGACACTGGATCTTACGGGCACATTGTTGCTGATGTGAGAAGACTCGAGGCAAGAGAGGAGGAGCTACTCCAGGCTTGCCCACAGTGACGTCCAGAAGTGTAGTTTGTGCTGGAGTAGGTGAGAAGAGGAGGAGGTGAGGATCTGTAGCGACCATTTCCAGAATCTATCTAGTCCCAACGGCACCCACGTCGTGTGGTCATACGGTCAGGAACTGGAGACCATCGCACACCTGGATTGAGGCCACGTGAGTGGCAGCCTTGCCAACGGAGAGCCTAGCGATGGAGGCGGCTATGCCCAGGTGATGGAGGTGGATCCATGGAGATGGAGGCAGCTGTGCCCAGGTGAACAAACTGTCGTGGCCGCCGGAGCTAAGGCCAGACTCACACGAGCATCGTGTGGCTAGCTGCGAGAACGAAGAAACGAGAGGAAAGGAGGCACAATCGCATCTTGAGGAGGTAGGATAGCACCCCTTTTCCTCACCAGAGAGGCTGTGTGTGGCAGTGCACATGGAAGACAGGGGATGCGGGGTTCACATCGTTCGTGACCAAGGGAAAAGAAAGCCCCAACCGGATGAAAGAGAAGAGAACCGGCCGACTCAATGTCAAACCAGTGTAGAACTGAGCCGAACCAAGGAGGACCGGCCAGATCAAGCATGGAAGAGCATTGCCCTCCAAAGTGCCACGTGGCGGCTACTAATTGGCTGCAAAAGGTAAATATCTCAGAAATGCTCAGATCTTCTTTAATTCACAGTAATTAGCATGTTCATCAGAAAAAATACAAGTAAGGTATCAAAATTCTCAGAAAAATGCATAGCACAAGATGGAACAATAATATCAGGCTTTTGATGCATTAATATTAGTGATAATATGTAAGATGTGAAATGCTCATATGATGGATAATAAATATCAAACATCGACAAAAAATTATGAGAAAATACCAGTAAGTGACAAATCATATCTGTAATCCATCTGATGTCAGTAATCATGATGTTGATGCACGAAATCATGTAATTTACTCCATATGGCTAGTTAGGGCTAATAACCCTCAATAATATGTAATTAATGCATACATGCTCAATAAATGATGAAATTTACAGAGTAAGCTCATATCAGTATCTGGAACTTCAGAATTAAATATGAGATTAGTATGATACACATAATCTATGTCATACGATGATGTTTGCTCTTAATGTGATATAAACCCTAATTTGAGTAATGCATGTAACCTAGGGTTAACGTGTGACATAATGTTAATATGTTCAGATGATGAACTTTGATAATGAGACATGATCTGGAAAGTAACATCAGTATGATAAATCTAAGATAAGAAGACAAGTAATAATTTATATAACATAATGAGACAGGCAAACCCTAAAATGGATATAAAAAGGGTTAATGATGATGAGAACCTGATGATCGTATGTGATCTTATCTTTATCAGGGTTTGACCCAGGATATATAGTTGACCTGAGGAATATGTGATGATTAGGTTTCTCTTGATCAAGGTACGCTATTACCTCTTACTTGGCTTATTATACAATATGCTTGTGTTATATGAGTAGTAAAATACTTGGCATATGGTATTGACTGAAATGATTGTTCTTGTATGCTATGTTACTTGATTCTCCATACTTATTGCTATGAACACATGAAACATAATATATTTGTTCCATTATATCTAAGCACTTCAACTCTTTCGTAGTAAAGTGCTGGAAATAAGTACTTCAACTCTTTGGTAGTAAAGTACTTGGAAGTGATCCAACTCTTTGGCAGTAGATCACATTGTGAAATGATCCAACTCTTTGGTAGTAGATCATAAAGGCCTTAATGAATTAAACTCTAAGGTAGTAAGTGCATGGAATATATAATGGAAAATATGCTTAAAATATGTGTTCTCTTTTGTTGATGAATATCTTTGTGCGAGTATACACTTTTCTTATATTTCTTTATAACTACCAAGTATTAGTTTTATCTTATTGCCAAGATATGATGAGAGGTAAATAAAAGACATGTAGGCGTACTCAGTATAATATTCTTGAATATTGTGCTGACGTGTACCGCATGTAATATTTTGTTTAGGTTGTGGTTATGCTCTTGAAGATCCAGGATAGTTGGGAGTTGTGTGGCGAGCTGATGTACAGGTGGACCTGTTGTCTTAAGATCCTGTAGTATAGTGGTAGTACATGTATATGTAGAAGTTTGATGTTCAATATGTAATATCAAATGTTGTAACAATTCATGTTGTAATTATATGTTGAATGGTGAACATGTGTTGTATGGTTTTATTATTGTTCATCTGCATGTGCTACTGATTGTTTCCTTCTCACTTCCTCTGACTTTCTTCTTCTTAGCCTAGTGTGGGATGTTTAAATTGGGATTCTCGCCGAGGTGAGGTTTCAATTTGGACGCCGCACATCAGATTAAGTTTTAGAAAATCTGGGGACGTCACAGGTGGTATCAGAGCATGAACAATAGCAAAGCCTGACATTTGCTCATTATGCAACTCAAAACTAGAAAAGCTTGAACCTAATAATATCTTTAGGGTTAGATTAGTCATCTTTTAGAGACTAGATCTGACCTAGCCTCTAGGTTAGCACCTAGATGTCCGAGAACTAGGTCTAGACTGGTGCTTGTTGAGTAGCAAGTCTTTAGATGTCGTTCTTTCCTTGTAGTACAGCGGTATGGGACGTTGCACTATTTGGAAATGATGTGCATCAAGGGAAGAGAAACCCTAGACATATGGCGCTCATTGTCTAGAGTAGCTACACTAGTCTACACCATGTTCTCACCCCTTTCACTAGTTTTCATGACAATGTACTCTCTACTATGTGTGGGACACTCGTTTTCAGGATTTGGTTTTTGATTCCAATCAGATCGAACCTTGGTAGTTTTCTCTGATGCATGTTTTATCGGAGAAAAACTATATAATGTTTTATTATGTATATGTATTACAAAAATGTGTCCCCACACATGTATGAGTAGGAAGTGGTCATTGCAACCTAAGTGAAAGTGAATGACATCAGTCTAGAAGAGAGAGTAGTTCTAGATTAGATGTCTAGAGCCTTTGATATATATGATAGATAGAATAGATGAAATGAGTTTCCGTGATATGATGTAAGTTTGACAGATATGATAAAAGATAGTTTATGATGATCTATGTTTGTCTTCGAGGACCTAAGTTCAGTTTTGAGGTTTTGAGATGAGTTTTGATGACGCAAGTAAATAGGCTTTTATGAGATAAAATATGCTAAGATGAGACAAGGTTGTGAATCAGCAAGAGCCTCAATCTCTTTTATGAAGGAGGACTTCTAGTGTTAGGACCAGTTTTGGGGTTAACTCCGGAGAGAGTGAGACCTAGAGGGAGAAGGTTAGAGAACCTAAACTCCAAGATATGAGAATTATGAGATATGTGATATGATATGTCCTAAACTAGAATACTCCTGAGTGATTTAGTTGAGTCACTTTATGCATGATTCATATAGTCTTGTTGAACCCTAGATGTCCTTGGGAGGATCAAACCCTAGAGATAGAGAGAGGCTGGTTATATATGTGCATGTGAACATGAATATGAGTGCCTACCATCTGGGTTAGGGAGAGAGCCCAAGACCATGGAGGAGGTATGTAACATACCAAAATTTAGTACTAATTACATTATTGAACTACATTGCATGATTATATCTCTTGAAAGTCTCAAATTTCTATTTGATACACTTATTTTGATCCTAAATTCAAACATTGATGGTTTGATTCCATTCAATCATATGAGGGCCTCCTTTGATTTATATTGACCAAAATCTAAGTCCATAGCTCATGAATAATATTCAAAGTTGGACCATTCAATATGGAATTGATAATGGAGACATGATAGTCAAGTATGATATATCTAATTTTTAATAAGTAGCATTTTTAGAAAATATTTTGGTAAAAGTTATACACGTGGTCAAATTTATAGAAAAAAAATAGATAAATGATTCCTAATCTATAAAAGTGTGAAATTCAATAGATAATATATGAGAGAAATAGATTTGATACTTTTTATCCAATTAAATCATGAGTTTTAAATTCTAATACTAAATATTAATATTATAATGACCAATTGGAAAGTTTGTCCCTACATACAAATATAAATGAAGAATTCGTGTTATTGGATTTAGAAAGACGCCAAAGTTACTATCATATTAGAAACGTTTCAATTTACATATTACATGGTGGTTGGATACCATATTCGGATTTCATAAATGGATGACATACAACACAAGTTAAGAATATCACCTCACCCATCACAATTTGACCAATATAAATTGTGATTGTAGAACGCATGCCTTTATTTCTAAATTATTCATGTAAGTGTAGCCCTTAATTACTGCCAAGGATTTTGATCGTTGCCTTCTTGCCAAGATATAAACTATTGGTATTCACCTTTTCCAGCAAAGACTGATATTAAAGCAACAAGTTTACGTTACCTAGTTGAATAGCACATAATGCGTTAGATTAGTATTTATTTTCCTCCTTGACCACGTAGCAAACGGAACGTTCATCTAAATATTGGAGTAGATAATGTGTGTTAACATGATCGGATTCCAACCTCTCGTTCTCTCTCCCGTTCCCTGTACTATGCGGACACCTTAGAATATGACAAAGGCAAATTCAATGTACGCGGCCATTAATTTTCTTATCGCCTGAAAATGGAAACGGCGACGGATGACCACCGTTTCATTTTCCGCCTGAATACCTTCTCAATGCCTCCCCCCCCCCTCTTTCTATATAAGACTTGGACACCTCACCAGCAAGAAACAGACCAGCAGACCTCCTTCTAGTACTGATGTGTTGACATGTCTCTCCAGTAAATCCCCACAGATCATCGGACGATAGCGCCGCCACCACTTGGTTTCACCCCAACCTTTCCTAGCCACCTGCTTCTGCCTCGACCTGCAACCAACCTACAACTGCAGGGCTGATCCCCATCGACATAAACACCTACAGGTGAAGTTCGTTCTTGGACCACAAATCTTGATACCAGTACATCTGCACACTCCTTGCCGGCTACAGACCTCCACCACCCTAACCCAGCCGCCGCCTAGATCTGCAGCACCTGTTGCTGCTAAGTCCTGACCTCGCCATCGATGCGCCCCCACCTTTTTAGCGATGCTTAGTTGAATCATCATCGTCCTCTGCCTCTCACCACCAACCCGACGCCACCCAGCTACAGCCGCACGCATCCATGGACACCTCACCAGCCACCAGAACAGCAAGGAAACTCCACCGTCCATCTTCCTTCACGACAACCTACAATGTCGCCTCTGATCACGTACGGTGACAGACCTGCAATAATGATCAGTGATCATCAATCAGCCCCCACGACAGCCTCACCTTCTTCAACCTCTGCAAACCCCCTCCTCTATACCTTGCTGCAACCATACTGTGCAATCCGCATACCAACAACCAAACACCACCACCATCCAAACGTCTCTGCCATCATCTTCCTTCCAACCACCAGATTCCATGCCCTAGCAACCTCCGGTCTGCATCTCGGCGTTGCATACCCAACGCCATCCACCTCCCTCGCCAGCAACGAATCTAAACAACCAGCAACCCATCCAGATCTTTGACCACCTGCAACAATTGACGCATCGCCCACCCCATGACGAGAATGAATATCCACTGACCTCATCTTCCTTCAACTATCGTGATGGACCTACACAATAGTTTTGACAAGAAGTTGCAACATACAAATCTCGTTGGTTAATACCTGGCCATCACAACATAACAGCCTTCAGCCAAGATCCCAGTGTCTACAAACATGCTTGGTTGATCCTGCATAATCAATCACCCCGTCACAACTTCAAGAGGAGTATGATCCCTCCTCCCGACACAACCTCCTTCATCTACAACCAGAGTCATGACTCCATTAAGTGCTGAAGATGACAAGGATCGATATAATGACATGACCAATACTTGCTAACCCCTTCGAGCCCCTATTGATGTCTTTGGAGCTGACTCCACTAATCAACAGAAAGTGAAGCATCGGGGATCAGTAACAACTTTCCAACAAGAGGTTAGCTTCCTTCTTTAAAGTTCTATTTTAGACAATGGATCAGTTACGTAAGTCAAACTATAGTATCAAAAGACATAAATCATTAGATTGATCAATTCACCATATCTAGTTGTATCATGGTAGCACGTACATGTATATACTTATATGTACCACATAAGCATGTATACTAGTGTATTTATAACACAAGCATGTATAGTAGAACATACATCTCCTATATATTTTGCTTTAAATACATTTCAATAATACCGAGTATGACACTACTTCCGTTGTATATATCTTGGGTCATATAAATAATCGTAGGCCTCATTCATAACTCTCTAATTCACATACAAATAAACATATATATAGTAGAGTACCAATATCAGTACATTGTATGTCGATGCCCTCTTCATGTAATCCAAGTAGTCAAATTCATATTATAAGATAATGTCATATTTAATAAGAGATTGATAATGAGAAGAACATCCTAAGTACAATACTCGTTCATAGTTATTGAAAACAATGATTCCTATTATAAAAGAAAAACTACATCCTATTTCTTTGATCAATGAATGACCACAAAATCGATAAATGTAACTCCGTGCAAGAAAATGGGGAACATCCAATCAAAGGCTAATTTGAATGTTGACAATTGAATATGTAGCCATGAGGAAGACACAAACATCTAAACCACTAATATTATAATCTCTAACTAAATAGTGATGTATATACATATATATCATATGGATTTATGATCTAATAACACTAGGTACCTAGAGGGAGGATATGTTTATATTACAAGTAACTTAAGCTAGTGTTTATAGCGTATGATAAATGAACCAGTCAAATTTATCATTAATCCAATTAGAAATACTATACATAAACATAATTAAAGAGCTATCAAATAGTAATAACGCTAGGTGGGAAAGTAAATTCTAATTGATATAATATTAATTGATTACAAACCACTAGTAACCATATTGTTCCAAATTGTAGATACCTTTCTTCATCAACTTTGGGAGATATTTGAATATTGATCATGAAAACATTGGACTCTTGCTTGATATAAAGGTACTAGATTCTCTATTTTTATATTGAGTTGTTCTTTTCCCTCTTGAATGCCTTGTACATTGTTTAGTGGTGAACCCTATACTTGTTTAAGCCTTTATTACCTCTTTGAAAGTTAACCACCTCAGATTGATTATTGTTTGAATGCATTGAATATTATAATAGCACTTGAATTGATCTATTTGGAGTTTTGAATCCCTAGACATTGGTCCCTTTCGGCTTTGTCCCCTTAGAGCTTTGGCTCACTTGAGGTAGGGTACGTCCCTCCGCCCTGTGCACAGGTGTAATGGATTAGTTGTCCCCCAGTCGACTGGTTAACATAGTAAGTAGGCTCAATGTTGTTCTTTCATAGATGATTGAACATAAGGCATTGTTGCCCTTGAAGGAAATGATATGATAGTGCTCAACCTTAATATTCAAAAGTTGATCATTGCAAATATTTTGATAATTTGGTAACTTGAACTATTTTGAATAGCCTTGTAAAATTTGATCTTGAAAATACAAACATTGAAATATTGTTATTCTTGATTTGGCAAATTTAGTCCACAAAGGGTTCCTTAACTAGATTTGATATTACCTTGATTTATTCTTAGAACCTATATTTCACAAATAGCTTGATATAAGAATTTAGTACCAGCTTTGCTGACCCTTTGTTTCCCTTCAATGGGGTCCATGTGTGGTTTTGTTCCCTTTGGGAACTCATGGGCAGGTGATAGATGGAAGAGCTTGAAGACACATGCATTGGGTAGTCCTCCATTGAAGACTAGATAGGAATGAATTTTATTTCTTAAACTTGTAATCATATTTGTAAGCTTCCATGACTCTGATGTACAAGCATGAATGTAACAAAGATTGATTATGTTTTTGATATTATTTTGTAAATATTTGATCGTAAAGATCGAGTCTTTACAAGGTAGCTATGTTAGCTTCTGAGAAGCCTCATGCTCGGGTTGGTGGTTTCCCCATATAGGAATCTAGTGGTGTGTATATAAGAGGAAGAGAGAGTTGAGAAATAAATTTCATGATAAGAGTAAGTCATAGTATGTTTGGTTTGTGCTTATGTGGCTAGAGCTTGTAAAGCTATCACCAGTGCCAATGAGGTAGACCTGAGAACCCTAGACCAAAGAGGGAAGATAAAGTTTTCGTTTATGAGATACTCCTAGAGTTGAGTTAGCTCAAAGAGTTTGATCATGACAGTACCCTCATGATACGGGATAGGAGAACCTCAACTGGACTAGATGAAGTTTGATATATGTTTAATAAGCCACTCACATAAGTTTGTTTAGCACAACCATAATATAATATATGTAAGGATGTGTTCAAATTTCAAGAGGTGATATGTAGACATGATGTGATGGAAACCTAGAGATGGTTTAATAGATGTTAACACATATATGGTTAACGTTGTACACGAATAATGATGATAATGTGATAATTGTTGGCTAATCTTGTGATGAAATCACTAATAAATGTATCAATTTATTTCGAGTAATGAAATAAGATCATATGAAAGAAACATGTTACATGAGATGTTAATCTTAGTGCTTAATAAAGAGGTTGAATATGGTTTGTGAAACAACATAACACAAAATGATGATCATGATTGTTTTAGTTAACACTCTCCTAAAAGGCATATGTTAATGTTGAACATGTTCTCATAATTAGCTCAATTAAATGTTGATGACACATTGATATAATGGGTTAAGCTTTCTTAACTCCTTTAGAGCATGGTAATATAATGTGGTAACCTTAATGCATGGCTAAAGATAAGGAATCAAATATAACATATGAGATATGTAATGACATAACCTAAGCTCTAAACCCTTGTTTGAGCCTTTTATGGAGTGAGGTTTCACCCTTGATGCTTTTGAAACCTCCTAATAGTGCTTTGGATACATGGTTCTAGGTAACCTTTACGTATATGTTACACATAGAATGGTGCCTACATGTGGATGAGAGCAAGATAAGGTTTTCCCTGGAAGTATGAGTATGGTTTACTTTCGAGAACGAAAGTTCTTTTAAGATGTATATGATGTAAAAGACTGTATTTCTGGCTTAATTTCGAGGACGAAATTTCCAATAAGGTGTGTAGGATGTGATAGAATGAACTTTTGGAATCTTCAAATGTTCAATGACATAGGTCAATTCACGTGGGTTTGAGTAATTTAAAGTAGTTCCAAGTAATTTGATAAAGCATGGATATTATTTGGTATTGAAATCGTGATGGTAATTCTTAAGTTTATGACTTTTTCGGAATTTAATTGAGTGGGAAATGGTTGAGTTTTGGGACCAAGATTTGGGGAGATTGTATGGTATGATAACAAAAGGCTATGTTCATGGTTTAATAACTCTTGATATTCCTAGATGGAGTTACTTAGGTACGAATATAGTGATGATCTGCTTTTTAGATACCATGCATCAAAGTCTAATATCTTCCAACCATAAGTTGTGATACACCTAGTTTGGTTAGGTGGTTGTGACCTGTGCATGAACTAGAAACAGATCGGCCTTCACAAGAGCTCATCTTATCCCTTAGATATCATCGGATGGTGTTGCACTCTCCTCTTACCTTCAGTCAAACGTAAGACGTGGGGAAGGACAACGCAACAACTTCCTATCACCGCACGATGTGGTCATGGCTTTGAGAGCGTGGATAAGAACCGAGACAAGGGAGGGAGTCCCACCTCCCCATCTGTACTAGTTATCAATCACACCTCACATATGGGGAGCATCGTGAGAGGAAGTCGTTAGAGTAGAAGACTGAAAGCGTGAAGAGAGGACCAAAGGACCAGTCACGATGGTGACGACAACGACACTGGATCTGACGGGCGCATTGTTGCGGATGTGAGAAGACTCGAGGCAAGAGAGGAGGAGCTACTCCAGGCTTGCCCACAACGGCGTCCAGAAGTGCAGTTCGTGCTGGAGTAGGTGAGAAGAGGAGGAGGTGAGGATCTGTAGCGACCCTTGCCAGAATCTGTCTAGTCCCGACGGTGCCCAGGTCGTGCGGTCATACGGTCAGGAACTGGAGACCATCGCACACCGGGATTGAGGCCACATCAGCGGTAGCCTTGCCAGCGGAGAACCTAGTGATGGAGGCAGCTATGCCCAGGTGATGGAGGTGGATCCATGGCGATGGAGGCAGCTGTGCCCAGGTGAACAAACTGTCGTGGCCGCCGGAGCTAAGGCCAGACTCACACGAGCATCGTGTGGCTAGCTGCGAGAACGAAGAAACGAGAGGAAAGGAGGCACAATCGCATCTTGAGGAGGTAGGATAGCACCCCTTTTCCTCACCAGAGAGGCTGTGTGTGGCAGTGCACATGGAAGACAGGGGATGCGGGGTTCACATCGTTCGTGACCAAGGGAAAAGAAAGCCCCAACCGGATGAAAGAGAAGAGAACCGGCCGACTCAATGTCAAACCAGTGTAGAACTGAGCCGAACCAAGGAGGACCGGCCAGATCAAGCATGGAAGAGCATTGCCCTCCAAAGTGCCACGTGGCGGCTACTAATTGGCTGCAAAAGGTAAATATCTCAGAAATGCTCAGATCTTCTTTAATTCACAGTAATTAGCATGTTCATCAGAAAAATACAAGTAAGGTATCGGAATTCTTAGAAAAATGCATAGCACAAGATGGAACAATAATATCAGGCTTTTGATGCATTAATATCAATGATAATATGTAAGATGTGAAATTCTCATAGGATGGATAATACATATCAAACATCGACAAAAAATTATGAGAAAATACCAGTAAGTGCCAAATCATACCTGTAATCCATCTGATGTCACTAATCATGATGTTGATGCACGAAATCATGTAATTTACTCCATGTGGCTAGTTAGGTCTAATAACCCTAAATAATATGTAATTAATGCATACATGCTCAATAAATGATGAAATTTACAGAGTAAGCTCATATCAGTATCTGGAACTTCAGAATTAAATATGAGATAAATATGATACACATAATCTATGTTATATGATGATGTTTGCTCTTAATGTGATATAAACCCTAATTTGAGTAATGCATGTAACCTAGGGTTAACGTGTGACATAATGTTCATATGTTCAGATGATAAACTTTGATAATGAGACATGATCTGGAAAGTGACATCAGTATGATAAATCTAAGATAAGAAGACAAGTAATAATGTATATAACATAATGAGATAGGCAAACCCTAAAATGGATATAAATAGAGTTAATGATGATGAGAACTTGATGATCGTATGTGATCTTATCTTTATCAGGGTTTGACCTGAGACATATAGTTGACCTGAGGAATATGTGATGATTAGGTTTCTCTTGATCAAGGTATGCTATTACCTCTTACTTGGCTTATTATACAATATGCTTGTGTTATATGAGTAGTAAAATACTTGGCATATGGTATTGACTGAAATGATTGTTCTTGTATGCTATGTTACTTGATTCTCCATACTTATTGCTATGAACACATGAAACATAATATATCTATTCCATTATATCTAAGCACTTCAACTCTTTCGTAGTAAAGTGCTGGAAATAAGTACTTCAACTCTTTGGTAGTAAAGTACTTGGAAGTGATCCAACTCTTTGGCAGTAGATCACATTGTGAAATGAATCAACTCTTTAGTAGTAGATCATAAAGGCCTTAATGCATTCAACTCTCAGGTAGTAAGTGCATGGATGATATAATGGAAAATGTGCTTAAAATATGTGTTCTCTTTTGTTGATGAATATCTTTGTGAGAGTATACACTTTTCTTATATTTCTTTATAACTGCCAAGTATTAGTTTTATCTTATTGCCAAGATATGATGAGAGGTAAATAAAAGACACGTGGGCATACTCAGTATAATATTCTTGAATATTGTGCTGACGTGTACCGCATGTAATCTTTTGTTTAGGTTGTGGTTATGCTCTTGAAGATCCAGGATAGTTGGGAGTTATGTGGCGAGCTGATGTACATGTGGACCTATTGTCTTAAGATCCTGTAGTATAGTGGTAGTGCATGTATATGTAGAAGTTTGTTGTTCAATATGTAATATCAAATGTTGTAACAATTCATGTTGTAATTATATGTTGAATGGTGAACATGTGTTGTATGGTTTTATTATTGTTCATCTGCATGTGCTACTGATTGTTTCTTCTCACTTCCTATGACTTTCTTCTTCTTAGCCTAGTGTGGGATGTTTACATTTGGATTCTCGCCAAGGTGGGGTTTCAATTTGGACGTCGCACATCAGATTAAGTTTTAGAAAATCTGGGGACGTCACATTCTACATGTGTGACATTTAGGTCAGTTGTTCTCATAATGGGGTTTTCCTTTTCCTCCATGCTTTCCCTTGTTGTGAGTATTCCCTTGTCCTTTCTTTTGGTCATTCTTCTACCCCTGAGTTCCTTCAGTGAAACCCAAATACCCTTTGGGTGGGTTCTAAGTAGGCATCACTGTCCTCTCCTTGTCCAAGGTGGTGTTGTAAAGTTCAACGAAGGTCTTTGGTTTACTTGCCATTACATGAGGCTTAATGGTAGTATGAAGACATTATATGAAATGCTCCACCCTTCTTTCCTCATCCATCATGTGTCCAAAGCATTGCAGGATGTAGAACTTGCGACCAAAGTCCGCAAAAGATGATTTACCCTAGGTCATGTTGGTGAACTCTCTTTCCTTCTCCTTCTTATCTTAGACATGGATGAATCTGGCAGTGAAGATAGTCTAGAAGTCGATCCACACCATCGGTTCTGCACTTAAATTTCGTCCCATGATATGGTTTTCTCACCATATCTTGGCTTCTCCTTCCAAGAGGTGAGCAGCAAAAAGAACCTTTTTGTTTGGTTGTACCTCAAGCATGCGGAACCCATTCTTGACTGCCAGTAGCCAAGCCTCCACTTTGTCAACCACTTCTGTCTTATCCTCTCCCCAGAATCTCTCAATGTTCAGCTTGACGAAGTCCAAGATGGTGACTTCGAGTCAGGGATGAATGGGAAGCGGTTCACCATTCTCGTCTCTAGCTATGTCCCTGAAGGCTAGAGCAATGATGGCCTCAGTCATCCTCTTCTTCTGTTCCATCCATGAGGCATTAGAGGTGTGAACCACCATTATCAGTTTTGGACTACCAGATTGGTTCTCTTCCACGTTGGCCTCATCCTCGAACATGGGTTCCTCTTTGTGTTCCATCTTGAGGTTGTCAAAGGGTATCGATTCAGGATCATGGACTTCACCTGCAGCTCCTTCAGGTCTCTTCCTCTCCTTTGAGGATTCACCACCATGGTTCCTCTTCCTCTTCGCAGAAGACCCCTTTCCCTTGCGGGAAGGCCCACCACCATTGGTGGCCTCAGGGATAGCAACAGTCTTCACTCGAGCCATCTACATAAGCATACAAACATACCTTTAGTCTACATTTAAACTAATTATACTTATTTTGATGACATCTTATTTATGTATCTTTTATTAATTTGATGGAGGATTCCTTAAACCTTATCATACTTACCCATACCTCAGGAGGTTGGGGAAGAGAAAGAAAACCCTAAATCTAAGAATCCTTAATTGAATTAGGGTTGAAAAGGGACGAAAAAGATGAGACAGTCCTAAAGGTATCTTATTTCGAGTCAGAACCTAAGATATTGGTGAGGCAGTCACACTACATCTGGGAGTCCTCGTGACTGACTAGCGGAGCAGAGGAAAATTTTGCCAGCCCCCAGACCGTGATCCTTTTCTAGACACCTCTATCTTTCAGAAAATCCTCTAATAACTCCTTTGGTTCTACAGAGTTTGTAAAATTTAATAATTATTAAGGATTAAATGAGGAACCAATGATCTGATACCAAATGTAACGACCCCACCTCCCTGTAACCCCCCAATTAAGGGAGACCAAAAGGTCAGAGCTGTTATCCCAATTTTCCAGATCAATGGTTTAAAAAATAATCAATAATAATGACTAAATTCTACAAAAACTATACTGAAAAGATGGAATAAAATAAAACTTTACATACCTTTTTAAAATCTTGTATTTCTAAACTTCTATCCACAACTGGAGTCTATTCTAACTAATCCTCCTTGTACTTTAATTCATATATTCACACTGTATCACTTTACTGTTTGTCTTTCTCAATGTTGTACCTAAAATGTCGACAAACAAAATGGTGGTCAATATAATGAATCATACTGGTAAGTGGTGGAAACAATAATCGTGTAGTTAAATGTAACAACATATTGCAAGAAATTATGGTTTAGCAAGCCAACTTCATATTTTAAACATGACTACTCAATCCATACATACCCTAGCCTCTGTTCTGTCCCTACAGTGGACATGGATACTACCTCTCATATGGTAGATCTGATATGACCCCCATGATCCTACCTAATAGGTAGATCAATACATAGGGTTGTAGAGTCGCATGGCACCACCCAAAGGTAGCCCAATCACTGACTCATGATAACCTGATGGTCCTACCTCACAGGCAGACCATGTAGTAGGTCATCCTTTTCATCATCATCATCAAAGCTACAAAGGAGGACCAGTATCTAAGCTAGTTATGTACACAAAATTATGGTGATTCTCCAAGTCATTTTATAATTGCATGAAATAAGAGGCAATCTAGCAGTTATTCAAAGCAATTGATAAAACTTTGGGAATCACCGGGAAACTAAAGCGATTTAGCCATAAGCAAAACCACATACTTGTACTGCTGATTTTTGAGATAGAATCAACCAAGTAGGGAAATCCAATCAAGCAAGCAAGTACAAGAATCATAAAATAAACATACAATTTCATTTTATCAAGATCTATCTAAACCATCTTGATTCTTAGGATTTCTATTCCTTTTTATGGTTTCTACCCCTTTTTAGGGTTTCACTTGCAATTAGGGTTTTGCCTTCAATTTTAGTACCACAAACCCAAATTAGACAGAACTACTTATAAACCCTAAGTTTCTCATCCTATTTCTCCTAACAGGCTTAGGATCATCATTAACAACATATTTCTATATTTTCGAATTAAATATGATCTTCTCTTCTTTTACCCAAATTAGGGTTTCTAGATGCATTATCATTCATACTTGATTTAGAACCCTAAAACATGCAATTATTCATCTAATTCAAGCCTATCACTATCATCATTCAACATGTTTATATTATTTGAATTAACCTATTAAGCTACATAGATTCATCCATTGATCTCAATTAGGATTTCTAACCAAATTTTAATACATTTTCAAACAACTTAACATACATTTGCGAATATAAACGAAAGTAGGTTCTCAAATCAATTTTATCTTGTTCCTCATATTTTTCTAATCAACTTTCATATATTAAGTTTTGTCATTAGAGTTTCCTAGTAATTTCTACAAATTTTACAAGGAAAACATATTTTCTGGAATATTTGAGCAGAGAGGATGATTTACCAAAAATTAGGGGTTGTTTGATCGATGGTCAGCTGGTCTGTCCTTTGGATATAACGATCTGTGTCGCGCACCTCCACTTACAAGGTAATTTAGCTGGTGGAACCTGGAACCCATTTATTCTGAGCGGTTATAGCATGATTTGATCCCTACGAATGAAGGAGAAAAGCCTGGGACCATTGGATTTCTTCACGACACCACAATGGATGTCGATCAGACGTTGTCTGCTCCTCGTCTCCTTCCTTTCCTGACGCTCAAGCCATGGAAGCACCGAGGCAGAGTCATTGCCAGACAGGGATCAATGCAGGGGTAGAGAGGGATCTAGGACTCGAGAGGCAATCGTTTGGGATCGTGATGTTGTGAGGAATTGAGAGGGTGGTCTATTTATAGGATTTGGGGGCTCCATTAGGGTTCCCCAACTCCCGCCGCCACCTGATCCTCAGCCTAGTTTGGTAGTATCCTCTAGAAACCTAAAAACACCCTAAAAATAGGGTCAGTTGTATGCATAATTGCCTCCTAGAGACTGTCATGGTCTTAAATTCATGGCAGGTTGGAAGAAATGCAAGGAAATTGCATTGGGAAATCTCAGTTTCCCTCTCCCTTTCTTTCTCTTACTCGAGGTGGGCGATGGACATCCACCATAGGATCTGTGATCCTTTGGACCATGCAGGCCATGCAACGGTTGTCATCACTTCCTTATTTCTTTTTTTTGGGCAACATAAAGTTCATATTGTATTCATTCCACTCTCTACTGTGGGCCAAATGTTCGCAAAGTTCACATCTAGATTGTTGGCGAGCCACTGGGGCACATCAGTGTGATAAGTAAAAGAAGTACTAGCATGAATAGAAAAGCGGGAAATACAATCAGCTACATTATTGTGCAATCTAGGAATATGCAAAATGAAAGGCTGGCCAACGACTTCATGGAGCTTATGAAGACGACGCATGTGGGGTCATTGCTTCCTTATTTCTAATTTCTTAGAAACAAGGGAAAAAGGGTATAAAATAAAGAAATCTTGTGAAAATCATATCTCTCTCCTCATTTATGATTTTTCACTCATATTTTAGAGGAAACTATGTCTTATCATTATCTACTCATATATTAAATTTGAAATCCAAATTCCAAAGGAAAATGGTGTTTCCTTCATATGCAAGTTATTCATTAATAAAACCAAATTAATTGATATTTCCTCTTTCTTTTTTCATTATCTTATCATCTTGGATTCCTTGGACCTCAAGGATCCCTAAAGGCACAAAATCCCATCTTAGGAAATATTCCTTTGCTATTTTCTTGTATCCTTTATCCCTTTCTTATTTATCCCTTTTAATTGATAAATTCCTTTTTCTTTTATCTTTCTTTTTCTTGTAATTGGGCTCAATAGCCAATAAAGACCACTAAGCAACCAAACAAGGCTATTGTAAATGAAATCCATCAATACAAACAAATAAATCAACCATTGATTTCATTTATCATAAAAAGGAGATTTACAAATCTCATTACATGGTTTAGGAAAAATGAGGTTATAACAGACTAGTTGTGAAAGAAATTCTCATCCAAAAGGCCATATGTATATTTTGTACACAATGCTATCGGTTGAGTTTCTGGGTTCCATTTATCGACCGACGATTGTTGTTGGCAAATCAATTGGTGCTTGTTGGTTGAGTTTCTTTCAGGACGAACTTGGTCGACAACAATTGTTGTCAAAGATCACACATATTTTATAAATAAACATATCTATAGGTATGATAAAAATATAAGTCATATCCAAACATATACGAACAAGTCTGTAATGCACCATGGAAGCATTAGGGACATTTTTTGATAAAGAAAGTGATGTGAATCACAATATACTATATTTGACTCAAAAACCATATGCAAATTGCATACAAACATTGTAAGAACAATCTATGATTGTATACGAGAAAGAATACCACGACCTATATTATTACCATTTATTTTCCACTTGTTGTTGACCCATATACATCTCACCTTTCTTAACTCATTTGGATTAAAAAACTAGTTTGCAAATCAATAGCTCATGTCAATCCATTGCAAGTGACCTACAAGAAGAAAGATGAAATTATCCCCAATCATATTTTTGGGCCCAGAGGGGTTATCTTAGGAAACCAAGTTCTATAGATCTTGGGTGCTTTCCTAAAAGGGAACTATGTTGAGTAATGAAAAATTTCATTGTAATAGTTGCAAGTGCCCTTAGCCTTAGAACTAGAGGACTCTCCATGAAAGATTGCACGTCCTTTATCTTTGTTGTTCCTTTGGCCACTATCATACCATATACCATGTGTACTAATTTTTTTAGTAGCATGATGCATGATATCATTAAGATCATTTATACCATCTAAGAATTGTTGTACATAGAATCTAAAAATAATGATTATCATGCATAAGATAAGTAATAGAGGAAGACAACTGATTCATATCAACTCTATGATGCAAAATATTGATTTCTAAGAAAAGAGATTTTCTCATATAGGAATATTTTACAATATGAAGAGCAACAACATTATTCTCTCTACTAGTAACAATTGATCAAGATTCTAGGACATTGAGTTTAGCAAGCTAGGAATCTTTTAATTTTTCAAGAAAAGTAATATTAGAAAGATAAATACTATTTTCAGATTCTATTTCTTGCAAAACAACTTATTTGTCCTCATTTTTAGTTTTAAGAGCACCAATATCAAGCATGCGAGAATTCACAATATTAGTATGCTCTTCATTAGAATTAGGCATATGAGGTTGAGCTTCTCAAAATCTAAAATTTAGCCTTTCCAAGTTTAAGAACATTTACTTGATAAAGATAAGAATTGCTTTCTATCTCAACACTATTAAATTTGAATTACAGTTCTAGATAAAGCTTTTGGAGATGAATAACATCATCTTGTAAGAAAATGTTATCATGTTCAATATTTTATTCATGCATGTGATTAACAATCTTAGCAAGGTTTTTCTTTTTATGCTTTAATGATTTAAAAAATGCATCACTATCATGAATAATGGAAAGTAAAGATTATTTATCTAATGAGTTTAGATTTACCTCATTTAAATCTTCATTAGAACTTTCCTTGAGAGAAAAATGTCATTGTTCACTTCCACTAGTCTTTAGTCATATCCAACACTAGAGTTTTCACTTGATCTTGAGTTAGAGGTGTCACTAGACATTTTGTGCCATTTGTCCATCATGTTGTGCTTCATTTCCATTCTCTTGTGATGATGGGCCTTTTTTCCTTGTAGGAAATCTTCCTTGAAGTGACCCTTCTTTCCACAATTTGAAGCACCAGATGAAGAAAGAAGACTTGCCTTTGTGAAGTCTACCTTTGGAGTACATAACATCTTCTTCAACTAGATATGATGAAGAAGATTGACTAAAAATATATTCAACTTGGGCTTTGATTTCAACTTGTTTCTTTCTCTTGAGCTCCTTCTCTTCTTCTCTTTCTTCGTTCTCTTTGTTGTCAAGTTTCACTTCAAAAGCTTGTGTATTTCCTATGATCTCCTCAATAGGAATATATTCGAGAGACTTTGTTTCTTCAATGGTATTCACCTTTCAAGGATGTTTCATTCAAGGTTTCTATAACGCCCGGGCCCACTACCCAATGCTCTAGTAGAGTTTTAGGAATGATGACTATCCCCACAGACCACCACTAGCCTTAACTGTGCGCTTTATCCTCACTCACGTGCATGCCAGGATCAAATTCCCGACAAGTCACCCATCCCAATATTACTCCAAGCTAAGCACGCTTAACTATGAAGTTCTTAGTGATGGGCTCCCCGAAAAGGAGGTACACCTTGGTGATATGGGTAGTCCAATCATTCCTTTTAAGATCATGTTATCCGAGGCCTGAAATCCTGAGACATTACAATCTCCCCCACTTGGACTCTTGACGTCCTCGTCAAGGCTCAATTATATGGCCTCATAATATCTTCCCCATTTCAGTGCAAACCCAGAATGGCCCAAGGACACCCAACTCCCATCCACAGCTACCAGTGCAAGGGTGGCTCCATCTCGTCTCTACAGATAGCCCTTTCCAACTTGCCCGGACCGCACGGCTCAAGACTGGCATGCCACATGCCCATGTGGGCCCCACCTACTGGACGGGTTATGGCTCTGATACCATTTGTAGCGCCCGGGCCCACTACCCAAGGCTCTAGTAGAGTTTTAGGAATGACGACTGTCCCCACAGACCACCACTAGCCTTAACTGCACGCTTTGTCCTCACTCACGCACATGCTAGGATCAACTTCCCGACAGGTCACCCATCCCAGTACTACTCCAAGCTGAGCACACTTAACTATGGAGTTCTTAGTGATGGGCTCCCGGAAAAGGAGGTACACCTTGGTGATATGGGTAGTCCAATCATTCCTTTTAAGATCATGTTATCGGAGGCCTGAAATCCTGAGACATTACAATTTATTTCTTCAAAGTTGCCTCATCCCATTCTTCTACCTTTGTCTCTGGTAGCTTGCATAGAAGATCCACCATTCTCTATAGCTCAAGAATTGAACCTCGAATGTAAAATTGTAATTTTCACTTCCAATAGAGTAAGCGACTTCCATGAAAGATTGAAATATTAATTCAGTATCTTCCACCTTGATAATCTCCCTTATTCTCCTACTTGTGTAAGTATTTCTTGGAGAAGACCCTCTTTGATACCAAATGTGGGATCTATAGTGGGATCTAGAAGGGGGAGGGGGCATAGAGATAAAACCACTTAAACATAATTCATTAGACCTACAAGATATATCCCAAGATAATATATAATATATTAACTCTGAGTGCAACTTAATGTACATAGGAAGGGAGAGAGGGATTGAACAAGCACAAGATAACACATGCTATGTATAGTGGATCCAAGCTCCAAAATAGGAGATGTACATCAACTACCTTGATACGTCAACCTATAGGATTTTCAACCATGTCTCACTCCTTATATTCCATTATAAGAGTTACAACATAAGACCTTCCTTTTCAAGGAACAGGATACCTAGCCTTTTTTTAGGACAAGGGAGCCAATAACCTTTCAAACGATTTACCTCTCCATGACCAAGAGTCTTCTACCTTGCCAAGGAGTTACCTACTCTTGCAATGAGTCTTTCACCTTGTCCAAGGACTTACCCACTCCTACAATAAGTCTTATGCCTTCGAGGAATTACCCACACTTTAGGACAAGAGAGAGAATTTTGCCTTCGACTTCAGCTTCACCAAGAGATTCATTTCCTTCTTCACCTCTCTTAGCCAAGGGAGATAATTTTAATCTTCATGCACTACTACAGAAATAGCATTCAGTGACACTTTTCTGGGCGTCGGTTATTAAGAAAAACCGACGCCTTCTATGTTAGGCGTCGGTTGTTTACGAAAACCGACGTCTATATTCGAAGACCAGCCAGACACGGGTACCGCTTTGTCTTCAGTGTCGGTTGTTTATAACAAACCGACGCTTAAAGTCGCCCGCGAAAAATAGTGTCCTTTTCAGCGTCGGTTATTTAGGTAGAAACCGACGCCTATGTCTGATGAAAATTTGCGCGAAAAGTGTCACCTTCAGCGTCGGTGATTAAAGGATAACCGACGCTGAAGGTGGTTCCCACCAAACAATTTCATGAAATTATCGCCCAGTTGGACGTCGGTTTTCTCAGACAACCGACGCTAAAGACGTTTAGGCGTCGGTTGTTGTAAAAAACCGACGCTATTTGGGACTTTATAACCCGCGATGCCCGACTCTTCCTCTTCTTCTGTTTCATTGCGAGCCCTTTTTCTGCTTCTCCGTCGATTTCCCACCCTGTCGCCGTCGATTCTCTTCTCCTTCTTCTCCACGACAGCGCCGTCGTGCCGCCACTGCTACTCCGGCGCCCCCTTCTCCGCCGCCACTGCTGCTGGAGCTCGCCGCCGACGCCTGACGAGCCTGGAGCTCGCCGCCTCAGCCTGCCTGACGCCTGGAGCTGATCGCCGCCGCGGCCTGCCTGACTGGAGCTCGCCGCCGACGGCGCCGCCGACGCCTGCTTGACACCTGGAGCTCGCCGCCACGCCATCAGCTTCCACCTGACTCCCGCTGCCTCCCGCGCCAACAGGTATGCGCCTCTGTGATGCTAATGTTTTACCGTATGCCTCTGTGATGGGATGAGAATGCTATGTGTTAAGGATGTTCTTTGACTTAAGTAAGTGTATGAACCTCCGGTTTAGTTTGAGGTGTTGATTTGTAACATCACTCTCTCCTATCTGGTTGGATTTGATTTAATGCAATTGAGGAATGATGGTTAATCATACTTAGCTTCCTTGTATGGTATGATGAAGGAATATTCTTTGTAATGCTTTTTGTAACCATAAAATGTTAGTTGGTGGCTATCATATCCTTATAATGGATGCTTTCTTTTGTACTACCATGTGAACTCATAGCTCTATAATGTTATGTTATGTTGAATCTATGCATCACAAGTATGATAATGTTATGTTGAACCTTTTTCAAGGTGTTGAAAATGAATGATGATCATGCATGGAATGATGTGATGGTCTTAATGACCTTTAGTAATGGTTGATCCCTAATAGAGGTGTGATCTTCTCCATGATATAATAAGGGTTGGTACCTTAGGATATTGTAATATTGAGTTATATCCTGTAACGGTGGGATCGCAAGTATAGTCTCATGAAAGAAAATGATATAGTACCATGTGATGTTGAAATTCAGAATATGTCTCATATGTTTTATATCTTCTGGATTTGTTATATAATTATGATTTTTAGAAAAGAATTAGGGATTGTTTATCCACTTGTTTGATTCTGCCTTAATTCACACAATTGGCATTAACTGGTCAAGTGAAACCTTAATCACGTAGTGCCATGTGTCGTAGAGCCATTCTAGTGTCAGGACTTGCTGGATGGGGAAATGAGTATTCTTAGACAATTATAAAAATTTTGATAACTGTTCTTAGACACATCTTTATCTCTGACTAAGGTAGTTTTCATTTGATATCATATTCATCATGTTCATCATGTTGTTGTTTTTTATTGCAATTTTATGTAGATATTCTCCTTTAAATCCTAAGAAAATTATACACCCTTTAATTACAAACCCTAATTCACCTCTAGTCACTCACTTCTATCGATTATCCAAATGTAAATTGCCCCTTACTATGTCACCATTCATTCCAATGCAAAACTGGACCTTCCTACGCCACCATTTACTCAAAAGGTAGTTTTCATTTGATATCTAATTATTACATTAAGGATACTGAAAAAACTATATGAGTTACACCTTCATAGGAATGCATACAACTTCTATCTGAAAGAGATCTAAACATGATAAAAAATAATCTAAGATACAACTTTCTTCATTTAGGACTAGTCCAAGTATCTACAAAATCCTTAACTAGAAAAGGTATAAATTATTCCTTACTTCTATCCCTTAGAGACTGTAAGCATCTAAAATTCTCAGATTCCCTTCTTAGACTTCTAGAATCAACACTACATGAAGAATATGTTTCCTTCGATAATATGTTATAACATAGTATGATCTTAATCTGATCTGGATGTTCAAAATAATGTAGTATGTTAAATATGATGATTAGGGATACATATAATGTCTAGTAAAGATTCCTAGACCTTTTGTTTGAAACTATTGATTTCTTGATTTATTATTTAATAATGCTCTGTTGATTAGGATTAACCATGTTGCATGTAGTTTATAGACAATTATTATATATAAGAATGCAACACATGTATTTGTTGGCCTAGAAACCCGTCCAAGATTTACTCATTAGGAGTAAATCTTGGATAGTCCCCGGTTTGGGACTGTTCTTGAACACCTAATCTCACTTAGGATGTAAGTGTATAATGTGTATTGGGTTTTTGAGAAACTTTCAGTAGCATTTCCCTGTTTGTTCTCTAAGTACATATGTACTTAGAGAACAGCGGGGAAATGCTGCCGAAATTTTCTTGAAAACCAATTACGCATTATACACTTACTAGTGAGATTAGGTGTTAAAGGATGGGATAGGTGGTACACATTTATTATATATAAGAATGACATCAAATGTGTTTGTTGGCCTAGAAACCCGTCCAAGATTGACTCATTAGGAGTAAATCTTGGATAGTCCCCAGTTTGGGACTGTTCTTGAACACCTAATCTCACTTAGGATGTAAGTGTATAATGTGTATTGGGTTTTCGAGAAAATTTTGGTAGCATTTCCCCGTTTGTTCTCTAAGTACATATGTACTTAGAGAACAGCGGGGAAATGCTGCCGAAATTTTCTCGAAAACCCAATACACATTATACACTTACTAGTGAGATTAGGTGTTCAAGGATGGGATAGGTGGTACACATTTATTATATACTAGGGAAATGTTGCCTAATCTTTTCCTAATATATACTTGTTTTCTCTGATCATAGAATGGATAGATCATGGATGTCGATTCGTAATCGTTGCACCCCAGAGTTTATATCTGGTCTTGATCAGTTTATTAGATTTGCCGAGGAACATAGGAAAAAACCTACAGATAGGTTCTACTGTCCATGTAGGCATTGCGGTAACAACTTGAAAGTCAACACTGGTGAGGAAATCAAAAGTCATGTCATGTGCAACGGGATTGTACAAGGCTATACAGAATGGCACTGGCATGGAGAGATTTCAAAATCGAAACCAGTAGATGTCGATAGCAGTGCTTGGGTGGAAGAAGAAATTGCCTCTGATGACGTAAATGTGAACGAACCAGTTCCAGCAGACATCGTTGATGCGATGCTGGATAGTTGTAGGGTAGAGCACACCGATCCACCTCCTATCTTTACAAACATTGTGCATGATGCTGAGATACCGTTATACACAGGTTGTGCTAAGTTTACGAAGCTTAGCGCTGTCTTGAGATTGTATAAGTTGAAAGCTAACAATAGATGGAGCGAAAAAAGCTTCACTTCATTGTTGACTTTGTTGAAAGAAATGCTTCCTGAAGGAAACGAGCTTCCAATCTCAACATACCAGGTAAAGAAAATGTTGTGCCCAATGGGAATGGAGGCCAAGAAGATACACGCATGCCCGAATGATTGTGTATTATTTCAAAAGGACTATGTAGATTTGAAAGATTGTCCAAAATGTGGTGCGTCACGGTATAAATTGACGACTTCGGGGGAGTCCAAAACTGGTTCTCCTGCCAAGGTGTTGTGGTATCTACCTATAATATCACGGTTTCAACGCTTGTTTGCAAATCCGAAAGATGCGAAGAATCTGAGGTGGCATGCAGATGTTAAGAAAAATAATGATGGGATCCTACGACATGCGTCTGATTCCCCACAGTGGAAGAAGATTGATCTATTGTACCCTAAATTTGGTGAAGAAGATAGGAATCTAAGACTTGGGCTTTGTACAGATGGAATGAATCCGTACCAGACTTTGTTTCTTTTTCAACAGTCTATGCAGCAAAGTTATTGACCCTGATACTCTCGATAATTTGCAAAGAGAAGTGGTTGTTACCCTATGTCAGCTTGAGATGTATTTCCCTCCTTCGTTCTTTGATATCATGGTACATCTTGTTGTCCACTTGACTAGGGAAGTGAAAATGTTGGGACCAGTTTTCTTGCATTGGATGTATCCCTTTGAACGATACATGAGCGTTTTTAAAGGTGATGTTCGAAACCGTTATCGGCCTGAAGGGAGTATTATTGAAGGTTATGTGGCGAGAGAGGTTATGGATTTTTGCAATGACTTTCTCAGTGGTAATGACACTCCTGATAATGACAAGAATATTGAGGAGGGCAAAGGAATTTTGGGATCACGGGTGAAAGTAATCAGCCGTGAGCAGTTGGAACAAGCTCACTTGTATATTTTACACAATATGGATGAAGTGAGTGTTTATATCGAGGAACATACCAATTTCATAAAGAGACAACATCCTCGAGCAAGTTCAATGTGGCTTGCTAGAGAGCATAATAAGACTTTTACTAAGTGGTTTGAAGATAAAGTCTTACATCAACTATCTCAAACACCACATGATATTACAGAAACTATCAAATGCCTCGCCTTTAAACCAAAACCGAATGTTATGTCTTATGAAGGGTTTGACATTAATGGATTCACATATTACACAAAGCGCCAAGATGATAAGAGTGTCGTCCAAAATAGTGGGGTCACTCTTCAAGCGTCGACTATGTACTTTGCAAGTGCAAAGGATAAGAGTCCACGTGAAGCTAAAATGTCATATTACGGTGTCATTGAGGACATTTGGGAGTTTGACTACATAGATTTCAAAATTCCGCTCTTTAAATGTAATTGGGTTGATAACACCAAAGGAGTTATAGTGGATGAATTGGGTTTCACTTTGGTGAACTTTGAAAAGATTGGCGAGAAGGGTGAACCATTCATATTGGCATCACAGGCGAAACAAATATTCTATATCGATGATCCTGCAAATGAGAAATGGTTGGTTGTTCTTCATGGTAAAAGACAGTTCATTGAAGATCCTATAGATGAAGAAGAGTACTATGATAAGTATGATGACTCCAGTCCATTCTCAGTTGGGTTGCCAACTCCACAAAATATTGAAGCTAATGATGACTTATATGTGCGCGGAGATCACAATGAAGGATTGTTAATTGATAAAAGATCACAATTTTAGAGACATGTATGTTTATACAAATGCTAAATGTTTGCCTTTTTCTAGTTAATACAAATGCTAAATGTTTGCCTTTTTCTAGTTAATACAAATGCTAAATGTTTGCCTTTTTCTAGTTAATAGAAATGCTAAATGTTTGCCTTTTTAATGACATTTTCAGATGGCTGACCATGATGAGCATGATGTCCATGATGAGCATGAAGTCCATGATGAGCATGCTGTCCATGACGAGCATGGCGAGGATACTAATGTAAGTTCTAAAAACATATCTTGTATTTCTATAAAATTCATTATCTTCTAGTTATGTCATATATCCTATATTTCTATATTGGGCTAAGTTAGTGTGTTTTATTTTTGTCAAATTTTAGGTTGATGCACCTGTACCCACTGAAGCACTGGAGCAACTTGATGCGCAACACCAGACACTTAACAAGAAAAGGGGCATCACTCTGTTGAAGAAGTTATTAGCGCTAAGTGGTAGTGGATCTAAATTGGTGGTGGAGTTTGATAATGGAGGAAATCCAATTGGAGTGAACCGCAATAATTTTGTGAACTATCTTGGGTGTACCACTCGGAGCCATTGTGGTGTTAAGTATGACAATTGGCATAAAGTTCCTCAAGGGAAAAAAGACTTGATATGGAAGGATTTATGCGTGAGTTATTATTATTTGCAATTCTATTTTGTAGATTACAAATTCTATTATTTGCAATTCTATTTTGGATACTAGTTAATAACATTTCTATTTTACAGAATCTGTTTGCATTGGATGAGAAGTTGCATCGTAAAAATGTGATGCAACGCGCTGGAAAGATGCTTAGGAATTATAGGACAAATCTAAACAGAGAATACATAAAAGAGGGTGATAAGAAGAAGAAGTCAGCCCTTGAACAATGGAACTTCTTGGACAAAGAAGATTGGGACAATTTTGTTGCTTCAAGAAAATCTGAAGAATTCAAGGTATTAGGCGTCACTCCTAATTTAATTAATATACATTGTATTCACCTATTCAAGATTAGCATTTAGTGCTACTAACCAAATCATTAATGTGCATACTAACTAGGCCCTCAGTGACGCACAAAAAGCAAGGCGTGCACTGAATGTGCATGACCACACTATGGGTCCAAAAGGCTATGCAAGCGTTCGCCAAAGACTACAGGCGGAGTCTGCGGCTACTCAGGAGTCTGCTCCTACTCAGGAGTCTGCCACACCCATGCCTCGCCATGATATCTGGATAGCTGGCAGGCAAAACAAGAAGGGTGAAATAAAGAAGCCTGTAACTGCTGAGGCGGCTGCAAAAATGGTAAAATACAACTCTTAGAGAAATCGTTTGAATATTGATTATTTGTGGTGTTAACTTACCAATTTCTGTTTATGGTGATTAGCGGGAGCTGCACGAGCAGAGGAAACAAGGCACGTTCATCCCTCAGGGCACAAGGGATGAATTGACAGTTGCTCTGGGTAACCCAGAGCATCCTGGACGTGTTAGAGGTGCCGGCGCTGGTGTTGGCATCAAAGCATTCTTTGGGCCATCCCAGCGCAAACCCAGAGCGGGACTTTCTCAAGAAGAGGTAACCTATTCTTTTTTTAGAATGTTACTGCAAAAGGAAATTCATTAATAAGAAGCTAATGTTTCTTTTATCCATGTATAGGAGAATAAGAGAGTTGAGGATTTAGTTGCTAAGAAGATCAACGATGTAGTTGCTGAGAAGGTCAAGGAAGAATTGCTGCGGTGGCAGGCATCTCAGGCTTCCAATACGCCTATGGCGACCCACTCTTCTCCTGATGCACAGACTGCGAGTAATCCTGGAGACCCATCGCCTAGCACGTCTGCTGTAAGTATTGTTTATGACATTGTAGTTAGTCTTTTCAAGTTGTTATGTTTTCAAGATGATATGTATATATGTATAATATTCTTTACGTAAATTTGTAGGCATTGAAGCCATGCCGCTTAAGAATGCAAGACTACGTTGTTGCAGAGGCGCAGGCTTACCCGTCCCTTCCTGGGGCAATGTTTCACGGGACTCCAATGCCACAGGGCTACGTTCGTGTGAGCCCGATACGTGTGTTACCTGATTGGAGAGAAGCTACATTGCCATATCCCCACCCGGATATTGATAGACTTGCTGATGCAGAAGGCGGGGTGATATTGTGGCCCAAAGCAGATGTCGTCTACACGACTGAAATTGTAAGATAAATTTACATTGATTTAGACTGTTAATGTGTATATATGATGTCAACTGATCTGAAATTATATGTACAGGTTAAAAAGAAGACACCAGGAGCACCTAGGCCTCCACTTCCACTTCCCGCATTACCCGATTGGGTTCCAACTGACCTAACATACCCGTTAGGTCCTCCTTGTAGGGGAATGGCATGTTGGCTACGGGCACATAATGTACATTGCCCTATAATTATTTCTTTAGATGCAGATTATGCAGGTCAATCATACGATAGCTCTTTATTTATACAAGATATTATTGAGCTGTTTATGTATGATTGGCTGAATACATCAATGATAGAGACATGGATAAGGTGAGATCTTGTTTATACATCCATATACCTTGTGTAAGATCCGGTGATCTGGTTTCTTATATATTAATGCATACGCCTATATGTTTTGCAGCTACCTAGTCGAAGATCATTGCAAACAATTTGCATTTGATCATGTGGGATTTTTGATTCCATCATTGATTAGTTTGGTAGCTAAAGACCCTGATAATGTTCAACAATACTGTATAGATGCTTTTACAATTTTTGGTCAGCAAAAGAAGATGATAATAATAGCTCCATTCAATGTCAAGTAAGTTTACTTTATTTATAATTTGGACTTAAGAAAATTCCATTTTTATTTTGCATTTTGAGTTATTAATTGTTAACTTCTTACTTCTAGCGGTAGACATTGGGAGTTACTAGTCATTGTCCCCGGGACATTCACTGTTTATTATCTAGATCCTGCGGGGAGTACATTGAACACTAAAATTGGACACGTAATGAGAATGCCATTATTCTGGTGAGAAATATTTCATTTTTATATCCGTTAACATCTTTTATTACATTACTATTTACTTATGCAATTTATTGTGTTATATTAACATGTAGGGGTTTAGATGCATTCAAAAAGGCTGGAGGAACGGTCCCAAGGAAAAAGAACCAGCCAATAAATTGGCAGAACGTACAAGTAAGTTCCCGACTCAAATATATATATTATTGATGTGAATTGTGCTTAGTTGTATTATTTTGTATGTTTCAATTTATAGTGTGCTACACAAGACAATGGATGGGCATGCGCATACTATGTGATGCGATTTATGCAGATGATTATCAAATATGCCGCATTGGACATCGATACCATACATGAGGTATTATATATATTCTCATTAGTTAGTATGCAATATATCAATCTTATATTATTTTTATATTATTATTTATATATATACATCATTCTCTTTGCAGGTGTTTAAAACTGACAACACTACAGGTAAACGTTTAAAAAATATACATGCTCCATATACGATGGAAGCATTAAATGAAGTAAGAGAAGAATGGGCAAAAGCCATACAAGCAGTGGCAACTGTAAGATATAATTGGGATGTTGATAGCGATAATGAATGATACTATGTAAATGAATATTTCTGAATGTTAATACATGTATTTGAATGTTTCTATATGTGTGTGAATGTGAGAATTGAATTGATGTCTGAATGTATGTACTTGTGTAGAATTTTGCTTGTGACTTTTGCAGGTTTGCGGCCTGTTTGTAGGCTGATATCAATGGATGTCGTAAACCTGCAGTTCAGAAAACTGAACTGCAGGTTCTCATCCTGCTGACCAGCCACAGCAGGCCTGCAAACTGATATGAAAAAAAAAAAATATAAATAGGCGTCGGTTATTTATAGAAAACCGTCAGGAAAGCCCTACAGCGTCGGTTTTTTCAATAAACTGACGCCTGATGTGGCCAAAGCAGTCCTGGAAATGGCGTCGGATATTCATATCAAACCGACGCCTATTTAACATATAGGCGTCGGTCGTTTAGTATATAACCGACGCCAAAAGTGTTCGCGCCACAAAAAATGGCGTCATCTAGGGCACTTTATGCGTCGGTCATCTACTAAAAGACCGACGCTATATTCCATAGTGGCGTCGGTTATTTACTAAAACACCGACGCAGAAAGTGCCCTAGATGATGCCGTTTTCTGTGGCGCGAACCCTTTTGGCGTCGGTTATCTACTAAACGACCGACGCCTATATGTTAAATAGGCGTCGGTTAAAAAACCGACGCCTAAGTGTTCGACCTTTAGCGGCGCCCACATAGGCGTCGGTCGGAAACCGACGCCAAATGGGGTTAAACGACCGACGCCAAAGGCCGTTTCTGTAGTAGTGATGATAGAAAGAGAGATTGAGAGGCGGAGTAAGTGAGAGCCTCAAAAAATATACATGGAGGACTAGCTCTCTTCAAAATCTACTACTCACTCTAATGGATGTAGTAAGTGATTAAGCTTGTGAAAGTGAATGGAGGCTCTTGGAGGAAAATCTCTCTCAACTATAATATTGGAACCTTCATAGTTCTTGGATAACTATGGGATGAAGCCTAAGGGGTCCTTTTTATATTTGAGGTTCCTACTTTCTAGTAGAGACACTTAAGAACGGATTTTATCCATTATGGATGTTGCAAAAGATGTATTTTCATTTGCAACACTCTGACAGATATAAATATTTTTTTTGCACTCTTATGTATATTGTTGTAGGATGAGTTGTCTTTTGGTAATCTCGATCGATGGCAGTGTATGAAAAGTCAATGTGTAGGTGTCTGTCGAGTTGTCACCAAGATAGACTCGGCTAACCCTGGGCATCTGCCAAAAGCCAGACATGTTGGCGGCTAAGTTGTGACCAATACAAACTTAGCCAACATGCCAGTCTACAATCACTTTTGACAAATGTCCCAAAAAGTTATTAAGCATTTGAAATAAGTGCTCTTGATTTTTTAAATATCAAGTACAAGTCATACAATCATTACAAGTGATTTACATCAAAGTCTATGGAGGAAACTATCTATTCTTATATCTTGATCTTTATGCATATATGACTTGATTTCTCCAAGTTAAGATGCACAAGTTTAGGAATTTGGAGTACATCTTATCTTATCTAAAATCACTCAAGTAGAAACAACAGAGAGAATTGAGTGGAATGGTTAGTCATCATTAAAATATGAGCTTAGCAAATTTAGACCTTGAGTCAACACTAAACACTTTTGTGATGAAGTTAAAACTAATCCATGAGTAAACGCCAATTCCAGCTGCATCCTATTCATGTGACCCTATAGGTACCAAAATACATTGGAAGTGAATGTCCATAACTAGATTATGACAAAAAAACAATGAGAAATATCTACAAATACATCATTGCTTCCCAAATAATTGAAAAGTTGGAGAACAACTTCAACCTACATCCATGGTGAGTGTCACCATAATCGTATAGTTCCTTTGCCTCAAATATTTAGATTCAATGTGAGTCATGGAATCATCATTCTATGAATACTCAATATATGTGTCTTGAACAACAACAGACTATTAAGATACATGTAAGCTCACACATCACATATTAACTCCAATGAGCATGGATATGAATTTCTCTATCTCACTTATCAAGTGCTCATGATATAAACTCTGGATGGAGTAAGAAATCACATCTACATCACTTATATTCAATCCCCATGTCTCACAATGTACCAAAGCATTACATTTATGGAAACCCTTATTCAAGGTCACATTGGATGGTGTCAAAGTTCATTGAAAGCCATGCGATGAGTGTAGTGACTTTTGGTATGAGAACCACAATCACCACTATCACTTCGGAAGTTGATTCTATCTACCATTCTATGCTTCTATGTATCACTCTCAAGGTGGGTTTATTCGATACATTGTTCTCTAAGAGGTACCAATGTGTTTGGCTTGATATCATATACACGACTAATGAGATTCTTTAGTCAGCCAGCACACACTCTAATCTTATGTATTACTGTCGTCTATTTTGCTTCTATAGTAATATCTGACTAGGGACATAACAAGAATGTGTGTACTCTTATCATACATATGAACTCATTGTTCAGTTCCTAAATGAGAATACATATGCCATCAAGTAATATAATTGTTTAGACGTCTAATATGTTATATCAGTGTCGCATGACTCAACAAAATTTAATAGACATAATTGTCTTTGTTATTTATCAAAGGAATTTCATTTTGCCTCCTTACAATCATCATATGAATGACTCTCTAGGAATACATACCCAAACAATTACATTTTGTGATAAAGGAAAAAGGATTGTCATTGGATTTGACAATGTCAATCCTAAAATTTCAATTAAAAATATGCTATTAGTTGATGGTTTAAATCATAATTGACTAACTGTGAGTCAACTATGTGATGCATATAATCTTCTCTATAATAAAGATTACTTCAAATTACTTGATAAAAATACTTATGATTTTATTTATATAGGTACTAGAGTGGGACATTTAATCATTCTTAGACTTAATTATATTAATCATATCCAACGAAAATGCCTTACTACAAATGATAATCTTCAATCCTTATGGTATATCAAGTTAGGACATGCTAGTATTTAGTGGTGAAAGAATTAATTAAAATTGGTTTGATGATCTCCTAAAATTTCTTTATTTAAAATTAAAAATTGTGAACCATGTACTATAATCAAGCAAACAAAAATTTCTTTCAAATCAAAATATACACTTACTACATATTGACTACTTGATTTTATTCACATGGATCTATTTGATCCCGTGTGGACCCAATCATTCAATGGTAAAAATGTTTCTTTCTAATTGTTGATGACTATAATAGATATGCATGGACGATACTACTAATATAATTATAAAATTTTATACTAGAGTTGAAACTAAATTGAAAAAATAATTTGTAGCATTAGAAATGCTCATGGTGGAGAATTTGAAAATATTTTTAGAATTTTATTCTTAAAATGGATTTGGTGATTAATGTTCTTCACCACAAAACCCACAAAAAATGGTATTGTTGAAATATAGAATAGATATTTACAATGAATGACTAAACTAATGTTCTTAGAACACAATACTCCAAAAATACTTTGGGTTGAGTCTATAAATACTTCGTGTTATGTGAAAAATTGGGTTTACATACATCCTCATCTTAAAAGGACTCCTTATGAGCTTATTTTATCTAATAAGTCTAACATTGACTACTTGCACACTTTTAGAACACTTTGTATGTTATTTGCTGAGGATGATAAAGACAAGTTTGACCCAAAGTTGCAAATGACCTTTTTCTTTGGATACTAAATTTTAAGAAAAAATATTAAATTCATAATCTTATCACTAAGAAAGTTGAGGAATCAATCCATATATAACCCGATGAAACTTTAAAAAGTGATACATTAGATTATTACTTTCTCCCAATTGTATAAACTTAACTACTAAAACCATATATTATTATGTTATCAAACATGAACCAAATTCATAATCTCCTTTACTCGACCTAGGATAATTAAATATCATCACCAAGGACTTATAATTGGAAATGTTTTTTACAAAACAAGAACTAGATAATCTTTGACGAATAAAGCAAATATGACACTTGTATCAACCACTCAACCAAAAAAAATGGGTGAAGCTCTTAAAGATGATTATTGGATAATATCTATGGAAGAAGAATTAAATCTACTTAAACATATAATGTTTTGCATTTAGTTCCAAAACCTAAAGATAAAACTTCATAATAAATGAAATGGAGTTGGTAATGTAGTAAGAAATAAGATAAACTAGAGACTTTAATATACAATCAACAAGAAGGCATAGATTTTGAAACAGATTCCCCCAATAGGATGTTTTTATTCATAGACACTTTTAAAAATATATAATTGTTTCAAATGGATGTAAAAGTGGTTTTCTAAATGGAACATTTGAGAAGGACGTTTATGTTTCTTGCACCCCATGATTTGAGGACGTACTTCATCTCAATCATATTCATAATCTTAAAAAGGTTTTATATTGGGTTAAAGCAAGCTCCCAGAAATAGGTATGATTGTCTTAAGATGTTTCTTCTTTAACTTGAATTGGGTATTACAATTCTACTTTATTCATTAAAAGGTCCGAATCTAGTTTTCTCATTGTTTGAGTTTATGTTGATAATATTATATTTGGTGTGTCATAAGAATCTTTATGTTCTCAATTCATTTATATTATGCAAAAAGAATTTCAAATTAGTCTTATGGGAGTATTTACATTTTTCTTGGGTTCTAAAATAAAATATCTTATGAGATTTTTCTCATTCAAGAAAAATATACTAAACAACTTCTCAAATTATTTAGCATGAAAAATTGTAAGATGTTTCTACTTATGTGACCACCTATACAAAAAGTAACAAAGACAAGGATGATGAACCTATTAGAAATTCTTTAGATAGTGGTATGATCGGAAGTTTGTTGTAGTGAACCTCTCCTCTCCTGGACATTTGTTTGTTGTTGATATGTGTACCTATTCTCAATCAAATCAAATACAATATCAACTAGTTGTTGTCAAATGAATCCAATGATACTTATCTTCTATGATAATATATGGGATTAGGTATACTAATGATATAACTTTAATGTAAGCTTATATTGAGGTTGATTATTATGTTTGTCACTTGATCAAAAAATGACTAGTGACATTCATTTCTTACTTGGGAATTCACTAGTCTCTTGGTTCAGTAATACAAAATACACATTTTACCTATATAGACATGAAGATGAATGTATGGTTGTTGGTATTTGTTGTTCACAAGAATTTTAGATGAAACAAATTTTAAGAAATTATGATTTCTTTCCATCGATGACTCCCATTTTCTGTAAAATCGTCAACACAATAAATCTAGCTCATAATCTTATTTTTCAAAGTCAGGCCAAACACATTGAAATTAGACATCATTCTCTTAAAGACCATATTTTTGAATGGTAAATCAAATTGCCAAAGAATATCAATTGATAGATATATTCACAAAATCACATTATGTGGACATTTTAAAGCTAATGAGGAAAAATTGCACATTGTTCCTATCAAATATGTTTACCCTGATCTATTTTCAAATTGAAATTATGTCAAAATCATTAAATTTTCTCTTTTAGGTATCATCTTGAACATTTTTTTTCATTTTCTTCATTCATTGTCATGCATTTGGACTACTACTATGGAATTATTTTTTGAAATAGTCAAAATAAGATATAATGCTTTCATTCTTGAATATTTATGTATTTCATTTTTTTTGTAGCTCATTTGCACTAATAAATTGTGTGTCATCAGTGCCAAATCCTTTTTTTCAAATTTGAGTTACAAATAGTTTTTCAGCTGAAAGAATCTCGATCAAGGAACACATCAATCAAAATGACGTGCCACCAAGAAACTCCTAGCTATTACATATGTCGACTAAAATTAGTCATTGTTTGACTGTTGCCCCCCAGTAAAACTAGAGTTCGATAGAGGAGGACACTATTGGCTATAGGTCGAGCTAAATCCGGCCTTTTTCTTCATACATTCATTTTCTATCCTATCATACTTATCATGGGAGACTTCCTCTACATTTCCTTCACCATTTCAAGTAGATAACTTCTTCCACAATTCTTTATCATTTATCCACCACACTTCTTAAATGGATACTTCTTCTTGTGGTGTTGGCAAGAAGAGGAGCATGGGGAACACTCTATCAAGAGTACTGCTGGTGATCAACAATATCACATTAGTCAACTCTGACGTTGGAACAAATTCATGTTTCACTCCTCTATTCACTCTCTTGCATACCATTCAGTTGATCTTCATTCCCTAGTTATGGTTACAGATCTTAAATATCTCACTGAATTTAAGTACATCATAGACTTTGTCACTCCTTCACAATGTAGTTGGTTCACTCGAGATCTCTATGAATTTTATGCTAATCTTGACATTGTGGATAAAACTGGTTTTGTATATTCTTATATGCTAAATGTTGTTGAATTTATTTATTTATGATGAATCAAATATTTGTATCAACTTCAAATTTAACCAAGCTAATTATGCACCCACCTTGATTTCACTTCAATGAATTATATCAATGTTATTTTGAATTTACAAGCAACAATATTACCCTTTCAACTATTTAGCAATCCATATTGATTCATGGTGCCATTAATCATGAAATTTGTGTATCCTATTCTGGATATTTCTTTATTCCAAACACACATGTTATAAATATCATTTCCAACTCAAATATTATTCTACATGAAAATAAGAGTGAAGTGGAACATTTCTACATACTCCTCATATATTCCATTCCAAATAAAAAACTAGTCAAATTTCTGAGGATTATTCCCAATGAAATGCATGACATCAAGCGTCAACCACCTTTTATGAATTTTTTTTTGTCTCATTGAGAATTTTCTTACTTACCCTCTTTCATAACTAATATATCCTTCTAGCCTCTCTAATATTCGCATCAATCTCACTATCTTGAAAATGTTGAATTTTGGTTTTGGTCACAAAAGGGCAAAAGTTGAAGAAGGTACAACAAATGAACCAACACCTCCTCCTTCTTGCACCCATGAAAATGATATTTCCTATTTCAAGAGTGTGGATTATCAAATACGAAGAAATTTCGACTACAACCATAATGCCATGCTATAGTTGAGTACATGTATGAATACCTTGAATCTTAGTCTTTCAGACAAGTATCCTTATCATATCTATCCTAGATCAATTGCCCCATCATTCTGGGTCAAGACTATACGCAACCAACTCCACTTGGATTCACTCTTTGTCACACTCAATTTAATTGGAGCTACTTCAAGATATTGCTTCTCAAATCACTTTCTCTCATGTTCCAACATTTCTTGAAGCATATGCATTGATGGCTACAAATGCACTGGATTTGGAAACCATAGTGAAATATTACGGTGTCAGTCCTTATTTGGGTCAGGATACATATGTTGATCACATCACTAATATGTTCTATAACTTTTGATCATGTTCTATTTTTCCTTATAGTAGGTTAAAAGCAATGTAATTCAACTCATTTTCTTGGAAAGATCTATGTATTTTCTTCATTTTTTCATTTGTATCTTGCCATGTTATCTTTGTAATTTAATTGATCACCAAATATATTCTTGTATGCTCCTTTAATGGGTAAATTATGATCATTATGATCTTCCTACTTTTGTGCTATTATTTGTGCATGAAAAATCACAGTGAGGTAGAGTATCATACTCAGGGGGAGTATTTTTCTTAAAGTCCTATCTTTTTGCATATGCAAAAGGGGATGTATATACCTTGTTCTCATTAAAAACTCATTGACTAAGATATATAATCGTGTTTCCCCTCTTTGTATCACGAGATACGTAATGGTTTGATATAAATTGGTGTATATTCACTTGAAATATTAATGTCATGTTCCCACAACTCTGAAGCGATTGTACACACATGTTTTTTTGGAGCTTCATGACATCACTTGCGGATAAAATATTTTAATTGTGCAATATTTCTGGGATTTTTTTTCATCTTCAAAAAGGAGGAGATCTTTGTTTGGATATTATGCAACTTTCTCTTTTGATGATGGTAGCATTTTTTAATAATATATTCAATGTTCTATTTAGTGTTGTTAGTATCAATTCAAGATTAAAGAAGATGATATGAGCTTAAATTAACATCTTGTGTATATAGTTGATTAAAATATACTCAATGTGTGCCCTATGTATAAAGAAAATATACATCTGATTGCTCTTTTTTGTGCGTCAAAAGTGTAAACACGATTTTCAAGTCAAAGAAATCAGACTTTAAATTTATAACTAATTAGATGAAACGACTGCAATTCAATACAAAGTCTTTGTAGTAGTGCGGGGTTGAACATAGGGACAATGAGAATAGTAGAGTAAGTACATAAAATTTTGCCTTAGTCTGGCCTAACTAAAGAACAAATTTGATGGTTTCCCGATTAATTAAGGAATTTAAACTATTGAAGAAATAACCTATGTTATGAAAAATTAAAGGAATAACAAAGATAAACTAAGAAATCAAGATAAAAAAGGGACTTGTATTGGGTTTCACCAATTAAGCCAACCACAACCATGTAGAAACTTCACTCCTATTTCATATATATATGCTATAGTTTTTTTACAAGAAGTCCTAAGAAAATATCTATTCCTACCTTCTCTCGAGATTCAGGCAGATTTCAATGAAATGGTGTTATATCTCACAAGGTAATAAATTAAAGATCAATGGAAAACAATAAGACTTTTGTTAAAGCAACTCCTCACTCTCATATATTGTTACTATCATATACTCCAGATCTTTTTGAAACCATTCTCTCAAATAATATTTATATCAAACATCAGAAGAGGGTAGTTAATCATCAAACAACGTAACAAAACAATAGTATAAGAATAAAACTATAAAGAACATATGTCATAAAATAGAAAGATGAACAACTACATGGTTGGGAGGGCCTAACGGCTACTCCCAACCCAAGTTATGTGTTTTAGCCATGCATGGCTGAAGAAATGAGAAGAGTACAACTAGAATAAGTGATGATAAAGAAAGGGGAAGAAGCAGAACTAGACAAACATAAATTGAATGGTCGATCTAACAACCTCTAGGATGATATCACAGTGGTCGACAGTGAGCATATATATATTTATATATATATATATATATATATATATATATATATATATATATATATATATATATATATATATATATATATATGCTTCCTCCTCTCTTCTAATCTTAGCTTAAAGTAAGAAGGTCCTTCAGATTGATGATGATGGTGGAATGGAGACACCAAGGAGTGAGGTCGATAGGCTGAATCAACATATCTTGAGTGGTTGAGAAGTCTTGTCCTTTGTCTATAGAACTTGAGAAGACTTGGAGACAACCTCCTAGAGATTTGACTCCAAGGATCCAAGATGCATTGAAGTGATGTCCTGGGGGTCTATTTATATTCTTTGACTGGAGTTCTGTCGAGGTGATGTTGTAGAATCAATGCAGGTGTCGACAAGGGTGTCAATATATGACTTCTTTGATAGATCTTTATCGATCGACTGGTATGTCTATCTCTTATTACCATCGGCATCATTCTTCTTTGCTGGGATTCTATTGGTGTGATGTTGTTGACCGGAGAGGTCGATCAATTTGTCAAGGTAACTCCTTGTCAGGAGTCTTCTGGATGTCAACAGTGCTATCAACATGCTTATCATTAGAACAATTATTGAGGGTATCGAGGATCCTTTGCTCAATAGCTATGTTGAGGATCAGACCGTTGGCTTTGAATCAATAAGAATCTATCAGTGTTGATAAAGTGGCCAATCGACGACTAATCAATAGATGTGGAACTTGTACTTTGCTTGGCATTCATTACTTGACAAATGGTTTTCGAGGTTGTTCAATCTAACAAGTTGGCACTCTATGAGTTTGTGGAGCTTGTGTCAGTGTCTTCTTGTCAACCTCTTGTTGAAGATGTATCTTGTCGACTGATTAGTCAATTTGTTTGAAACAAGGTCTTTTGAACAATTACTCATACTTCATCAATTTTACTGGATTTTGTATCAGATTCCATCAAATATTATCAGTATTGAATTAGACTTTATCATTTGAGTGAACTAGAGTAAAAATGGGTAAAACTAAACATCTAAACATTGTTTCTAATGATTTTCATCATGAAAATGGCTAATAAAAGTACATCAAAACTGATGTTATGAACTCCCCAAAACTTAGAATTTAACTTGTCCTAAAGCTAATGGAATCATTACTTCTCTGATCACTCAAACAAAAATTTTGAATTTATTGAAAACAAATTTTTATACAAACTAACTTTTCTAAGGAAGTCATTTTGTCAACAATTCCTTTCTTTGTTTTTGTATCGTATTCTTGTCTCCAATATAACTATCACATTGTATAAAGTAGCTTTCACTCTCGTCAAGGTATTATGTGGAACAATTGGGTAGGTGAAAAAGGCTTAAGGATGTTCCTTTTTCTTTTGTGTAATTCAAGTACATGTTTGTTTAGATGGGCGAGTGATCCCTACCTTCAAAACCAATTGGATTTAGAGTAGTAATTGCACATCCTAAGTAACATTGTTCCAGATTGCAATTCCTCTAAATGAACTCCATTAGAAAGAGGTAGTGTTTGTAGAGGGTAAATTAACTCGACATATTTGCATCCATGAGTGAAACACTACACCATTTTAATAGCTCTAATTTATGGAACATCACTCAGATTCTTTTTCACTTCTCACTCTTTATGGGATATTCATAAAATATTCAGAAGAAGATACATGGTTTCTCTTTCATTGTTATTGTGACAACATTCCTTTCACAAGATAAGACTTAATTAATTATATTTGTTTGGTAAGAATTAATTGATAACATCTTAAGGATATATAACACTTTGCTAAGAGGAAAATATAAAAATTGTATCAACATCTAAAGAATTTTACCTTGAGATATTATTTAAAAGGGTATAGTTTAGGAACAAACTAGAATCTTTGTAGAGGTATTTTTCCATCATCTATAGTGTTACTACATAAACAAGTTTGAAATTCATGATGCAAACAAGTAAATGAGGAAAAAATATACTAAACGAAAAGAAAATGATGTTTGTGATACTGTGGATACTTAATTCATGGAATTACACCCTCCCAAACATACAACACACATTGACCATAAAGTGTGAAAAAGAAAGGGAAAGAAAATGTAAACACATGAGTTTCTTAGCAAAGATCCACTGTTTCCCAAGGGGACCCAAGCAACAACATAACATAATTTACTCATAGGAAATGATAGTTATCATTGTGAGTTTCTTCTATGGCATGCATCATGTAGGACTCCAATGGTATACATCCAATGTAGAACGTAGAAGCCACAATCATTGGATAGAGGATGTTGTTGAGGATAGTGATGCCAGAATTAGTCTACCTTCCATCATCTAGGTTCCTAAGAAGCTTAGCCACTTCCAAATTTTCAAATCACTGGAACAAGTGCCTTCGAACATGCATCAACAATACTTTCATATGTACTGTGAATTAGCATAGAATACTTAGGGCCTTCAGGGTCAAAAGAAGAATCAAAACTATTTTAAGGACAACCTCCCTTTCATGAGTAAAGACAATAAGCAAAGTCCAATGGTCATCATGAAGAGTAGGTATGTAAATATACTAAGGAGTAGATTCTTGTAGTCAATGAAGAAGGAGATCTTTGTCACCCAAATCAAAGCCTTGACATACATCAACAATAAGATCAGGGTTATACATATATGCATCATCCACATCGTGGAAGATAAGAGACTCATCAGCGACAATGAGGCTATGCGACAAACATCATCCGGGTTGAAGAGTCTCTATGAGGTCATATTTCATAACCAGAAGGTCATCTCGATTAATGACTATGTGATTTCTATCAGGTTTAAAATGATGCATCAATATCATCAACTGAGAGAGAGAGAGAGTTCACTACATGAACTACGGTCAAAGTTCTCAAAACATGGTCTCATAGTTGATGTTGGGCCATATACTAGGAACGATGTAGGCTCATATAAGAATTTGAGTATATTCAGAACTTCTTTGACCTTTGTAGTTGCTTTAACTGTAGCAAGGGGTTCAATGACAACATGTGACAGTGTAACATGTCCTTTTTCTGTGTCTTCTCTTTGGAGAACATCTTGGAATTCTTCCTTCTCATGTCAGTGAATAAGTAGGTAGAGATCCCATAAATTCTCTAGTAGTTCAAGATCCTAAAAGAAACACCTATCGTGGGTGACTTCCATTGCATAACGTCCATGAAGAGGTGTGAGGCCATTGGGATCTAGACTAGAAATAGGAGTTTCACGATTGAGATATTCCATAACTCAGAGAATGATGAAAGAACTATCATTGTGTTTAGGATTGTTTTGGAAAATTAATGGTGCAATCACATCAATTTTCCAGTTAGCATGATAATACCGGATTTATAGAAAACTCTTTGAAGTCAGATCGGCATATGAGGAAGTTTTTCAGCATCACGATCCTTAAATTGTTAATTAGAATTGATCAGAGATTCAATAGAGGTATTGAACAAAGTAACTTGATAGTTGTTTAAATAACCAACACAAAGTAACCAAAATCTTCTGAAATGATAAGGTAACAAGATGACTCTTGTTTTCTTAAATTCAAGCTTTTCGTGTAAGGACAAAAATTCTTAAGCCTTCAAACGCTTCTTGAATAAGCAACTTTTCCTGTAAGGTCAAAACTGTGGAAGGAGATTCATTATAATATGGCCAATCCTTATTCCTAGGCATGACGTCTTCCATGATAGTTGATGCGAGGATGATGAACAATTTTCTGGTAACTTTGACATGATTTAAAAAATGATTCTAGGAATCTTCTTGTCATAGATTGATGGAGCCTTTGTTATAAACAATGTGGCCACCATCACGCTGGTTGTGAAAAATGTCTTTTAAAACAAAAATCTCAGGCACTGGCATTCCCTTCAAACAATCTGGATCAATTCAACTCATTTTTAGAGGAAGTTGAGGTGGGAGTGGCAGAGGAGGTTCCAAGAAGATTGGTTCAGATAGATAGGGAGGTGAAATTGATAAAATAAAAAAGAGATCACCATTCCCGTCATCAGAAGAAACATCTTCATTGTCAGAAGGGATGATTACATCATCATAGAGATCCATGTGAGTGGTATACACCCCAACAAATGTGTCCTCCTCTGTACATAGACTAAGCAAGGAATGTATTGGGCTCAGATTGAGAATTACTTCTTCTAGTTTCTACTTCATTCCCTTTCAAAAGTATCTTGGATGAGACAACAAAGTCGAAGGGGGAATATTCTAAGATGGACAATCTTCAGATTGGCATATGATTGGTGTGTTGTCAAAAGGAGGGAGTCCACCTGCTAGAATTTGTGGAATATGAGGATGTGGTTTGTTGAGGAAGGTTTGGTTGTGCCCATAATAGACTCAGATACATGGGACACATTCCCAGAACGATCCAGAAGCCTGATCAAGAGAGAGGTGATGAGTAACCTCACTTATAGTATCGACAACGTAAAAATTTCCTTTACAAGAATAAGAAGATGGTATAGATGATGCTTCAACAGAACTACGAAGGTGCTCATGTCAGTGTTGTCGGTGAAGAGTGTGTTGTTCTTCTCGGTGCTGCCTAGATTTTTCCTAGACGGTCATATGGAGCAGGAGGTGGTGTAGGACCTTCAATATATCATCAAGCTTACGCTGAAGGGTCACCATCTATGCAAAAATGCTTCATATCTCATTGATGTGGGTGTCTAGGGATTGAACCTGTTGTGCTAGGTTCCACATGTCCTTTCTATGTTTAGGAAAAGTAGTCATTATTGTGCCTATTACTCTATGCATAATGTTGAATTCATGACCAAAAGTGTCACCCAAGGTATCTGGCTTTGAGTAAGATGAATAATGATTATCTAATTTGGGTACTTGATGAAAAGAAGAAGGGTGATCAAAATGAGTATGTCATCTTTGTGGACTATTAGGAATGTCACACACCTTCTATTATGGTGGAAATACAAGTTTACTGATGACACCGACTAGAAATGGGATGGTGGCAGAGCACTTTTTGGTGGGTTGAGATTGTGGCTACTTGATTTGTAGAAGATGATGAAGTCACCAGAGGGCATTCTTATTTTGAAATTAGTGGATAATTTGGTCCATGCTTTGGTGACTCTTGAAGTTCTTCAAAATCATTCCAGACAATTCTTCATTGATCATTGTAATCCAAAATATTGGATAGAGGCTACTTTAGTGAAGAGAACATTTGCCACTCTCTTGTGCATATTTCTTCATAATCCAAATTTCACTATTGATGCCTTGGAATGGCTAGATTAATACTTATTTTGTCCTGTTAACCACTCCCAATATGTAGAGGCATTAAAGCTTGAGTCTTCTTAGTGTAGAAAGCCCTAAGAAGCTCTGACAACCTCTTCTTCTGAACTACTGAAGATTTTGTTCAAGATTTGATAGGTAAGAACATGATCAACATTGTTGATGTGAACTTGCATCTTTCTAGACGAGACATCTTTAATAGTCGATATGAATTCCATTGTCTCTTCCACATAAGATAATGGTTTCACAAAGAAGACATGAGCTAGATTGGATTTACCCAAAATCTCCTCTACTCTTTCCATGACACCAATTTCCTCATGAGCGATGGAAGAGATGAAGTGAGTGGGCTTGAAAATTTCTCTTTTTATCATCTTAAATGCCTCAAGGTGGTCTTTGTTCTGTATCTTGAATGTTCCAAAATAAGGAAGCTCCAACTATGAGCCTAGATGAACCTCCATTTTTGGATCATTAACCTTGTCTCTCTTTTATCCCTCTATTGTTGGTTACTTAGAGAGAGGTCTCTTCTCCCCCTTCTTTGATGGGATGGTGTTGCCTTACTGAACCATTGTTCTAAAATAAAATGAATATAGACAATATTAGGTGTGATTTATCTTTGTCGAGCACAATTGTCGATGTAAGTGTTGACAAATTTGTGCTAAGGAATGGGTGTAAAGTCGAGTTGGTTGTCGATTGATCATAGTTAAAACTAGGTATGTCAACAATGCTGTTGACAATGATGATCGACAAGGCATGAATCAGACATTTGAATACAAAATAGGTCGACAGTCGTGTCATGAAAAAAAATGATCAATTGGATCCTTGTATCGACAACACTGTTTCAAGGATAGACAATGGTGTCGACTGGTATGATCATGTACCTATCGATGAAGTGAGAGAACATATGTCGACATGAGCTCAAAAGTAAGGCTGTCATTCAGAACAGCAATAGAAAGGCTATCGATTAAAATGTCGACAGGAAGGTTATCGATCAAGACTTTGACTGTCATGTAAATGGAGAGGCAGCGCTTCACTCTGATTAGAAGGTAGTAAGAAAATTCTTAACCCTGGGTCTGGTATTTATATCTGCAATTAAGGTTAGTGAAATTTAAAATAGTGATTCAAATAGTGATCCAAATCTAGAATATTGTTGTTGATCAACAAATTTTGTGAGTTGGTCAATAGAAGCGTCGACCAGTAGGGTCATAAAATGTGTCAACCAGTAGGGTCAATAGTTCAACCTTACTATTGTACTGATCCTTTAGTTGCAACTTATCGATCATGAATTTGATAAATGAAAGTCCAAAAGACTATCCATCGACACTTATTTGAAAGTTAACAGTTGTCTCCAAGAATAGATTAACATTGTAAGTCAACAAGAAGTGACGTCAAAAAGGTAAAAAGTAAAATTTTTGAAGTAAATATGCAATAAATCAGATTAGATTTTAGGTCGATAGGTCATCCTAAATGACTTTCTTCGCATCATCACTTAGAAGGAAAACACATGTCCATCTTGATGTAGATGTCAAAATTTCTATAAAGTTTTTTTATGAGAAAAAAATATCATAAAAAATTAATTGAAAAGATTAGCGCTTCGGTTGCCTCCCAAGTAGCACTTTATTTATAGTCATGTAGCATGACTTCTTGAACATCTCATTTTGCTTCTGTGGCATTGGAAAGCTCCAACTCCACCCATATGGTGATGACTTCGTCTTTGTAGTACCGCTTTAGTCAGTGGGCATTAATTGAAAATGTTAATGATTTCTCTCTATGAATGTCCATCATTCCAGAGGGATAGATGGTAACCACTACGCATGGTTCAGACCAATGTGAATGAAGTTTTCCTGGAAAGAGACGAACAGAAGAATTGAATAGAAGAACCTTGTATCCTTCTAAAATGTCTTTTTTCCTGATACGAGAGTCATGCCAAATCTTGGTATGCTCTTTGTAGATTTTTTTATTCTGATAAACTTGCAGACAGAGTTCTTCCAACTCATGTAGTTGTAAAAAGCTCTTCTCTTTGGCAAGTCCAACATCCATGTTTAGGGCTTTAGTTCCCAATAGGATTTGTGTTCCAGTTCCAACGTAAGATGACAAGATTAATGATATATTAGCCGATAAGGGGTAGTTCATATGGTTGTCTTGTAAGCAGTTTGATATGCCCAAAGAGCATCATCGAGTTCAGATGACTAATATTTCTTGACTTGCTAATTTACTTGATCTATCTATTGGATACCTCTACTTGGCCCGTAGGCTTAGGATGATACAGAGTACATATCTTATGTCTTACTCAATATAAATTTAAAGAGCCTCAAATTGTTTTTTAACGAAGTGTGATCCTCCATCATTGATACTGTACAGGGTACTCCAAAGCTGGGGAAAATAATTTTTTCAACAAATGCATTACTGTCTTGGAGTAACAGGTTGTTGATGGTATAGCCTCCACCCATTTGAAAGAGTAGTCAACGGCCACCAGAATATATTTGTATCTAGAATATGGTGGGAAAGGCCCCACAAAGTCTATCCCCCAAACATCAAGGATTTTCACTTCGATCCATTCAGCAGAGGAATCTCATTCTACTTGCTAATGTTCCCAGTGCACCATGGATTGCATTGTTTAGTGAAAGCATGCACATTTTTTAATTATAATTGGCAAATAAAAACTAGAATTTAAGATTTTCAATGTTGTCTTCTTGATTCGGTGCCAAGATGCCCACCATGGGGGGTTGCATGACATCTCTGTAAGATTGAACATGCTTCATCATGATCCACAGAACGACGATACATGTTGTCTACACACTTTATAAAAAGGAGAGGATCATGCAAAAAATAATTCTTGATGTCAGAAATAAATTTCTTCTTCTGATCATAAGTCATCCTAGTAGGTGATTGCTGGCATGCTAGGTAATAATAGAAATCGGCATACCATGGAGTTATTTGTTTAAAAGAATGAATAAGAAGCAATAATTCACCTTCATAGGATTCGTTGATGGGAAGGGGATTGTTTTCTTCTACCTTTATTCTAGAGAGGTGATCAGCAATGGCATTCTATCATCCCTTTTGTTTTAGAATCTCATGATCAAATTCTTGTAAGAGGAGATCCCATGCGCGGAGATGTGGTTTGGTGTCTTTCTTTTTCATAAGATACTTAATTTCTCCACAATCAATATAGATTGTCACCTTCCCACCTAACATGTAAGATATGAATTTATCGAAGGCGTAGAGGATGGCTAACATCTCTTTTTCAATTGTTGTGTAGTTAATTTGAGGCTCATCAAGAGTTTTGCTGGCATAGTATATAACATGATGTTTCTTGTTCTTCTTTCATCCCAGGACAACCCCAACTACATAATTACTAGTGTCACACATTAATTCAAAGGGCAAGTTTGAATCTAGAGCTTGCATAATGTGAGCAATTATTAAGGCATGCCTGAGGGTATTGAAATCCTTCTAGAACTCTTCGTTAAAGATGAATGGAGTGTCTTTCACCAATAATTTGGATAAGGGTTTTGATCTTTTAAAAGTCCTTGATAAGATGACAAAAATAATACCCTGTGTGACCCAGAAAACTACAGAAAGAAGAGATTGAAGAGGGAAGCATAAGTTTAGAGATGTCATCTATCTTACTTTTATCCACTTTTATACCAACTTCAGACATGTGGTGTCCCGAAACTATTCATTCTTGGATAATAGTGGCACTTCTCCTTGTTTAGAACTAGCTTCTTTTCTTCACCTCTGAAGAACTAAGGATAAATTCTTTAAACATTTTTCAAACCATGACTAATACACAGATAAGTAGTCCATGAATACTTTTATAACTTCTTCTATTAGATCAGAAAATATAGTTGGCATGCACTTTTAGAAGGTGGCAGATGTGTTGCATAGACCAAAAGGCATACGACAAAAACCGTATGTCCATATAAACAAGTGAATGTGGTCTTTTCCTAATCTTCTGGGTCAATAGGAATCTGATAAATTCTAGAGTACCCATTAAGATAACAGAAGTCAGACTGATGTGCCAACTTCTTTAAAACTTGATCAATAAAAGGAAGAGATAAATGATCCTTGCATGTTTCTGCATTCAATAATCTATAGTCAATACAAATATGCAAACCAATTATTGTATGAGTGGCTATTTTTTTCCTTCACTGTCTTCTACAAGTGTCATCCTCCCTTCTTCAGAACCACATCAACCGGACTTACAAATTGATGTCACTAATAACATAGACAATACCATCATCTATTAGTTTCATAACTTATTTACTTATAACCTCTCGCATTTTGTCATTCTATTTTCTTTGACCTTGGACTTGCGGCTTTGATTCATTGTCAAGGATGATTCTATGCATGAACATTATTGGGTTGAGACCTTTGATATCAACTATACAATTCCCTAGAGCCTTCTTCTGGGTTTTCAATTCATATAACAGGTGATGTTGTTGATCGGAAGGCAATTGTGCATTAATGATTACTCGATTTATCTTCTCCTCGTCAAGAAATTCATACTTTAAACATTTGGGAGGGGTTTGAGTGCTGGCAGAGGTTTTGGAACCGAGTCGTCTTTTGGTTCATGCTAAAGAGAAATACATTTTACTGTTTTAGTAGATCCATAAAATTCTTCTTCCTTGTCTGTGGCTACCAAGTATGCTAAGATTTCTTCAACCTTTGGGTCATCAAATAGTGAATTAGTATTGATTAGAGCTTGCATCAGGTGTCAACTATTGCACTGTGTTCTTGAATTTCTACAAATTGCAGATTGCAAGAATAAAAAAAGTAGCTTGTTTCTACTAAGGAAGGGCCCCTCATATGATAGAGTATATGCAAGTCGATATATTCACTCGCAACTCTTATCGTGATTAACCGATCTACAAAGTCAATTAGAGATCTTGATGTGGAAAGGAAAAGTCACCCAAAAATCATTGGATTGATAGGGTTTTTAGAATGTTGATTATGACCACGTCACAAGGAATGAAGAAATTTCTTATTCTGATAGGCACATTCCCACTATTCCAACTGGTTTTGTATAGAAATTATTTGCCAACTGAATTTACATATCGGATTTGATGGTATTTTTGAGGCCCAATTTGATGGCTAAACTATATGGTATGAGATTGATGTTGGCCCCCAAATCGGTGAGACCATATCTTGTTGTTGTATCCCCAATGAGAAATGGGATAGTGAAGGCACCATGGTCTTTTTATTTCATATGTGTATCAGATTTACAAAAAGTTGATGCCATTCTTACAAGACATACCATCTCGACTTCATCCCTCTTTCTGTTCTTTATGATGAAATCCTTCAAGAACTTGGCATATATAGGTATCTCATCTATGACATCAAGGAGAGGAATATCAATATGAATTTTCTTAATGGTGTCAAGAAACTTGGTGTATCTCTTCTCAAGTTGAGCCTTGATGAAGCAACGCAGATAGGAGATGCTAGTGGGAATTTTGGTCATTTTCATTGATGAAATGGAATTTGTGGCCCCCTTTGACTTTTTGTACACTGGGACGTTCTCTGGGCTATTGTTGACTCCTTCAATGATAGGTACTTTCAGCCGTAAAATATAAGTGGAAATTTTAGAGTGAAGTGTGGTCATTCTTGTCGTCTCGTTCTTGGGATTTATTCAGTGTCTAGTGGAAATTGTCCTTCTGATCTTCTAATTGATGAATTGCTAAAATCTAATTGTTGATCTATCATATAATTATGGGTTTGATGATCACTTATTTGAGTTTTCATAGTTCTCATCTGCGTCAACATGTTTTCCAAAATGTTGTTATTACTCATAAGACATTCCCCCCATCTTCTCAATTAAGGATTCAAGACTAAATATAGACTTCTGAGGTTGTTGAAAGAGACTCCCCTTTTGCCCATAAAACCCCTGCTATTGAGGCTGAGGTCTACTTTGTTGAAATATGGGGGTGGGGGTTCCTCTACCCAGGTCTTTCCATCTACCCATTGTTTGAGAAGATTGATTTAGTTGAGATGAGCTTTCTGCTACAGAGGTGTTCCCATAGAAGAATTTGGGATGATCACACCATTTGTAACTCACATAGGTCACATTCTCAATCGAAGTGTCTTCTACTTCATGAGTGTAAATACAATGATCTATGCCACGACCCCTTTCTTGAAAAGTGACACACATTATGGATGCCTCAGTAAAGTGTCTTGAGTTGACTTCCTTCAGGTTCTAGACGTCAGATGCCATCTTATTAGGTTTGTTGTTTAATTTCCCCAGTAGCTTAGAATTTAGAGATTCATTGACATTGGACACAATTGTTGTAGCAACTCTATCATAGTCGCGTCATGCTCAGAGAGCTTCCTCGTTATTGATTATCTCTTTGGAGGTTTCAACATCATGTTACATGAAATCAATGCCAACTACAATTGCTTAAGGACATTCCCTTAGTGGAGGTAAGGCTCTCATATAAGGTAGTGGTGATACACCTATCATCATATCCATGATGTGGATAGTCTCTCAAGTATTTCTGATATCTCTCCCATTCCTCATGCATGCCTTTAGTATCTTTCTACCTAAAATTGATAATTTTAAGCTTACACCTAACTGTCTTCTCAACTAGATAAAACTTGTTCACAAAGGCTTCAAATAGTTGTTGCCACAAAGTAATGCCCTTATGAGAAAGATACCATTGTAAGTCCTTGTACTTAAGCTAGAAATGGAAACCCTTCATGTACATGACATCTTGAGGTACTTTGTTCACCTAAGTAGTATTATAGAGGTTTTTTAAGGCATATATATGATTATAAGGGTTTTCTTAAACATAATTCCCCCCCAAACATCTAATTTTGAATCATGATGATGAACCCAAGCTTCAACTCAAAGTTTGTTCTTTGTATGCGAAGAAAGGACTACATGATTCTTGTAATTATTGACACGAATTGTGACCAATGGAAGTAGAGAGGGCTTTTCTTTAGGGACATTTGTGTTAGGGGGTCCTCACGCCGCCATTGGATTGATGACGAGAATATCCACCTCTGGATATTCAGTGAGGAACTCCATGATTGGTAAGAGATTATAGTAAGCTACCTATATTAAAAATTTTGAGCAAATTAGAGTCAAATACTGGAAATGTAACCAATATTCTAGCAGATAGGTAGTAAAAGGATGTGCTAATAATTTTTTTGCAAAACATAGAAGCAATGACTAGTACTAAGTAGACCACAAGTTCTTAAAGATTATCCATTGCCTTGTCCCAGACAAAGGCACCAAAAATTGTTTTCTCTTTTTTGCGGGTCAAAAGTGTAAACATGATTGTCTAGTCAAAGAAATCTAACTTTAAATTTATTCCCGAATAGAAGAGACGTCTGCAACTCAATATAGAGTCTATGTAGCAGTGTGGGGTCGAACAAAGGGACAAGGAGAATAATAGAGTATGAATTTAAAATCTTGGCTTAGTCTAGCCTAACCAAAGAACAAATTTGATGATGTTCCAATTAAGGAGCATATTTAATTTTATGAAGCAGTATTCTAAGTTATGAAGGATCAAAGGAATAAAAAAGATAAATTGAGAAATGAAGATAAAAAAGGGACTTGGATTGGGCTTCATCAATTCAGCCAAATAAAACCATGGAGAAGCTTCACTCCTATTTCATATATATTATCTACTTGTTTTGCATACACTCATAAGATGATATTTGTTCCTTATCTCGAAATTCAGGAAGATTTCTATCAAACAAGGTTATCTCTCATTAGGTAATTATCATATGATTAAAGAAAAATAATATCATTTTTGTTATAGCAACTCCTCACTCTCATATATCGTTACTATATTATACTCCACATATCGTTGAATACATTCTCTCGAATAATATTCATATCAAACATCAGAAGAGGGTATATCATGGTTTTATTTGACACAATAAAATAAGAGTTTAAGAACAAAACATTAAAGATCATATTGTCGGGTTTTAGGGGAGGCAGAGAAGGTAGCGGAAACAAAAAATTTCCTCCCCAAACCCAGAACAAGGAAATGTGTCAACGTCTATACAATAGGAAAGGACGGTTTGTGGAATCATACCTTGTCCCGAGGCTTGCTCGGTGACAATACCTCACGGCTTGCACGGTCTTCACCTCCGGTCTTGGACGGTGTCTGTGCAGCTCCTGGTCGTATCGGGACTGACGACTCCTGGTCTCACCGAGACTGTCGGGATTGACGGCTGTCCTCTAAGTGGTAGAAATCTCCCGTCTCTGAAGTAGTCCACACGGACCACCTGGAACTCCAATCTCCTTGTCCCACAAGGAATTGGAAGGAGTCACACCCTCCTGTCAGTGTACTAGTCACTAACACACTCTCCTACCACCAATTGCTTTCTACAGTTGTCTTTCCCTTGTTGTGCGTCCCTTATCAGGTAGCACTTGCTCGGGCTCTCTGTTGGTTACCAAAACCAAAGAGAACGTGTAAAGACCAAGTCTTTACTATTAAACATGATAAACGAATCACCAATTGTATAGCAGCGGAAGAATTAAATCTTGACTTTATTCAAAATGTATAAAGAGTACATTACAATTTTTTCCCAAAAGGGAGTACAAATTTATACGAGCATAGGATCTAGGTAGAGGAAGACTAGACTAATACAACATTGTCTCCAAACAAAAACAACTTAAAACTTAAAAAAAACTATGATCAAGCCAACTATAGGTTCCTTTTCTTCTTATCTTATCCTTAGCCTTGGGTCCACCAAGCTTCCATGCGCACTCTGATCCTAACCTGGATGGTTGGGGTCATCCAGCAAGAGAAAGATAAAAGGTATGTGTTAAAAATAGGAATAAGGCAATCAATAAGCTAAGCAAAAATATTCCATTAAGGGATTTCTAGAAGTGAGAGCAAATGAGTGAATAGGATTCTAGAAAACGGCCACATTCCAATATCAACAAATATCACAATTGCATGAATATAAATTATGACTCAACATCCTCTCAATGTAGGGTGAGGCACCTACCGGACCTCACCAATGGCAGGGGGACTAAAACCCCAGTGCCCGGCAGGGGGACTAAAACCCCAGTGCCCTATGGGTGGTTTGTACTCATGTACACTACATTGTCAATTGGCCAATAACTATATCATGCATAAACATTCACTTGGCAGTAGAGTGAAAAGTATATCAAGATAACAACATAGCATTGGGAATAAAACCCAAGAATAAAACAAATAGGCCATCATAGGCCACCACAATATCCAAGAACTCCAAGAAATAAAGGATCCAATATAAGAAACAACATTATTCAATATTTCCAAGTATTTCAAAAAGATGAGCCAACATAGGCAATAGCAAGATTCACATAATTCAAATAGATGAGTCATAATGGTAACAAGAGCATCAAATATATAAAGATCGAAATAAAGGAATGTTGAAGGATAACAACGCTAGCACATCTTTAGGGTAGGGTTGGATAAGATCCCAACTGAAGAGTAGGTTAATTGCACAATATACATTCCACATAGATTTCACATTCATCATAGATGTTCACATAAATATGATTCACATACATAAATAGGATCCACATACCTGTTTTATTTATTTACCATCACATTCATCAAGTTGATTTTATCACCATTCCTTTTTCCCTAGTTACATAATTACACATGTATTAATATATATAAAGACATAAAGCATATGGAAAACCCTAATTTGCTACCTTGAAAACCAAAGGTCGATTTGTGACTCAAAACCTAGACCAAACGATTATTCATATTCTCCTGATTAAGAAAACATATGTTATTTTACAAATTGGAGTTAAAATGAATTAATTAGGTCTTTTAGAACATTTTATACACTTAAAAGGTATTCAAAGAAAACTTTGAAAAAGGAATCATAATTTGGACTCAAAAACCATAAAATCAGATTCTACATGAAAAATCATTTCCATTGACTATTTATTTGCATTTTTCTGACCAATGGTTGATTTACTATGACTTAAGTAAATCTGACCAATCAGATTGCAAGAAAACCATAGCGTGACAGTTATTTAAATCAAGATGTAAATCGATGTAAATAATAGATGAAATGACCAAAATACCCTTGGTCATCAAATCAAATTAATTAAAATGATGAGGGAAGTAGGGTCATTTGGAGCCATCGATTGTTTGCAAGCGAGAAACAAAACCCAGGGTGAAATTACGAGATTGCCCCTGTATTGCAAAATTGGCTAGTCAGAGGGGCGAGGGTTGCCCTGGTCATTTACTGACCAGGCACTTTCTTGCTCTCGCCATGGCACGCAGAAGCAGTAGGTCAGGGAAAGGCGTCGATCCGATTCAGAGCTATGATCTCATCGAGAGAAAACTGGAGTCGGGATCGCGTTCACCATCGTTTAACAAACTGGACAAGCCCAGAGTCAGAGCTTCCATCTGAACAGGAGCTTCGACAAGCTGCACCGTAGGTCGAGAATAGGGGAATCAAGAGCGAATGAAGACCCAGAGATTACGAAGGAGAAACCACCGGCTAAGGCCATAAAAACATTCACGGAGACTCGATGACTCGAAACCACGCCTCGCCGCGGGCAGAGGAGAACCAAAGCTCAAAAAGACTTGGCACCGACAGCTGCTCTACGGCGGCTCTATAGGTTATGACGGTCGGGGGCTGCTCGAGCCAAAGTGAAGAGGTGAATAGAAAGAAGGGAGGCTAAGGATGGTTACCTAGCCTGTGATTTGACTGAGGCAATCGGAGCTTCGTGATACTGCTCACCATCGCTGGGGGAGCAGACCGGGCAGGTCGGGTAGCTAGAGGGAACCTGCAGAGAAATTGAAAGGAGAGGAAGGTATGTCGGGGGTCAAGGGTGCTTGACTCGGCCTTAAATAGGCGCGAGAGTGGGTGAAGGTCCCTCTGCGTGGCCATGGTGGAGACTAAATGAGGAGGCACATTGGGCATTTTGCAACCGGACCAAGGAAGATAATAAGCTAGGGCTCATTTGAACTGGCGGCGGGATACAGAGCCAATGGGCTTGGAATCACGCGCAAAGGTGGAGAGGAGAGGGAGAACGTGTCGCGGGAGCCAAGGAGCCTGGCAGCCCGAACGGCTGGAAATAGGAGAAGGTACGGACACCGTTGGATCAGTTGGGAAGCGGATCACGGCCGTTGGATCGTGCTCAGGTTAAAAGGGGCCACGTGACAAGGAAAAATAACGGAACAATAGCGTGAGAAATCGATATAAATGAAATCGATTAAAATCCCTAGTTATACTTTATTAAAAGCTCATAAAATGGATTTGAAGGGTCAAATGAAGTCCAAATGACACCAAATTTTAACCACATGTTCACATTAATGTGTAGAACATTTCTATGCAATTAGATTTCGTATTTATATCCAATAAGGCCCTTAATAAATACATTGCTCATTAAAGTGTATTTTAACACATTAAAAGGTGTGAATTATTATGAAATGACTATTAATGCTATTAGTGAGTCAAATTCGAGGTGATAGATATATATGAGTATTAAGGGCAAAATATCAACCTTTAAATATGTTTTCACACATTTATCATCAAATTGGAGGAGAGAGAAAGTAAAGAGGTTAATATACTCTTAATTAATTCAAATGCTTATTATTATTACTATATTTATCCAAAAAGCTCCAAATTAATATTATCTACTTATTGCCATCCTTAATGACCAAATTACATTATAAACCCTCACCTATCTCCTAAATTGGGTTATTTGTGCAAACACCCCTTCATTATCATAAATGAGGGAAAAAGGTGATTTCGACCTTGAATTGTGCTGAAAATGCACAAGGGCTCCAAAAAGAATATAAAACAAGGGAAATTTATGAAAATGGTCCAAATGGACTAGAAAGCAAAGAAAAGCTCAAAAGTGGGTAAATTGTAGGGAAGACCCTGAATTTCAGTATGTTACAACACACCACCCCTTAAAGAGGATTTCGTCCCCGAAATCACAACAAGAGGAAAGAGAGAGTGAGTGTGCAACTTCCCAACCTTAAACAACTAGGTTATAACCCTTAATCTAGGGTACAACACAAAATCTATATAAGTCAGGTGTTACTAAGGTTTCCACAAAACCTATAGCCTTTTAGCAACTCAACCTAATAACATTTTTGCCTTATTAATATAATCTACATCATGAAGAGGTATCTTATATATTATACTACTACTTGTGCCACATTTTAATCAAAACAATTACATCTCAATATTATATCATGTTTATTTCCCTCATCAAGGGTTTTAAGAACAATTAGGGTTTACTTAGCAATTTCAACATTAATTAATGTATTAGGTCAAAAACCTTAATAACATGAACTCATTTTCCATTATCCTCTTAAAACTATTATGTAGGATTATCACAATTATTTTGTAGAAAAGTTAATATTATCCAACAAGTTATTAAGCCTATAATAATTCCAAATTACGTTCATATTACACATTGTTATATCATCTTTCATACTCATATTAATGACATCATTAATCATTATCGTCCATTACACTTCATATTATAAATTATACATATTTTACATCTCATTAGGCATTTTATGAATATTTATGTGAATCCAATTATTCATTACCATGTTTGAGTCATTATATGCATTTTAGTGAATATGATGTAACACATTAAATATTAATGAATTAATCCATATATCAAATTATGAAGAGGTGTTCATTAAAGAATAAGGTGATATACCTTATATATATATTAATAACTTTGTGACTATAATCCATTTATATGCATTAGGGTATATTAGGTGATGATGACACCTAATGTCACCAATGTATCATGAAAGGCATTAAGGGTATATATATATATGTTGTCAAAGTTAGATGATTACATATTAGGGTTTGGGTCAACATGACCATTACATGTTAAAGCATCCTTTGGGTGACTTATCCTTACATATTTTACCATTAGGCTGGCATAGTCAACATTATGTATATTCACCATTAGTAACTTTTTATTATGTGCATCAAGAATATGTGAAGGTTGAAGCATAGGAACTATCTCTATATGACTTACTACATATTCATGTGTGTATAAACAAACAAGTTGAATTACAAGTATAATGTGTTTTGTAAATTTCTTGTTCACATAAGTTATTATGTACATATGTCCACATGGATAAGGTTTCTAACTTCAAAGGTATTTGATTTTACTTTCAATTGGGATTCCATCCCCCTAAAGAGGGATTTCGTCCTCGAAATCAGATTTGCAAAACCAAATAGGGTACTAAAACCATTACCATTATACCACCCCTTAAAAGGGTCAACTAAGTCAAACTAAGCTAAGGGTAAAAGGGTACATAAAACTTAACACTAAAAGGATTTACTAACCAAGCTTAAAGGTGTAACATAGGGTACAATAAACCCTAAACATAGGAGTATAAGGTATTAAGGATGATTTTTGTGTAAGAGATCAAATCATCACTTAAGGTTTTCCTAAGGTATTCAACAATTACGCAACATACCCAAAGATAGACTATTTCAAGCTGTCGGTATCAGATCAGGCTAGGCCAGGTCATATGAGCTCAGGAGTCCTTGTTACCAAGCTAGTGGGGCAGAGGAAAATACTGCCAGCCCCCAAGCTCTGACCCTTTCTAGACACCATCACTTTCAACTTCTTGCTCTAGTAGCTTCTCAATAGACAATTCACCAAAAGGTTGACAAATTTTAATTATTATTATGATACTAAATCAAACTTTCATGCTAGGTCAACTCTAAGGTGAAAAACTAACTAAAGGGAAACTATATACTCTAGGGAGACAATTTTTGAATTAGTCAAGAATATGACTACCTTGATGCTCTGATACCATGTTGTAAAGACCAAGTCTCTACTATTAAACATGATAAACAAATCACCACTTGTGTAGCAGCGGAAGAATTAAATCTTGACTTTATTCAAAATGTATAGAGAGTACATTACAAAATTTTCCCAAAAGGGAGTACAACTTTATACGAGCATACGATCTAGGTAGAGGAAGACTAGACTAATACAACATTGTCTCCAAACAAAAACAACTGAAAACATAAAAACAACTATGATCAAGCCAACTATAGGTTCCTTTTCTTCTTATCTTATCCTTAGCCTTGGGTCCACCAAGCTTCCATGCGCACTCTGATGCTAACCTGGATGGTTGGGGTCATCCAGCAAGAGAAAGATAAAAGGTATGTGTTAAAAATAGGAATAAGGCAATCAATAAGCTAAATAAAAATATTCCATTAAGGGATTTCCAGAAGTGAGAGAAAATGAGTGAATAGGATTCTAGAAAACTGCCAGATTCCAATATCAACAAATATCACAATTGCATGAATATAAATTATGACTCAACATCTTCTCAATGTAGGGTGAGGCACCTACCAGACCTCACCAATGGCAGGGGGACTAAAACCCCAATGCCTAAAAAGTGGCAGGGGAACTAAAACCTCAGTGCCTAATATATAAAATGGCAGGGGGACTAAAACCCCAGTGCCCTGTGGGTGGTTTGTACTCATGTACACTACATTGTCAATTGGCCAATAACTATATCATGCATAAACATTCACTTGGCAGTAGAGTGAAAAGTATATCAAGATAAGAACATAGCATTGGGAATAAAACCCAAGAATAAAATAAATAGGCCATCATAGGCCACCACAATATCCAAGAACTCCAAGAAACAAAGGAGCCAATATAAGCAACAACATTATTTAATATTTCCAAGTATTTCAAAAAGATGAGCCAACATAGGCAACAACAAGATTCACATAATTCAAATAGATGAGACATAATGGCAACAAGAGCACCAAATATATAAAGAGCCAAATAAAGGAATGTTTAAGGATAACAAAGCTAGCACATCTTTAGGGTAGGGTTGGATAAGATCCCAACTGAAGAGTAGGTTGATTGCACAATATACATTCCACATAGATTTCACATTCATCATAGATGTTCACATAAATATGATTCACATACATAAATAGGATCCACATACCTGTTTTATTTATTTACCATCACATTCATCAAGTTGATTGTATCACCATTCCTTTTTCCCTAGTTACATAATTACACATGTATTAATATATATAAAGACATAAAGCATACGGAAAACCCTAATTTGCTACCTTGAAAACCAAAGGTCGATTTGTGACTCAAAACCTAGACCAAACGATTATTCATATTCTCCTGATTAAGAAAACATATGTTATTTTACAAATTGGAGTTAAAATGAATTAATTAGGTATTTTAGAATATTTTATACACTTAAAAGGTATTCAAAGCAAACTTCAAAAAAGGAATCATAATTTGGACTCAAAAACCATAAAATAAGATTCTACATGAAAAATCCTTTCCATTGACTATTTATTTGCATTTTTCTAACCAATGGTTGATTTACTATGAATTAAGTAAATCTGACCAATCCGATTGCAAGAAAACCATAGCGTGACAGTTATTTAAATCAAGATGTAAATCAATGTAAATAATAGATGAAATGACCAAAATACCCTTGGTCATCAAATCAAATTAATTAAAATGATGAGAGTAGTAGGGTCATTTGGAGCCATCGATTGTTTGCAAGCGAGAAACAAAACCCAGGGTGAAATTACGAGCTTGCCCCTGCGTTGCAAAATTGGCTAGTCAGAGGGGTGAGGGTTGCCCTGGTCATTTACTGACCATGTACCTTCTTGCTCTTGCCATGGCACGCAGAAGCAGCAGGTCAGGGAAAGGTGCCGATCTGATTCAGAGCTATGATCTCATCGAGAGTAAATTGGAGTCAGGATCGCGTTCACCATCGTTTGACAAACTCGACAAGCCCAGAGTCGGGGCTTCCATCTGAAAAGGAGCTTCGACAAGCTGCTCTGCAGGTCGAGAACAGGGGAAGCAAGAACGAATGAAGACCCAAAGATTACGAAGGAGAAACCACCGACTAAGGCCGTAAAAACATTCACGGAGACTCAGTGACTCGAAACCATGCCTTGCCGTGGGCGGAGGAGCACCAAAGCTCAAAAAGACTTGGCGCCGACGACTTCTCTACGGCGGCTCTACAGGTTACGACGTTCGGGGGTTGCTCGAGCCAAAGTGAAGAGGCGAATAGAAAGAAGGGAGGCTAAGGATGGTTACCTAGCCTGTGATTTGACTGAGGCGATCAGAGCTTCGAGATACTGCTCACCGTCACCGGGGGAGCAGACCGGGCAGGTCAGGTAGCTAGAGGGAACCTGTGGAGAAATTGAAAGGAGAGGAAGGTATGTCGGGGGCCGAGGGTGCTTGACTCGGCCTTAAATAGGCGCGAGAGTGGGTGAAGGTCCCTCTGCGTGGTCATGGTGGAGACTAAACGAGGAGGCACGTTGGACGTTTTGCAACCAGACCAAAGAAGACAATGAGCTAGGGCTCATGCGAACCGGTGGTGGGAGAAGGAGCCAATGGGCTTGGAATCACGCACAAAGGTGGAGAGTAGACGGAGAACGGGTCGAGGGAGCTAAGGAGCCTGGCAGCCCGAACGACTGGAGGTAGGAGAAGGTACGGATGTCGTTGGATCAGTTGGGAAGCAGATCACGACCGTTAGATCGCGCGCAGGTCAAAAGGGGCCACGTGACAAGGAAAAATAACGGAACAATAGCGTGACAAATCGATATAAATGAAATCGATTAAAATCCTTAGTTATACTTAATTAAAAGCTCATAAAATGGATTTGAAGGGTCAAATGAAGTCCAAATGACACCAAATTTTAACCACATGTTCACATTAATGTGTAGAACATTGGTATATAATTAGATTTCGTATTTATATCCAATAAGGCCCTTAATAAATACATTTCTCATTAAAGTGTATTTTAACACATTAAAAGGTGTGAATTATTATGAAATGACTATATTAATGCAATTAGTGAGTCAAATTCGAGGTGATAGATATATATGAGTATTAAGGGCAAAATATCAACCTTTAGATATGTTTTCACACATTTATCATCAAATTGGAGGAGAGAGAAAGTAAAGAGGTTAATATACTCTTAATTAATTCAAATGCTTATTATTATTACTATATTTATCCAAAAAGCTCCAAATTAATATTATCTACTTATTTCCATCCTTAATGACCAAATTACATTATTAACCCTCACATATCTCCTAAATTGGGTTATTTGTGCAAACACCCCTTCATTATCATAAATGAGGGAAAAAGGTGATTTCGACCTTGAATTGTGCTCAAAATGCACAAGGGGTCCAAAAAGAATATAAAACAAGGGAAATTTATGAAAATGGTCCAAATGGACTAGAAAGAAAAGAAAAGCTCAAAAGTGGGTAAATTGTAGGGAAGACCCTGAATTTCAGTATGTTACAGAACGACAACTTCACAAAGCAACTAGTTGCACTGGGTTTTTTTTAGAAGCCCCCAATACCCCTATATATAGGAGGGTCATGGGACAGGGTTATCCATCCCGGGCAATGCGGGACTAAAAGCAAGAGTAGAAGGGTTTGAGATTTTCCACAAAACAACCAATTCACAACCTGAACCGATCATTTCATTTCTAAAATGGTCGGTTGGGGACCTGAGCCGGTCGGTTGACACCTCAACCGATCGGTTGGGACACCTCAACAGGTCGGTTCACTTCTGAACCGGTCAGTTCGTAGATTTGGTCAGTTCCCAATTGACTTTCCATCTTTTTATTTCTAATTGGTGTCAAATACCAATTCTTGTTCCAATCAAATTGGGCAAATGAAACGAAAGGAAAATTCTCACCAATCCTACTTTCCCAACTTGCTTGGTTCCATCAGTTGAACCGATCATTTCAACACTTGAAGCAATCGTTTCACCATGTCCATGAGCCGATCAACTCATCACCTGAGCCGATTGGTTCACCAAGATGAGCAGATCGGTTCATCACATGAGCCGATCAGTTGGGAGTGCATATTGTGCAGAATCAGTCAATTGTAGTTTCAATCAATCTGATACTCTAATCAATCTATCCAACACCTTGAACACTATGATTTTGAGCTATCAATAAATTGAGTGTTTAATTGAACTACTAAACTCCTTTAGTAATCAATATAAACATTGTTTGTGGACAAAACTCCTCTTCCAGGTTAAATCCTATGTGTGTGACCTTGCAGGTCTTTTTCACGTTGACAGTGAAAGTCCATAACACTTATGACTTCACAAGCAAAGAGCGGTGCCTAGTCACACATCAGTGCTACCCAAGTGAAATAGAAAGTTGGAGAACAACTTTCAATCCTACAATCCGTGAATGGTGTTACAGTGAATGTATAATTCGTTTGTCACTAATATCCCGAATGAACTCGAGGCATGGAACAGTCATCCTATCAATGATCATTCACTTTCTTGATCTCAGAGTAGATTGGAAGAGATATGTATGACATCAATATCACATACTGATTCACACATGTGATGAATGCATATTCATCTCTTATTTTTGCTTCATTTAGAATAATTAATTAAGACTTTTTGTTAATTTTAGCTAATTCAAAAATAAATAGCACTTTTATCTTCTTGATATACTTTTCTTGAATTCTTATGATATTTATCTTAATTTTCAAGAAATTATCTAAGTAATTAAATCGAGAAAATAAAAGATGAAGATATGAGGCTTTTCAAATATTCCTGCAGTGCCTGAGATACTCGTCACTAAAATAGACATATCTTTTTAGTTCTAAAGGTGAAATTTCAAGATAAAGTACGGAATGAAAAAAAAAAATTATTGGCTACAAAAAAGACATATTTTGCGGCAATTTTGGTATTTATTTGGCCGTGCAATTAACCAGTGAAATTAGCATTACGTTTTCCCGCAGAGTCTGATTTCAGTATATATATTTCACTAAAATTGGTATAACTCTCACATCCCAAGGCGTCATTTATTGTGCAAGTATGTGTTGGAAAGATAATTCAATTATCTACAGGAAAAATATATTGTCGGGCTGCTTCCGAATTTGTTACTAGCCCAAAAATACGCTCGAAAGTTCTGTTGCAGGAAATTAATAGAAAAGGAATGCAAAGCAATCAATTGTTTCCTCGATTGATTAAATCTAAAAAGTTAGCAGCCTCTGGTGGCCATTTCTTTTGCCCTAAACCTAATGTATACCACCCTCCTTCTCCTATAAAAGGAGGGACACTTCCTCCTTTTTGGGCATCTTGGATTTTCTCTTTGTATGGGGATTTTGAAACATTTATTCTTGTAATCATCTTCTTATTCTGCAATAAATTAGATTTTATTTCAAGCATTGTTCTTTCATACTTGGTTCTTGTCTCTTCATTCCACTTTAGTCTTAATCTTCTTTTCTCCGTTCTTTAATTCTGGAGCAAGGAACTAAGAACTAAGCCATTTTATTGTCTCTAGCATAAGGATTAACCTCCTAATTTTTGGCTAGACTATGGCTTCAGTACTTTCTTCCTCTGTCTCCCCCCTCTCCATGAGTGAGTAGTTTTCTATCAAGGCAAGGGAAATAACTCCTTAGCCATGGCTTTATCAACTTTTCCTAAAAATGATTCTAGATGACTTTTGAGTTTGATAACTAAATGATCTATCAAAGTAATTAATTGATTTGATCAAAAGTTAATCCGGATGGATATGACCATGGAATTTCGGATTTAGAACAACAAACCCAATCACATAGGAGTTTTCAAACGGCCGTGGATCTTCTTCTTTTAGGATGATGAACTAAGAAGCATGAGCACCAGGACCAATGGGCTCATGTGGAGTCTATCTTTAGTGGATTTTTATTAATTCACTTGCCTTCATCGAATCCGTCATTTTTAAGGATTAGTTTATTTTGCCTTGACTAAGGTGGTGAAAACCCCTAACGCCTCAATCTCCATCTCTTGATTTAATCACCGCATACTTTGGCTTTCTTTAATTCCTAGTCTTTTCATTCATATAGTTTTTCTTGTACTAACAATAATCTTAAAAGGTTTTAAGATAAGGGGGGAGCGGATGGCTCGAGGAAGCGGTCGCGGAGGGCGAGGGCGTGGCCGTGGGAGCCCTAGCGGCAGAGGCCGTGGACGGGGATCTGCATCACTGCGACAGACTTGACTCTGACTACTCCAGCTCGCCAATCAGGGGTGGATGGAGAAGGAAGCAAGGATGCGATCCCACACTCCACGACTTCACCCACAACACGGTCGGCTCGTGCGGCCGCCGCAGTTCACCCCAAAACTCCGCCCCGCAGATCTGAGGAGACATCTTCCTCAAATTGACTTGCCGATTGGCTGCAAACCAGCAGAGTTGGTCAAGGCGAGGTTGATGTCGATCTGATGGACTCCATTGAGCCGTCCGTCAGGGATGGCAAGATGTGTGCGTCCATCTTGAGCTAAGATAGCCCTGTCCCTGACTGGGGTAAGTTCCTTTCCATAAGGTTTGTTGGTCGGAAGCCGTATGGTGGCCAATTGACTGGTTGGATTCGACGGACGTGGAGACCAAGCGGCCCTGTCGAGATCATGTCCGAGGAAAGGGAGGGCTTTATTATCAGGATGCCCTCTTGTGGTGACAGGGATCAGGTTCTCAAGGAAGCGCCATGGTTCATGGATGGCTTGGTGATAGTGGCTCATGCGTGGACACCAGGTTCCTCCCTCCAACCCATATCCTTCACCCAAATCCCCGTCTGGTTCAGTATTGAAAATGTGGGGATCCCCTGGACTCGAAAAAACATCTCCTGCGTCGCCAGTACCCTAGGCAGGCCGGTGGATGTAGATGATCACTCGACTTCTGCTGGTTTCCTGGATGCTGCCCGGATCTATATAGAGATGGGATACGATTCAAAGCTTCCTAAAGAAACATTAGTAGAAGTCAACTCAGTGCTCAAGACCTTGAAGATGGAGGCAATCTCAAAACCTGTGATTTGCGCTGGCTGCAAAAGGTTTGGGCACAAAGCGACTTTGTGTCCTCTAAAGTCAAGGAGACTTCTGCTGGATAAAGACCTGCAGGTGCGGCTGGGTAAGTCTCAAGGTGTTCGAGAAAATGCCAACGGGTCCTCCAAGGAGCAATCCAAAGGGGAGAAGGGGAAGAAGACTGTTAGCCAGGTAGGGGTCCTTGCGGCCACCTCGAATGCAGTGGATGAAGAGTTGCAAGACTCCATTGCTCAGCAGGTGAGAGACGTGTTTCTTTCAGCGACTGCTGAGCTACACTCTCAATCTCAGGCCAATCTCTGTTTCTTGGAGCCGGAGATGCTTGTATCCTCTCCAGCTGTCAACACCGGGAATCTCAACCTAGAGTGGGAGCTGGAAACGAGCAGACTGAGCAAGGATGCGTCTTGTTCCTCTTCCTGGAAAGTCGACAAGATTTGGTACAGTAGTGGTCAATTTTCTACTGAGCTCCAACAAGAGAAGGTTAATCTGTTTGGAGACGACAGTGACTCCAATACAGATTTAAGCTCGGCAATTGATTTTAACCCCAGGGAAGCCGTCTCACTGGATTTCAGTAAGTTTAGGCCGAGTAGAAGGAAAAAATCGCCAAAGAAGAAAAAGGATGGAGGATAGTTTTAACCCCAATCCTTGAGTTCCTTTTGTTCTATCTGAGTTTGTATAAGGCTCCAAGGCACTGTGCTGTGGTTTGATTGCGTGGAGATTAAATTTGTGTTCTTCCTTCTTCTAAATTCAGTGAGTGAGGTTAATGCCAGGTAGAAGGGGAGTCAGGTTCCTGTTTCTAGATTTTGATGCAGTACAACTAGCCAAAGTTTCTTCTATGATTCAGTTTGGTACAATAGGATGATGCTAAAGATAATCTTAATCCTTTGCATTAGCAGTTTGACTGATATCAGGTTGATGCCAACAAGGGAATCTCGAGTGTTGACTTCCGCTGATTCTCTCCACTCTAACAATAATGTCTTCACAGTTTGTGGGTGCGCATAATGAGAGTGGAGCTCCTCTGCTATTTAGATGGGGTTATTGGTTTTATTCTGTATGCAGATTTCCTTGTTGTCTCTCCTTTTGTATCTTTCTTTATTTTTTGAGTCTTTTGTACAAGGCTTTTGTTTCTTTTGTTTGTCTTGGTAATCCTCTCCTGAGGGTGAAGGGGTGCACATTTTTTGTACCTAAAGTTTTTTGGAATCAATAGCAACAGAGTTTTTTACCGACCAAAAAAAAGACAATAATCTTAAAATTTCCTTGTGCATTTTATTCTTGTAAGTGCATTTTCATTCTTGCATTTCATTTCTTAGTGTTAATCAGCAACCCCAAACTAGACTTTTACATTCAGTTCCAAATATAAAAAAAAATACAAAAAATAAAATAAAATAGTTCTTCAAAACAATTGGGATAAAAAGAAACAATCTTAAAAAGTTTTCCAGTGGGATTAACCCTTCTATACTACCCTTAAAACCGAAAGTAAAAAAGGTTTAAACTCTAGGATTAACCATCTTAGTGATTGTAAATGCTAAGTGAGGCATTAATAATTTGGCGTTGTTGCCGGGGATAACTGATTGCTTTCTCGAACCCCAAAAATCTTTTGAAAACCTTCTTTTTATTTTTTTATGCCTTCCGAGTAACATTCCGGAAGTGCTACTCCCCTTTCTGCCAAGTTTCCATTCTGGCAGTTTGTTTTTTCTACACACGATTAACTGCTTCATTTGTGCATGCGACGCTCGCCGAACGCCAATTCCGTGGGGCAATTTTTTTATCTAGAACCAGAGAGGCTAAGGATGATTTTAATAGATTATGATGACGATGATTATATCATCTTTAATCAAGTAGAACCAACTCCTGTACCTAAAGCTCGACCAATCACTTCCATTGTGGATGTCAATCTAGTTGATTCTAATGGCCAATCTACTTCATTGGAACCCTTTCTCTATAATGAACCGCCACCCTTAGAAGAAGTCCAATGTGATATAGTTGAGATTCCACACAACCTTGATCAAGAGATGGATAGGTGTTTTAAAGAAATTCAGGATGTTGTAAATGAAGAACTTTGTTTAGCTAGGGCTGCAGCTGTATGGGGCCCTGACTCTCCATATAAGTCAGAAAATGAGTGGATGGAGGCCTATGTTGATAAATTCATGAATCAAGAATCTTTTAACAAAAAGGTTAAAGACTGGTGGGCTCAAAGAACATCCCAAAAACCTAAGACTCCACCCTTCTCGGTTGTAGGCCCATATTTGGATGTTTGCAATAATCATCCCATCTTGGTTGAGCCTATTGTGACCAATGTACCATCACCTCCCCAACATGCAATAATGGATTCTTTTGAAAGGTTTCATCATCAAGAGCACTATGACCTCACTCAACCACCTCTTTTTCCACATCTGGTTGAACCTCATGAGGTGATTCTACCACTGCAAGAACCTTACATTACACTGTTATATTGTAAGGTGATCCCTTCTGAGCCCATTGAGTTGGCACTTGTCCTATAAAGGAATCAAATCTCCCCTTCAGCATAGTAAAGGATCCAATTGATTCCATAGACATCCATGTTGATGAGATCTTTTATGAAGAAGAGATGGAGAACTCCCCAATAGAGATGGAACAACCTAGATTGATCATTTTTGATAATTCTGACGATAATTATGCCATTTGTGAGTCTTCCACACCAAATCCACTGGCTTCCATTTATGGGGTAAAGGATCTGGATGCACCTTGTTGCATAATCCACCAAGAAGACATACATACCCATATGATTGTTTACTCGGCTAACAAACCAGTTCTTCTTATACAGGCACCCTCTTCACCACATGTAGATCCAGGCGGAAAAAAGATACTCGAGCCAGATTCTCCATCCGATCTTCCACATCCGACACTACATTTGTTACCCAACTGGCACCTGCCAATCCCCCCAATCCACATTCATCTCCAACACTACTTTCACTGTTGATAGAAGATATGTGGATCCTACTCGAAGGACTACGAGGTGATACACAACATCATTCAGAAAACCTTTTTAGGCTTCCGCGACTACCCATCCATTGGGTGTACCATGAAGCTCCTCTATTCAAAACTCCAGCCATCATCGACATTCCCTTCAGATGGACATATTTTGAGCTACCAGGACCTCCTGGTGAACCCAACAAATTTCTTCCCTCCATCTCGGGTTTGGTTTTTGCTCAGGATGAGAAAAAATCTAACTCCGCGGTGGAGATGGGTGGTATGATTCTATTCCACCCCCCTAATCTTTTTATTCTTGCATTATTTCCACTTTTTTTATTTTGCATATAGTTGCTTTGTTCATGGCCATTATCTAGTCGGCCATATTTTTATTACTTTTGTTGCAAAATGGCCTTTATCTTGTCGGCCTTGATATGATCATTTGTCAAAATACTCCCCTTAATGAAGTAACTGCCTTGTAACTAAAATTTTGAAACATTCATGACTAGAAATCCTCCTGTCACTTAGGACCTCAAATAATAATTACTCCTTGGAAAAGATGGCAAGCCATAGAGGACTGATAGAATTCAAGAGTGATGCTTTCTTATCATGTACACCTTGTATAAATTTTCTTGATTTTTCGCATTATTCAGTAATAGTTGAACCAATGCATGGTACTCTAAAAAAAGATGGAAAAAAAAGTTGCACAAGAACAACCTCTTGTACTCTTTTTCTACCACTTCCAAATCTTACCATTCGTCAAAAAGAAAAAAAAAGTCAATAATGCCCAAAAAGATAAGTTTGGGGTGGCACCCCTTCCCCCACTTCCGCTTCTTCCATACCCACACAATTGGGTGTATCACCAAAAATCAAAGAAAAAAATGTGGTCAATGTAAGTTTATGTCCACTAAATAAAAAAGTCTCGAGTCGAATAGAGGAGAGACTGTCCTTCTTCCATACCTCCTTCACTCCAATTTTCTACCCAGGGGAAAACTACAAAAACCCCAACCATCCAAATCAGCATGTTCTTGTGTAAAGCTTAAAACAAAAGAAATTGGAGTACCAAATGCAACGGTGAAATGAAAATCTATTTTATTGCAGGTCTTGAATAAATGCAAGTTTGTGAAGTAGGAAATATAAAAGTCACTTTTTGTGAATTCAGGAAGTCAGGGTCGTTTGGCCATATTTTGGTGGAAGGAATCAAGTGATTGTTAGGAGAGTGAGGATGAGAGGTTGAGAGTATGTCTTGAAAGTATTTATTGATTTTAATATTGCCTGGGATGAGCAAAGTTTAAATTTGGGGTATTTTGATGAATGCATATTCATCTCTTATTTTTGCTTCATTTATAATAACTAATTAGGACTTTTTTTGTTAATTTTAGCTAATTCAAAAATAAATAGCAATTTCATCTTCTTGATATACTTTTCTTGAATTCTTATGATATTTTTCTTAATTTTTAGGAAATTATCTAAGTAATTAAATCGAGAAAATAAAAGATGAAGATATGAGGCTTTTCAAATATTCCCGCAGTGCCTGAGATACTCGTCACTAAAATAGACATATCTTTTGCGTGTAAAGGTGGAATTTCAAGATAAAGTCTGGAATGGAAAGAGAATTTTATTGGCTACACAAAAGAATATTTTGCGGTAATTTTGCTATTTATTTGACGGCACAGTTAACCAGTGAAATTAGCCTTACATTTTCCCACAGAGTCTGATGTTAGTATATACCTTTCACCAAAATTGGTATAACTCTCACATCCCAAGGAGAAATTTATTGTGCAAGTATGCGTTGGAAAGATAATTCAATTATCTACAGGAAAAAATTATTTTTTGTCTGCTTCCGAATTTTGACTAGCCCAAAAATACGCTCGAAATTGCTGTTGCGGGAAATTAATACAAAAGGAATGCAAATCAATCAATTGTTTCCTCTATTGATTAGATCAAGAAAGTTAGGAGCCACCGGCGGCCATTTATTTTGCCCTAAACCTAATGTATACCCCCCTCCTTCTCCTATAAATGGAGGGGCACTTCCTCCTCTTTGGGCATCTTGGATTTTCTCTTTGTATGGGGATTCTGAAGCATTTATTCTTGTAATCATCTTCTTATTCTGCAATAAAGTAGATTTTATTTCAAGCATTGTTCTTTCATACTTGGTTCTTGTCTCTTCATTCCACTTTAGTCTTAATCTTCTTTTCTCTGTTCTTTAATTCTGGAGCAAGGAACTAAGAACTAAGCCATTTTATTGTCTCTAGCATAAAGATTAGCCTCCTGATTTTGGGCTAGACTATGGCTTCTGTATTTTCTTCCTCCGTCTCCCCCCTCTCCATGAGTGAGTAGTTTTATATCGAGGCAAGGGGAATAACCCCTTAGCCATGGCTTTATCAACTTTTCCTAAAAAATGATTCTAGATGGCTTTTGGGTTTGATAACTAAATGATCTATCAAAGTAATTAATTGATTTGATCAAAAGTTAATCTGGATGGACATGACTGTGGAAGTTCGGATTTAGAACAACAAACCCAATCACATAGCAGTTTTGAAATGACCATGGATCTTCTTCTTTTAGGATGATGAACTAGGAAGCATGAGCACCAGGACCAATGGGCTCATGTAGAGTCTATCTTTAGTGGATTTTTATTAATTCACTTGCCTTCATCGAATCCGTCATTTTTAAGGATTAGTTTATTTTTCCTTGACTAAGGTGGTGAAAACCCCTAACGCCTCGATATCCATCTCTTGATTTAATCAATGCATACTTTGGCTTTCTTTAATTCCTAGTCTTTTCATTCATATAGGTTTTCTTGTACTAACAATAATCTTAAAATTTCCTTGTGCATTTTATTCTTGTAAGTGCATTTTCATTCTTTCATTTCATTCCTTAGTGTTAATCACCAACCCCAAACTCGAATTTTACTTTTCGTTCCAAATCTAAAAAAAAATACAAAAAATAAAATAACATAGTTCTTCAAAACAATTGGGATAAAAAGAAACAATCTTAAAAAGATGTCCTGTGGGATCGACCCTTCTATACTACCCTTAAAACTGGAAGTAAAAAAGGTTTAAACTCTAGGATTAACAATCTTAGTGATTGTAAGTGCTAAGCGACGCATTAACAATTTGGCGCTGTTGCCGGGGACAACGGATTATTTTCTTGAACCCCAAAAATCTTTTGAAAAACTTTTTTTTATTTTTTTTATGCCTTCTGAGTAACATTCCGGAAGTGCTACTCCTCTTTCTGCCGAGTTTCCATTCCGGCATTCCGTTTTTTCTACACATGATTAATTGCTTCATTTGTGCATGTGACGCTCGCCGAACGCCAATTCTGCGGGGCAATTTTTTAATCTAGAACTAGAGAGGCTAAGGATGTTTTTAATAGATGATGATGACAATGATTATATCATCTTCAATCAAGTAGAACCAACTCCAGTACCTAAAGCTCTACCAATCACTTCCATTGTGGATGTTAATCTAGTTGATTCTAATGGCCAATCTACTTCATTGGAACCCTTTCTCTATAATGAACTGCCACCCTTAGAAGAAATCCAATGTGATATAGTTGAGATTCCACACAACCTTGATCAGGAGATGGATAGGTGTTTTAAAGAAATTCAGGATGTTGTAAATGAAGAACTTTGTTTAGCTAGGGCTGCTAATGTATGGGGCCCTGACTATCCATATAAGTCAGAAAATGAGTGGATGGAGGCCTATGTTGATAAATTCATGAATCAAGAATCTTTTAACAAAAATGTTAAAGACTGGTGGGCTCAATGAACATCCCAAAAACCTAAGACTCCACCCTTCTCGGTTGTAGGCCCATATTTGGATGTTTGCAATAATCATCTCATCTTGGTTGAGCCTATTGTGACCAATGTACCATCACCTCCCCAACATGCACTGATGGATTCTTTTGAAAGGCTTCATCATCAAGAGCACTATGACCTCACTCAACCACCTCTTTTTCCATATGTGGTTGAACCTGATGAGGTGATTCTACCACTATAAGAACCTTACATTACACCGGTATATTGTGAGGTGATCCCTTCTGAGCCCATTGAGTTGGGCACTTGTCCTATAAAGGAATCAGATCTCCCCTTCAACATAGTAAATGATCCAATTGATTCCATAGACATCCATGTTGATGAGATCTTTTATGAAGAAGAGATGGAGAACTCCCCAATAGAGATGGAACAACCTAGATTGATCATTTTTTATAATTATGACGACAATTATGTCATTTGTGAGTCTTCCACACCAAATCCACTGGCTTCCATTTATGGGGTAAAGGATCCGGACGCACCTTGTTGCATAATCCACCAAGAAGACATACATACCCATATGATTGTTTACTCGGCTAACAAACTGGTTCTTATACAGGCACCCTCTTCACCACATGTAGATCTAGGCGGCAAAAAGATACTCGAGCCAGATTCTCCATCCGATCTTCCACATCCGACACTACATTTGTTACCCATCTGACACCTGCCAATCCCCCCCAATCCACATTCATCTCCAACACTACTTTCACCATTGAAGGAAGATATGTGGATCCTACTCGAAGGACTACAAGGTGATACACAACATCATTCAGAAAACCTTTTTAGGCTTCCAAGACTACCCATCCATTGGGTGTACCATGAAGCTCCTCTATTCAAAACTCCAGCCATCATCTACATTCCCTTCAGATGGACATATTTTGAGCTACCAGGACCTCGTGGTGAACCCAACAAATTTCTTCCCTCCATCTCGGGTTTGGGTTTTGCTCGGGACGAGCAAAAATCTATATCCAGGTGGAGGTGGGTGGTATGATTCTATTCCACCCCTTATCTTTTTATTCTTGTATTATTTCCACTTTTTTTTATTTTACATATAGTTGCTTTGTTCATGGCCATTATCTAGTCAGCCATATTTTTATTACTTTTGTTGCAAAATGGCCTTTATCTAGTCGTCCTTGATATGATCATTTGTCAAAATACTCCCCTTAATGATGTAACTGGCTTGTAACCAAAATTTTGAAACTTTCATGACTAGAAATCCTCCTGTCACTTAGGACCTCAAACAATAATCACTCCTTGGAAAAGATGGCAAACCATAGAGTATTGATAGGATTCAAGAGTGATGCTTTCTTATCATGTACAACTTGTATAATTTTTTTTAATTTTTCACATGATTCAGTAATAGTTGAACCAATGCATGGTACTCTAAAAAAAGATGGAAAAAAAGTTGCACAAGAACATCCTCTTCTACTCTTGTTCTACCACTTCCAAATCTTTCCATTCGTCAAAAAGAAAAAAAAAGTCAATAATGTCCAAAAAGCTAAGTTTGGGGTGGCACCCCTTCCCCCTCTTCCGCTTCTTCCATACCCATGCAATTGGGTGTATCACCAAAAATCAAAGAAAAAAAATGCGGTCAATGTAACTGCATGTCCACTAAATAAAAAGGTCTCGAGTCGAATAGAGGAGAGACTGTCATTCTTCCATACCTCATTCACTCCAATTTTCTACCCAGGGGAAAACTACAAAAACCCCAACCATCAAAATCAGCCATGTTCTTGTGTAAAGCTTAAAACAAAAAAATTGGAGTACCAAATGCAAAGGTGAAATGAAAATCAATTTTATTGCAGGCCTTGAATAAATGCAAGTTTGTGAAGTAGGAAATATAAAAGTCACTTTTTGTGAATTCCGGAAGTCAGGGTCGCTTGGCCATATTTTGGTGGAAGGAATCAAGTGATTGTTAGGAGAGTGAGGATGAGAGGTTGAGAGTTTGTCTTGAAAGTATTTCTTGATTTTAATGTTGCCTGGGATGAGCAAAGTTTAAGTTTGGGGTATTTTGATGAATGCATATTCATCTCTTATTTTTACTTCATTTAGAATTATTAATTAGGACTTTTTTTATTAATTTTAGCTAATTCAAAAATAAATAGCACTTTCATCTTCTTGATATACTTTTCTTGAATTCTTATGATATTTTTTTTTTATTTTTAGGAAATTATCTAAGTAATTAAATCAAGAAAATAAAAGATGAAGATATGAGGCTTTTCAAATATTCCCGCAGTGCCTGAGATACTCGTCACTAAAGTAGACATATCTTTTGCGTCTAAAGGTAGAACTTCAAGATAAAGTATGGAATGAAAAGAGAATTTTATTGGCTACAAAAAAGACATATTTTACGGTAATTTTTCTGTTTATTTGGCGGCACAATTAACCAGTGAAATTAGCCTTACATTTTCCCACAGAGTCTGATTTCAGTATATACCTTTCACCAAAATTGGTATAACTCTCACATCCCAAGGCGAAATTTATTATGCAAGTATGCGTTGGAAAGATAATTCAATTAGAGACAGGAAAAATATATTTTTGGGCTGCTTCCGAATTTTTGACTAGCCCAAAAATACGCTCGAAATTGCTATTGCGGGAAATTAATACAAAAGGAATGCAAAGCAATCAATTGTTTCCTCTATTGATTAGATGTAGAAAGTTAGCAGCCGCCGGCGGCCATTTTTTTTGCCCTAAACCTAATGTATACTCCCCTCCTTCTCCTATAAAAGGAGGGGCACTTCCTCCTCTTTGGGAATCTTGGATTTTCTCTTTGTATGGGGATTTTGAAGCATTTATTCTTGTAATCATCTTCTTATTTTGCAATAAAGTAGATTTTATTTCTAGCATTGTTCTTTCATACTTGGTTCTTGTCTCTTCATTCCTCTTTAGTCTTAATCTTCTTTTCTCCGTTCTTTAATTCTGGAGCAAGGAACTAAGAACTAAGCCATTTTATTGTCTCTAGAATAAGGATTAACCTCCTGATTTTGGGCTAGACTATGACTTCAATACTTTCTTCCTCTATCTCCCCCCTCTCCATGAGTGAGTAGTTTTCTATCGAGGCAAGGGGACTAACCCCTTAGCCATGGCTTTATCAACTTTTCCTAAAAAATGATTGTAGATGGCTTTTGGGTTTGATAACTAAATGATCTATCAAAGTAATTAATTGATTTGATCAAAAGTTAATCCGGATAGATATTACCGTGAAAGTTCGGATTTACAACAACAAACTCAATCACATAGGAGTTTTGAAATGACCGTGGATCTTCTTCTTTTAGGATGATGAACTAAGAAGCATGAGCACCAGATCCAATGGGCTCATGTGGAGTCTATCTTTAGTGGATTTTTATTAATTCACTTGCCTTCATCGAATCTGTCGTTTTTAAGGATTAGTTTATTTTGCCTTGACTAAGGTGGTGAAAACCCCTAATGCCTCAATCTCCATCTCTTGTTTTAATCACCGCATACTTTGGCTTTCTTTAATTCCTAGTCTTTTCATTCATATAGTTTTTCTTGTGCTAAAAATAATCTTAAAATTTCCTTATGCATTTTATTCTTATAAGTACATTTTCATTCTTGCATTTCATTCCTTAGTGTTAATCACCAACCCCAAACTCGAATTTTACTTTCCGTTCCAAATCTAAAAAAATACAAAAAATAAAATAAAATTGTTCTTCAAAACAATTGGGATAAAAAGAAACAATCTTAAAAAATTGTCTTGTGGGATCGACCCTTCTATACTACCCTTAAAACTGGAAGTAAAAAATGTTTAAACTCTAGAATTAACCATCTTAGTGATTGTAAGTGCTAAGTGACGCATTAACAACATGCGTGGTCACGCCTATTTCAATCTTACTCATCAAGTGGCCTTGGATATCAAACTCTCTTAGGAGGGACAAATCCCATATCTATCACTCACCCCTCAAAAGCCCCATGTGTCTAAGCCACCCAATCATCACCTTTATAACAACCCATTTTTCAGGACTGTGTTTGATGATGTCAAAGTGTGCCCAACGACATGTGTTGAGTGTACTGATTTTAGATCAAAGAATCACACTCACCACCATCACTGTGAGTACTGACTGTGACTACTATGTCATGGTTCCATGTGTCAAACTCACGGTGGGTCTGTTCGGTACACTTGTTCTCTAACAAGTACCTATGTGTTTGGTTTGATATCTCTATATCATGACTAACGAGATTCTGTCATCAACCAACACCACAATCTAGTCTTATGTGTCATTGTTGTCTATCTACCTTCCATAATGACATCCGACTGGGGACATAAAAAGAATGTACAAACTCTTAGCATCTGTATGATCTCATCGTTCAGGTCCTTAACCTAAAAGCATACGTCATTGAGTATTGTCATTCTCTTGACATTCAATATGTTCTATCACTATCTCATATGATTAAACCAGAAAGAATTGGAAGCTTGCCTTTGATGTTTATCAAATAAATCTTAATGTATCCCACCAATCATCCCATGATTGGCTCTCAGGGCATACATACCAACAGAATCCCACTTGCACTGCGAGCCAATCACTCTTGAATCATATTCATAGTGATCTTCAAACATGTCCCACATGTTACTGTGCTCTTGTGCCAACATAGTGAGTTATGGCAACACCTTGCCAAAGTCAGTATTAATTGCATGTCTCTCATCTCTTCGCTATACGTCACACGTATGAGATGGATTTTCTGTAATATGCGATCCAATATTCCTTTGCTAACCTTTAGCCACATTACATGATCAAGGATTCCATACTTTTCATCAATGACCGGAATATTTATAAGTTCATCTCATGAACATCCAGATCCATATAGTATCCACTGTTGTTCTCCAACGCATAGATACTCGACATTTCCTTTTTAAATGGTTTTATTGGAATACTTCCAATTATCAACAAACTTTCACTTTTATATATCTTATATATATATATATATATATATATATATATATATATATATATATATATATATATATATATATTGTGATTATTTATCTGTCCCTTTTCCAGAAATTCACATCAATGTAACTCTTTACATTGAAATCTTCCTTATCTCCATAGAACTAGTACTTCTCAAGTACTTATGAAGTTCTTATGGTTTCCAGTAACCCTTACTGGAAGTAGACAGACATCCACTCATCATGTCCCACATACAAGTTATCAGGATGAGCACATCATATTGTCATGTCCTACATATAAGATGATGAATGCATTTTGTTCTTGGCACGTCGATACATGCAAGATAATGGGAGGATTACATACATGATAGATCCATATCTATTCTTAGTGTTCCCATTCTTCATAAGAATTGGACACTTGGCCTTGGGATACTAACACCATACAACATGGACAAGTTTTCTCCCACTGAATCTGTGCATACTGAACCCTTCAGTACAGATTGCCAATGTATGCTTTCTCTTTTCAGGTCAAGAGGTTTTCAAGAACTATCTCTATAGATCTCTATTCCTATCACATAGGAAACATCTCTATCTTCCTTATATATAATTTCCACTTTTGGATTTCCATTCTAGAACATTTCCATTTCACATTAATATGTGGAATGCGAATACGCTCCTACTAAATCACATATCCCTTCTTTATCTTTGACATATCAGTCACACCCTTTGACTATATCATCAAAGTAAAGATCCATTTCTGAGTTGCTTGTACTCAATCAATCACATTGATTAGTCCATTGTAACTTATATACTTTATTTGCATTAGTGGATTCATGAACCTTATAGGTTGTGTCACGTACACATACTTGTTTTATTGCTCATAGGAATGCGGTTTTAGTATCCATATGCCAAATGTCTTAGTCAATAAGTTGCAATCAACAAGCATCATCCTTCTCAAAATGGTATCCGTGTGTCTTAACACTTGTGATTCTCAATGTCCTTTATTAGTATGGGGTATTCTTTTATTAAGAAGAATTCAATTATTTGATAATCATTCTCTAACTCCTTAGAGTATGATTCTTTCTTGATTTATACATTACCATGCCTTAATCATGAGCTCACTATGATACACTATCATAATCATTCAAAAGGATCTCAAATATTTGGTCCAAGTATTTCATTCATTGATCTCATTAAGAATTAACACTTTACTAAATTTGCACTTCATCTATGATAAACTTGAACACTTCAACATATTCATATTGGTATTTCTCTAAACACCATTTGAAGTATTAGCATTTGTTCCAATAGGTATGTAAATACATCACATGTATCATACCCAATAGGATAATCATTCTCCCACTACCATTAGTGACGATTGATTAATCATGTCCAAGATATTCATGTCTCTTACTGGTTCTCTAACCAAAAGAGTCTATATTTATCCATCACATGGAAACTAGAAATGAATTTCTCATAATTGATGCTAATTTGATTGTTTGAGTTATCTATAACTTTTAGGTATCATTTTATCTTATGCATATCAAATACCACAAGATAAATAAGGCATTTCCACAAAGATCATATCTTTATAAATTGAAACATCTTTTTATTGATTGCCATCATTGTCATACAATATGCAAAAATAAAGTGTTTCTATCTATTGGAAAATATGAAATAGTAGTTCATAACTGTATTACATGCCTTTTAGGCTGAAAATAAACTAAAGTACTGCTATCTATGGCGGCAACACTTGCCCCATTTATTGAGTGCTTTACACTTTACATTTTGGTATCATATACCTCAAAAGTGTTACAAGTTTACTTTCATGACACCTTTAAGTGGAGAAGATTGTCGCTTCCTTCTTCTTTTGTTCTTACAGATAGAGTGGACAATTCCTTTTCCAATGTCTTGGATTTTGACAATGCTGGCAATTGCCTTTCTTGGTCACGCCTCCCTTGGACTTGAGAGATGAAGACGACTTGGGCTCCTAGCTAGCATCAGAAACATCCTTAACTTTGCCCTTGCTCTTGAGCTTGGACTTGCCTTTCTTTCTCATGATCACCATCACAAACTTAGGCTTGTCCTTCTTCATCTGTATCTTGTCTGTCCTCAACATGCCCAACAACTCTGACAGTGGCCTATCAAAGTTGTTCATGTTGTAGTTCATCACAAATTGATTATAGGATTCTGGCAACTATTGCAGTATCATGTCAGAAGCCAACTCTTGGATCAGTGGAAATCCCAGTCTTGTCAGGTTCTCCACATACCCAATCATCTTGAGTGTGTGAGGACCAACTAGATCTCCTTCTATCATGACGCACTTGAATAATGCCCTTGAGACATTGTATCTCTCTTGCCATGCTTGATCTTCATACATGTTTCTAAGATGCTGAATCATCTCAATGACACCCATGTTCTCATGTTGTCTCTGCAACTCGTGGTTCATAGAGCACAACATCAAGCACTTTGCATCAATGTCATCATTAGAATGCTTCTTGTAAGCATCCCTTTCTACCTTTGGTGCATTAGGAGCCGGTTCCTCTGGAATTGGAGTATCCAGGACATAGAGCTTTCGCTCTTGAGTGAGAACAATTCTCAATGTCCTATACCAGTCATGGAAGTTTGTCCCATTTATCTTGTCCTTTTCAAGGACCGATCGCAAAGAAAAGTGATTGTTGTTTGTTGCCATTTGTACTACAAAAATAAAATATGAAATTTTAGTCCAAAAACTCATTTTTGACTCATTTGATTGATTTGAAAAGTTGACGATATAATTAGGCCTTTAATTAATTATCTCTCCCACTATTTTACTTCAAATTGATAGCCCTCACCATCAATTCAGAAGATTGCAGCGTACAACCTTCTAGTGTGTAACATCCCTAACCTGGGTTATGAGTTAACCCTAGGTGTTTTGCCTAAGTATGTAATTAAATCATTGTGATTATCTTTTGGCATGTAATTAAGTTCCTAAGGAACATACATTTTCATTACTCTCCCTTTTAAACAATGATTGTAGTATTGTTTGGTAATACAAAGACCTATGTGTAAATTACCCAGATAAGGGGTTTAACTTGCAAACATCACAATTTAAGATGTTCCTCTGATGATGAGACATCTTATGAGTGGATATGATGAGGTATGATGGATTTCCCAAGCCTGGGTATCAAGATGCAGCTTGTGGAATGATCCTTGTGCTTAAAAAACCTAATTTGGATTAAAAGTGCAATTTACCCAAATGAGGGGTGAAACTTATAAAATACACCATCTAGAACATCTTTTATGACTTTTGACATCATGTAGAGTAATAATGATGATGGGGGCACTTCCTTTGAATAATCATATAATAAGGAACACCTTTGTAATTAAATCATCAAGATGTAAGTAAGGAGACCCTTATGTACATATGTACCTTAGTGATAAGTTGACCTTACTTGCCTTTAGTTCTTGGTTTTAGAAGGAGTTTTACCTTAGAAAATAAGAGGAGGGACGTGACTAAAATAAAGGAAGGACCTAGTTGTGAAAAGGAGAAACTAGTTGTCCTTATGTTGGAAATGACCCCAAGATATTTATACACCCTTCCTTTGTTTGTAAAGGAATGTTTCCTTCACTTCCTTTCTTATTTCCTTTCTTAGACCGACTTAGGACAGAGCTCTGGATAAGAGGAGAACGGCCAAGCAGTTCTAGGTAATCTTTGATCATCATCTTGCTCAAATTCATGGAGGATATCATGTTACAAGGTTGGGTTGCTAGTTTTCTTACTTAGCTTTCTCGTTCTAGCCATCTTTTCCCAACCTTTCCTTGGAGAAACACCCTTGGCTGACCTGTGGAGCTCAAGACACCATTAAAGACTTGAATCTTGGAAGCTTGGAGCTCAAGGAACGACCTTAAGGCGGGTTTTATAATTCTAAACCTTTTGCTTTGTTATGCATACTTTTATTCGTGCAAATAATAGTTAGTTCTTCTTTTCCCCCATCCTTCTTTGCACCCTTGCAAGCTTTTTCATGAAGAACAGACCTCGGTTTCAATGTTGAAGACAAGGGGCGTTAATATCTATGTTGGTCCTTATCCAACTTTACTAAACGATCTTGGACCAATAGGTCAAACAATCTCACACTCGTTTCAATCCAAACGGGTTCAATAGGTCGGTTTGGCCAAACGGGTTCCAACCCGTTTGAGGGTGTTGACAAAGCATTGACCGTTTGGGTTTTCTGTTCACAATTATGTAGGCTAATGACTCACCAAATTTTAGGGGTTAACTCCAAAGGAATCGTAGGTTGAAGGCCAATCAATTAGGCAATCGAATTAAATTAAGTGATGTTTTCTAAACTGATTAACTTGAATCTTTGGGCAAATGGGTTCCAACCCGTTTGAAGGAGTTGACCAAGCATTAACCGTTTGGGATTCCTGTTCATAATATATTGAATTTCATTTCTACCAAGAATCATGATCTAATTCCTAACCAATTAAGAGTTGAAGGCATTTCAACACCCTAACCCTAATCGAGTTAAATTTGCTGATTTGTTTATATAGATTTTGATGAGTGTTGGGTTGAAGGACCCAAACGAGTTCAAACCCATTTGGGGGTTCATCCAAACGATCTCACACTCGTTTAGTGACACCCCAAGACCGTTTGGAGGTCTAGGGTTAAAGAAATTTGATGGTTTGAGGGTCCAATCACAAGATATTGATAAATTGATGAAAAGTGCTGATTTGTAATTTAATTAGGACTCAACCCTTATCAAATCAACTTAATTTTTGGTCAAACTTTGGGAAAACGGTCTCAAGACCGTTTGGAGATCATCCAAACGATCTCAAAACTGTTTGGGCCATGTTTGAGCCCAATTGGAGTTCAATTGATAGGTTCAACCTTGTTTTGATTCACATTATTGGAAATTGTTGATTAGCCTATTGGAAACCCTAATTGAGTTAGACTTAACCCTAATTGGCTTTCAATTTAGGGTAACATTGGAGTCCATTTGTTTGAGGCTCATCCTAATTGACTCAATTTATAAGTGGTTATCATGGCTTTGGCCAATTAAAGGCTTCAACATAAGAAACCCTATTCAAACATAACCTATGTGTCACCTTTATGTTCATGCGGTTTGAACCCAAGTTAGTCCACACTCGTTTGAGTCCAAACGAGTCCACACTCGTTTGAGTCCAAACGAGTCCACACTCGTTTGAGTCCAAATGAGTCCACAGTCGTTTGAGCCCAAACGAGTCCACACTCGTTTGACCCCAAACGAGTCCACACTCGTTTGAACTCAAATGGGTTCACACCCGTTTAGACTCAATTGGGTTCACACCCATTTAGACTTCAAGTGGGTCCACACTCGTTTAAGGCTCAAATGGGTCCAAGGTCGTTTGAGGTTAAACGAGTTCAAGGTCGTTTAAGAATTAAATGAGTTGAAGGTTGAAGGTTAAACCCTAAACCAATTGGAGACCTTCAAGGTTGATTATACTTAATCACTTGAAAGTGTAAAAGGTTCAATGATGATCTAATATAAACACTAATGGTAACCTAAGATGTTAAGGGACTAAGTGGCTAATGAATTGACCCATGATGATGGTCAATGGGTAAATTACCAAAATGCCCCTAAAAGGTTCAATTGAGTGATACCTTGTTTTAATCAAACCCTAATCACATGATAGTGATGAGTTGACTTGTGTTAATCAATGAGAACTTAAGCCAACCTAATCTAGAGTGGTGTAATCACTATCTACTAGTTAGAGGAGAGAGAAAGTACCAATTATAATGGAAACTCAAGTAAAATACCTTCAATATACATGGATGTGCAGGATTAGGTATGATCCACCTATGTGAGATCATGGAAACCCTAATTATGACAATTGATGAATCTTAATCTTATCTGAGGTCTTTAATGATGATGTTTCTCATACATGAGAATGTTATGAGATCATTTCATCATGTAATGTGAATAGTAAACCCTAATTCTAGGGTGATGACATGTAATGTGAATAGTAAACCCTAATTCTAGGGTGATAACATGTAATATGAATAGTAAACCCTAATTGATGAAAACCAGGGAAACCTAGCTCTTGTATGAGTAGAGAGATACAACTTCTTTAGATAAGTTATTTACTGTTATCAGTTGATTTAACCATGCAGGTTCCTTTAAGAGGATGATCATATCCAGGTATGGATGATGATTCTATATTCATTGAAAGCATGTTGTTAGCTTTATGAATAGTGATATATCCTGATTCCTTGTTAATAGCATCTTATGAGATTAATAGGCTGTGAGAGCCATGAATACCATCAAGGTCATGCTTTAAGAGATGACTTGTGATGAGAATATTGAGAAATGATAATTGATGAGAGTTAGGCTTGTTACATTTAGTATTCTTCCTTCATAGCTGCTATGCTAATGATTAATGTTTGAAAACAAGTATGATGATAAAAGAATACTGAAATGTACCTAACTAGTCAAGTATAATTATTTCATGTAAAGCCCTGATCATAGATCCATCATTGTCAGAGACCAAATGATGGTGAAACAGGTTTTCCTAAGGGAACTCCTGGAGCACATACTTTTGAGTATGTGGGGTATATGGATGTGTAAAACCTTACATCCTAGTGAATGATTTGATGTAGATGTATCTTAAATCCATCAACCCTTTCACTATGTGTTTATGCCGGGGTGATGTAACAATAATCTCCCGAGGAAATCTTTTATACCGCATCGATGAGAGATAAACAAGAAATCTTTCGATGGAGAAGAGAGTACAGAATGCCACTGTGACTCTAATAGTGAAGTACCAGAATACCCTGGTAAGCTATTGTAGCAGAGACACTAAATGTCCTGCATGCTGATCCTCATACTGACTGAGGAAGATGAGGTCATAAGAATCTGGCTCTTTTGATGACCTATGTATGATACCGATGCGACTTAATAGTGATCGGTTGGAGTATGAGCGGTATACCTCATCTCCGCAGGGCATAATGATGTTTGTAAAACATAATCAACCGCGTAGCATATCTGCTTAAGTTGAACCATGAAATACATTGGTTGATGATATATTACTTAGTATACATGTTTTTCATATTCCTTAAATGTTGTTGTTCTAATTGATAACAATCTGCTGCTGATTACCTTAGAGCTTTTATTGCCTATGTTATTCTTGGTTGCCATAATGAAGCTTCTGGCGGAGAATTATAACTCTCGCTGGGACAATTATTTAAAATTGTCTCACCCCGTAGGTTTCAACATTTTAGGTGGTCGTCGAGGACGAAGGAACTAATCTACAGGTGATAAGAATCAGCAGCAGTAGCACCAGGAGCAGCAGTGACTTCAGGTGGAAACACTGTGCTGTCTAGTCTTGTAGTCAAAATAGTCTTATGTCGTCTCTGTACACTCAGGTCCTAGGAGTTTGTTGATCTGAGGATTTTGAAATCTTCAGATTTTGTATCCGGTTGTATATAATCACTCATGAAGTGATCTAACAGAGATGTAATCTGTTTACCTTTTTTCTTATAAAAGGAGTTTCATGATTTCAAGATCTTGTCTCAAAAAGTTTTAATTTCCGGTGATTTTTGTATTCCGCTATTAATCGAATCGCTTCTGCTGAGTTTAATCATGTTTATCTCGGGTTTCAGAGATCAGAGCCCACAATTAAGTGGTATCAGAGCTCTAGGTTCACTGAGTCTACAGAGACATATGACTTAGAGTGTCAAGTCTATCATTAGTACTTCTTTCTTATCTAATAGAGTCTTCTGGTCCTCAGGAGAAGAAGATAATTAAGGATGTTTGGACCACAGGAGGAGTATGAGGCCGAAAGTAGTGTTGTTGCACCTCGAGAAGGTGCAAGGAACCTAGAAATAGAGCAACCTGCACCTGAGCTACCCGTGGAGCCACCTCAGTTTGACCCAGCTGACATGGGAAACCCAGCTGTTCAAACTATGTTCGGACAGTTTATGACTTCTATGACACACATCACCGATAGGATGCCCATGCCTGCACCTTGGGCACCTGCCCAGCCTGAAGGACAAGGTATCGATAAGACGTTTGAGCGACTTCGTCGTGTCGGAGCAACCGAATACTTCGGAACAGCTGATCCTGCAGATGCCTATCTGTGGTTAATCGAGTTGGAGAAGGCTTTTAGAATCCTCAACATCCCAGAAGCTCAGAAGGTTAGACATGCTGTATATCTTCTCAAGGAAAGTGTTGGTCACTGGTGGACCATGGAAGAGCAGAAGATGGCCTGGAGTGGAGATCTCGTGGGAAGATTTTTGCCAGGAATTTATTAATAGATATTTTCCAAAGACCTTCCTAGATGAGAAGATCTCTCAGTTTGAGAGATTGAGGCAAGACATGATGAACATTAGCGAGTATGAAGCTAAGTTTATGGAGTTATTGCGATTTTGTCCGCACATGGCTGCCACAGAAGAAGAAAGAATCAGAAGGTTCGAGAAGGGTTTAAACGCCGACTTGACTACTCCCGTGTCTGCCCTAGAGAATCGGGAGAGGTTTGCTACCTTCGTTGAGTCAGTCCAAAGGATAGATAAATCCGTATTCGAGAAGAGACAAACCCATAAAAGATATCCGCAATTCCAGGGTTCTTCATCTAGAGACTTTAAGAAGCCTAGATTCTCTGCACCTACATCTCCACCACCCAGAACTAGTACTCAAACATAGTGGACACCAAGTAGAGGCAGGGGACGAAGCCTACCACTACAAGAGACTCACAGTTCAGCATCAATGTCAGTTACAGGACCACCCAGACCACAACAACTGGGGAAGAGCTGTTACAACTGTGGGAAGGTGGGACATTTGATGAAAGACTGCCGATCTAGGCCTGTCAGTGTGACACAGCCTCCGAGACAGAGTCAACAGGGATCACAGAGAAGGCAACCTCAAGGAGTAGCTCAAGGACGTGGACAAGCATCTCAAGCTGGATCATCAGCACCACCTCAACACCAGGCGACAGTGAGGTTCTATGCTATGAACCCACCAGATGCAGTGGTCAATCCACGGGTAGTGGCAGGTCAGATGGAACTTTTATATTTTGATATGTATAAATCCTGTGTTGTATCTGTTCTGATTGACCCGGGTGCTACACACTCCTTTTTCACTCGAAGAGTGATTCGTAACTGCAATATAATAGTTAGACATAGGGCAGATAGTTTGTTGCTTGAGACTCCGTTGAGAGGGTCTGCTGTGTTGCATGAGGTGTGCTCTCCCTGTAACCTCTTCTTTTCTAACCATCGCATTCAAGTGGATCTTATACCACTTGAGATGCAAGGATTTGATATAATTCTTGGGATGGATACCTTAGAAAGGTATAGGGTTGTCTTGGATTGTGAATCCAAGCAGGCTGTGTTTGCTGATGAAAGCAACACATGGATCTTTCAAGGAGAGAGAAAGATTCTACCCACCTGTCTTGTGTCAGCAATGGTTGCTGATAAGTTGATAAGGCAAGGATGTTATGCATTCCTGGCCCATGTGGTAGATACTACCATGGAGAGTCCTAACCCTGTTGAAGTTCCTGTAGTCAGGGAATTTGAAGATGTATTTACTGAAGAACTTCTAGGTGTGCCACTGCCTCGGGAAATTGATTTTGAAATCAATTTAATCCCAGATACACAACCTATAGCCCAGACACCGTATAGGATGACGCCTGCTGAGATGGCAGAACTCAAGAAGCAGCTTCAAGAGTTGCTTGAGAAGGGTTTCATCCGACCGAGCACTTCACCCTGGGGTGCTCCGGTTTTGTTTGTTAAAAAGAAAGACGGGCCAATGCGGTTGTGCATTGATTACAGACAACTAAATAAAGTAACGATAAAGAATAAGTACCTGTTGCCGAGGATTGATGATCTTTTTTACCAGTTGCGTGGTGCAACAGTCTTCTCAAAGATAGACTTGAGGTATGGATATCATCAACTCCGTATTAAGGATAGTGACATACCCAAGTCTGCCTTTAGGACACGATATGGTCACTATGAGTTCACAGTTATGTCGTTTGGACTAACCAATGCACCAGCTGCATTCATGGAACTCATGAATAGAGTTTTTCGACCTTTCCTTGATCAGTGTGTTGTCATCTTCATAGATGACATTCTGATTTATAGTAAGGATGCTCAGCAGCATGAACAACATCTCCAACAGGCTCTAACTCTGCTAAGAAAACATAAGCTATATGCTAAGTTTAGCAAGTGTGAATTCTGGTTGTCGGAAGTATCTTTTCTTGGACATGTGATATCTGCCTCAGGTATTCGTGTTGACCCTACAAAGGTAGAATCTGTTCTACAGTGGGAACAACCAAAGACACCAACGGAGATTCAAAGTTTCTTGGGATTAGATGGTTATTATCGAAGGTTTATTAAGAATTTCAGTTCTATAGCCTTACCCTTAACCAAGTTAACCCGGAAAGATGTTCCTTTTTCCTGGAGTGATAAGTGTCAACAGTCCTTTCAGCTATTAAAGGAGAGGTTGACAAGTGCACCTGTGCTTGTGTTACCTGAGCAAGGAAAAGGATACATAATTTTCTGTGATGCCTCCAAGAAGGGACTCAGATGCGTGTTGATGCAGGATAAGCAAGTGATTTCTTTTGCTTCACGACAGCTTAAGAAACACGAAGAGAATTATCTGACACACGATCTGGAATTAGCTGCTGTGGTTCATGCCCTGAAAATCTGGAGACATTATCTCTACGGAGAGACATTCCAGATTTTCACAGATCACAAAAATATTAAGTATATCTTCTCTCAGCATGAGCTTAAAATGAGGCAACGTCGCTGGATGGAGTTAATCAAGGATTATGATTGTACAATAGATTACCATCCAGGAAAGTCCAATGTAGTTGCAGATGCCTTGAGTAGGAAATCAGCAACATCATCCTCTGATAGGGCACCATTAAACTCTTTAGTATGCCCTAGGAGAGATATGTTTATCTCCTTAAGGCAAGACAATGTACAGATGAAGGTGTCATGGATTGTCGGGTTGTTGGCTGAGATGCATATCAAACCCACCCTAAGAGAGCAGATTAAGGAAGCACAGCAAGTTGATGTTATAGTTCAGCAGATCAGATCTGAGTATGGTGATGAGAAGCGAGAAGGTTTTCATGAATCAGATGATCAAGTGGCATGCTATAATGGGAGGATGATAGTACCAGATGTAGATAACCTGAGGAAGTTAGTCCTGGAAGAAGCTCATTCTTCAATGTATGCTATGCATCCAGGAAGCACCAAGATGTATCGAAACTTGAAAAATATGTATTGGTGGCCTGGGATGAAGAAGGACGTAGCTGAGTTTGTTCTGAGGTGTCCAGTGTGTCAGCAAGTTAAAGCTAAACACCAGAAGCCTGCAGGAACAATGCAACCTTTACCCATACCACAGTGGAAGTGGGATCATGTAACCATGGACTTTGTCGTTGGTCTACCTAGAACAAACAAAGGACATGATTCCATTTGGGTAATTGTTGATAGGTTGACAAAGACAGTGCATTTCTTACCTGTCAAAACAACCTATTCTACGGAGAGGTTATCACAGTTGTATGTTCAAGAGATAGTGTGTTTGCACAGAGTTCCTGTCACTATAGTTTCTGATAGAGGTCCCCAGTTTACAAGTCGTTTTTGGGAGCAGTTACACAGAGCCTTAGGCACCAAGTTAAGGTTTAGTACATCCTTTCATCCACAGACTGATGGACAGTCATAAAGGACTATACAGACCTTGGAAGACCTGTTGAGAGCATGTGTTCTCTAGTTTACAGGGAGTTGGGATCTGCACCTAAGCCTAATAGAGTTTTCCTATAACAATAGCTATCAACATAGTATTGATATGGCACCTTATGAGGCTTTATATGGTAGACGTTGTAGGTCACCCTTGTGTTGGTATGAGACTGGTGAGCATCAGTTGTTAGGTCCTGATCTTGTGCAGCAGACTACGGAGAAGATTAAAGTAATACAACAACAGATTAAGATTGCACAGGATAGGCAGAAATCTTATGCTGATAAACGTCGTAGACCGTTAGAGTTCCAGGTTGGAGACAGAGTGTATCTCAAGGTCTCACCTTGGAAAGGAGTCCTTCGCTTTGGAAGGAAATGGAAGTTAGCTCCTAGATTTGTGGGGCCTTATCCAATCATTGAACGGGTTGGAAGGGTAGCTTATAGACTAGAGTTACCACCAGAGTTTCAGAGGCTACACCCTGTGTTTCACATTTCTATGTTAAGGAAATGTCATCCTGATACCGAGTCAGTTCTACAACCTATGGAAGTAGAATTGAATGATGATATAACTTATGAGGAAGGACCAGTGTCAATCCTTGACAACAGAATTAAAAAGTTAAAAAAGAAAGATATAAACCTTGTGAAAGTCCTTTGGAACCACCGTGGTGTTGAAAAAGCCACTTGGGAACTAGAGGATGAGATGAGAAGGAAGTACCCTGCTCTTTTCTTCTAATATGTTTTATCGATTTCGAGGACGAAATCCTTGTATGGGGTGGATAATTTGTAACATCCCTGACCTGGGTTATGAGTTAACCCTAGGTGTTTTGCCTAAATATGTAATTAAATCCTTGTGATTATCTTTTGGCATGTAATTAAGTTACTAAGGAACATACATTTTCATTCCTGTCCCTTTTAAACAATGATTGTAGTATTGTTTGGTAATACAGAGACCTATGTGCAAATTACCCAGGTAAGGGGTTTAACTTGCAAACTTCACAAGTTAAGATGTTCCTCTGATGATGAGACATCTTATGAGTGGATATGATGAGGTACGATGGATTTCCCAAGCCTGGGCATCAAGATGCATCTTGTGGAATGATCATTGTGCTTAAAAAACCTAATTTGGATTAAAAGTGCAATTTACCCAAATGAGGGGTGCAACTTATAAAATACACCATCTAGAACATCTTTTATGACTTTTGACATCATGTAGAGTAATAATTATGAGGGGGGCACTTCCTTTGAATAATCATATAATAAGGAACACCTTTGTAATTAAATCATCAAGATGTAAGTAAGGAGACCCTTATGTACATATGTACCTTCGTGATAAGTTGACCTTCCTTGCCTTTAGTTCTTGGTTTTAGAAGGAGTTTTACCTTAGAAAATAAGAGGAGGGACGTGCCTAAAAGAAAGGAAGGACCTTGTTGTGAAAAGGAGAAACTAGTTGTCCTTATGTTGGAAATGACCCCAAGATATATATACACACTTCCTTTGTTTGTAAAGGAATGTTTACTTCACTTCCTTTCTTATTTCCTTTCTTCGACCGACTTAGGACAGAGCTCTGGAGAAGAGAACGGCCAAGCAGTTCTAGGTAATCTTTGATCATCATCTTGCTCAAATTCATGGAGGATATCATGTTACAAGGTTGGGTTGCTAGTTTTCTTACTTAGCTTTCTCGTTCTAGCCATCTTTTCCCAACCTTTCCTTGGAGAAACACCCTTGGCTGACTTGTGGAGCTCAAGACACCATTAAAGACTTGAATCTTGGAAGCTTGGAGCTCAAGGAACGACCTTAAGGCGGGTTTTATAATTCTAAACCTTTTGCTTTGTTATGCATACTTTTATTCGTGCAAATAATAGTTAGTTCTTCTTTTCCCCCATCCTTCTTTGCACCCTTGCAAGCTTTTTCGTGAAGAACAGACCTTGGTTTCAATGTTGAAGACAAGGGGCGTTAATATATATGTTGGTCCTTATCCAACTTTACTAAACGATCTTGGACCAATAGGTCAAACGATCTCACACTCGTTTCAATCCAAACAGGTTCAATAGGTCGGTTTGGCCAAACGGGTTCCAACCCGTTTGAGGGCATTGAACAAGAATTGACCGTTTGGGTTTTCTGTTCACAATTATGTAGGCTAATGACTCACCAAATTTGAGGGGTTAACTCGAAAGGAATCGTAGGTTGAAGGCCAATCAATTAGGCAATCGAATTAAATTAAGTGCTGTTTTCTAAACTGATTAACTTGAATCTTTGGGCAAACGGGTTCCAACCCATTTGAAGGTGTTGACCAAGCGTTGACCGTTTGGGATACTTGTTCATAATATATTGAGTTTCATTTCTACCAAGAATCATGATCTAATTCCTAACCAATTAAGAGTTGAAGGCATTTCAACACCCTAACCCTAATCGAGTTAAATTTGCTGATTTTTATATATAGATTTTGATGAGTGTTGGGTTGAAGGTCCCAAACGAGTTCAAACCCATTTGGGGGTTCATCCAAACGATCTCACACTCGTTTAGTGACACCCCAAGACCGTTTGGAGGTCTAGGGTTAAAGAAATTTGATGTTTTGAGGGTCCAATCACAAGATATTGATAAATTGATGAAAAGTGCTGATTTGTAATTTAATTAGGACTCAACCCTTATCAAATCAACTTAATTTTTGGTCAAACTTTGGGAAAACGGTCTCAAGACCATTTGGAGATCATCCAAACGATCTCAAGACCGTTTGGGCCAAGTTTGAGCCCAATTGGAGTTCAATTGATAGGTTCAACCTTGTTTTGATTCACATTATTGGAAATTGATGATTAGCCGATTGGAAACCCTATTTGAGTTAGACTTAACCCTAATTGGCTTTCAATTTAGGGTCACATTGGAGTCCATTTGTCTGAGGCTCATCCTAATTGACTTAATTTATAAGTGGTTATCATGGCTTTGGCCAATTAAAGGCTTCAACATAAGAAACCCTATTCAAACATAACCTATGTGTCACCTTTATGTTCATGCGGTTTGAACCCAAGTTAGTCCACACTCGTTTGAGTCCAAACGAGTCCACACTCATTTGAGTCCAAACGAGTCCACACTCGTTTGAGTCCAAATGAGTCCACACTCATTTAAGCCCAAACGAGTCCACACTCGTTTGACCTCAAACGGGTTCACACTCGTTTGAACTCAAACGGGTTCACACCCGTTTAGACTCAATTGGGTTCACACCCGTTTAGACTTCAAGTGGGTCCACACTCATTTAAGTCTCAAATGGGTCCAAGGTCGTTTGAGGTTAAATGAGTTCAAGGTCGTTTAAGAATTAAATGAGTTGAAGGTTGAAGGTTAAACCCTAAACCAATTGGAGACCTTCAAGGTTGATTATACTTAATCACTTGAAAGTGTAAAAGGTTCAATGATGATCTAATCTAAACACTAATGGTAACCTATGATCTTAAGGGACTAAGTGGCTAATGAATTGACCCATGATGATGGTCAATGGGTAAATTACCAAAATGCCCCTAGAAGGTTCAATTGAGTGATACCTTGTTTTAATCAAACTCTAATCACATGATAGTGATGAGTTGACTTGTGTTAATCAATGAGAACTTAACCCAACCTAATCTAGAGTGGTGTAATCACTATCTACTAGTTAGAGGAGAGAGAAAGTACCAATTATAATGGAAACTCAAGTAAAATACCTTCAATATACATGGATGTGCAGGATTAGGTATGATCCACCTATGTGAGATCATGGAAACCCTAATTGTGAATAGTAAACCCTAATTCTAGGGTGATGACATGTAATGTGAATAGTAAACCCTAATTCTAGTGTGATAACATGTAATATGAATAGTAAACCCTAATTGATGAAAACTAGGGAAACCTAGCTCTTGTATGAGTAGAGAGATACAACTTCTTTAGATAAGTTATTTACTATTATCAGTTGATTTAACCATGCAGGTTCCTTTAAGAGGATGATCATATCCAGGTATGGATGATGATTCTATATTCATTGAAAGCATGTTGTTAGCTTTATGAATAGTGATATATCATGATGCCTTGTTAATAACATCTTATGAGATTAATAGGCTGTGAGAGCCATGAATACCATCAAGGTCATGCTTTAAGAGATGACTTGTGATGAGAATATTGAGAAATGATAATTGATGAGAGTTAGGCTTGTTACATTTAGTATTCTTCCTTCATAGCTGATATGCTAATGATTAATGTTTGAAAACACGTATGATGATAAAAGAATACTGAAATGTACCTAACTAATCAAGTATAATTATTTCATGTAAAGCCCTGATCATAGATCCATCATTGTCAGAGACCAAATGATGGTGAAATAGGTTTTCCTAAGGGAACTCCTAGAGCACATACTTTTGAGTATGTGGGGTATATGGATGTGTAAAACCTTACATCCTAGTGAATGATTTGATGTAGATGTATCTTAAATCCATCAACCCTTTCACTATGTGTTTATGTCGGGGTGATGTAACACTAATCTCCCGAGGAAATCTTTTATACCGCATCGATGAGAGATAAACAAGAAATCTTTCGATGGCGAAGAGAGTACAGAATGCCACTGTGACTCTAATAGCGAAGTACCAGAATACCCTGGTAAGCTATTGTAACAGAGACACTAAATGTCCTGCATGTTGATCCTCATACTGACTGAGGAAGATGAGGTCATAAGAATCTGGCTCTTTTGATGACCTATGTATGATACCGATGCGACTTAATAGTGATCGGTTGGAGTATGAGCGGTATACCTCAACTCCGCAGGGCATAATGATGTTTGTAAAACATAATCAACCGCGTAGCATATCTTCTTATGTTGAACCACGAAATACATTGGTTGATGATATATTACTTAGTATACATGTTTTTCATATTCCTTAAATGTTGTTGTTCTAATTGATAACAATTTGCTGCTGATTACCTTAGAGCTTTTATTGCCTATGTTATTCATGGTTACCATAATAAAGCTTCTGGCGGAGAATTATAACTCTCGCTGGGACAATTATTTAAAATTGTCTCACCCCGTAGGTTTCAACTTTTTAGGTGGTCGTCGAGGACGAAGGAACCAATCTACAGGTGATCAGAATCAGCAGCAGTAGCACCAGGAGCAGCAATGACTTCAGGTGGAAACACTGTGCTATCTAGTCTTGTAGTCAGAATAGTCTTATGTCGTCTCTATACATTCATGTCCTAGGAGTTTGTTGATCTGAGGATTTCGAAATCTTGAGATTTTGTATCTGGCTGTATATAATCACTCAACAGAGATGTAATATGTTTACCTTGTTTCTTATAAAAGGAGTTTCATGATTTCAAGATCTTGTCTCAAAAAGTTTTAATTTCCGATGATTTTCGTATTCCGCTGTTAATCGAATCGCTTCCGCTGAGTTTAATTGTGTTTATCTCCGTTTCGGAGATCAGAGCCCACATAGTGGGCAAGATCCTGAAATCCTCTAAGTCATGGACCAGCTAGGGCTGTCACCCACAACTTAGATCTCTCAGGTAGGAAACTCTTGCCAATTGCATCATATGCAACTCTTGGTAAGATGTCATATGCAACTCCTTGCCATGATCATCTCCATGCCTCAAGGTACTAGATCCCATCTAGATCACCTTGTTAAGTCTGACCCAAAGCAAATACGATGAATATGCATCGTACTAGGGCTGACCCACATATCCATCCTTCACGCTTCCATGAGATAGATGGTGCACCACGCTAGGGCGTGCCCACACTTGGTCGATCAAGTTTTTCACGTGTGTCGCATTTGGAAGGCATGTAAAACTTAATATTTAATGAGGGATTTGGTTTTTATATACATATACATATCCAATCACCACAATACATAGTATGTATCATATACATGCTATATCCCACAGAAAACATGCAAAATGATAAAAGCAATGATTATGGCCATCCTAATGTGATTCCTCAAGCCAAGAGGAATCACGGTCATCTAGGTCTACATCACATGCAGCCTGTACAAGATGACCTCTCTGCTTTGCCTTTCTGGGTTTGATCAACTGATCACATGATTGATCGTCTCGCCATTAGGCCGGTCGGTTGGGTGCCACCACCCGATCGGTTGGCTCCTCCAACTGATCGTTTCACCTGGTCATCATGCATCTCATCATGGCCGCCACCCGCTCATCTTGCTCCTCGAACCGGTCATCAACCGATCGACTCACTCCTTGAACTGATCGTCTAGAACTTCAACTGATCGGTTCACGCCTTGAACCGATCGTCTCAGCTATCGTCAGGATGTCCTCCGTTCTTCGAAATAACAAGAAATAAAATTGTATCCTATTTTACATTGTAAAAAAAAAGAAACCTCGAGTTACATTCAAGGGGAGCAAAGGTAGGAAAGAAATCTCGAATTATTTCGAGTTACATCAAGAATAGGAGAAGGAAGATCGGTGCGCAGACCGAGATGCAAGCAACCACATACAACCATACACAGATAGGGTTTATTGGCCATAACCACGCTATACATCAACCACAAAACTCGTTTAAGGGCGACATGTATCGAGTGCATTCATAATACATATCATATATGTAAATTGGGATTTGTGGATTTAGGATTAGACATGCATAAAGCCAATTTTATTCGCATCGTATCCAATAAGTAAAGGCGACGAACCAAAATCGATCATATCGATAATCCCTAAAGTATAGAGCAGTTGACGTGGCTCTGATACAACTGTCGGGTTTTAGGGGAGGCAGAGAAGGTAGTGGAAACCAAAAATTTCCTCCCCAAACCCAGAACAAGGAAACACATAAACATCTATACAATAGCAAAGGATGGTTTGTGGAATCATACCTTATCCCGAGGCTTGCTCGGTGACAATACCTCGCGGCTTGCGTGGTCTTCACCTCCGGTCTTGGATGGTGTCTGTGCAGCTCCTGGTCACACTAGGATTGACGACTCCTGGTCTCACTAGGACTGTCGGGATTGACGGCTGTCCTCCGAGTGGCAGAAATGTCTTGCCTCTGAAGTAGTCCACACATACCACCTGGAACTCCAATCTCCTTGTCCCACAAGGAATTGCAAGGAGTTGCACCCTCCTATCAATGTACTAGTCACTGACACACTCTCCTGCCACCAATTGCTTTCTACAATTGTCTTTCCCTTGTTGTGCCTCCCTTATCGGGTAGCACTTGCTCGGGCTCTCTCTTGGTTACCAAAACTAGAGAGAATGACAACTTCACAGAGCAACTGGTTGCACTGGGTTATTCTTTGAGAAGCCCCCAATACCCCTATATATAGGAGGGTCATGGGACAGGGTTCTCCATCCCGGGCAATGCGGGACTAAAAGCAAGAGTAGAAGGGTTTGAGATTTTCCACAAAACAACCAATTCGCAACCTGAACCGATCGTTTCATTTCTGAAACGGTCGGTTGGGGACCTGAGTCGGTCGGTTGACACCTCAAGCGATCGGTTGGGACACCTCAACCGGTCGGTTCACTTCTGAACCCGTCGGTTCGTGGTCCTGGTCAGTTCTCGATTGACTTTCCATCTTTTTGTTTCTAATTGGTATCAAGTACCAATCCTTGTTCCAATCAAATTGGGAAAGTGAAACGAAAGGAAAATTCTCACCAATCCTACTTTCCCAACTTGCTCGGTTGCATCAGTTGAACTGATCATTTCAACACTTGAAGCAATCATTCCACCCTGTCCATGAGTCGATCGACTCATCACCTAAGCTGATTGGTTCACCAAGCTGAGCCGATCGGTTCATCACATGAGCCGATCAGTTGGGAGTACAGATTGTGCAGAATCAGTCAATTGCAGTTTCAATCAATCTGATACTCTAATCAATCTGTCCAACACCTTGAACACTATGATTTTGAGCTATCAATCAATTGAGTGTTTAATTGAACTACTAAACTCCTTTAGTAATCAATCTAAACATTGTTTGTGGACAAAAATCCTCTTCCAGGTTAAATCCTATGTGTGTGACCCTGTAGGTCCTTTTTCACATCGGCAGTGAAAGTCCATAACACTTATGACTTCACAAGAAAAGAGCGGTGCCTAGTCACACATCAGTGCTACCCAAGTGAAATAGAAAGTTGGAGAACAACTTTCAATCCTCAATCTGTGAATGGTGTTACAGTGAATGTATAATATCTTTATCACTGATATCCCAAATGAACTCGAGGCATGGAACAATCATCCTATCAACATTCATTCACTTTCTTGATCTCAGAGTAGATTGGAAGAGATATGTATGACATCAATATCACATACTTATTCACACATGCATGCGCACACCTATTTCAATCCTACTCATCAAGTGGCCTTGGATATCAAACTCCCTTAGGAGGGACAAATCCCATATCTATCACTCACCCCTAAAAAGCCCCATGTGTCAAAGCCACCCAATCATCACCTTTATAACAACACATGTTTCAGGACTGCGTTTGATGATGTCAAAGTGTGCCCAACGACATGTGTTGAGTGTAGTGATTTTAGGTCAAAGAATCATACTCACCACCATCACTGTGAGTACTGACTGTGACTACTATGTCATGGTTCCATGTGTCAAACTCACAGTGGGTCTGTCCAGTACACTTGTTCTCTAACAAGTACCTATGTGTTTGGTTTGATATCTCTATATCATAACTAATGAGATTCTATCATCAACCAACACCACAATCTAGTCTTGTGTGTCATTGTTGTCTATCTACCTTCCACAATGACATCTAACTAGGGAGATAACAAGAATGTACAAACTCTTAGCATCCGTATGATCTCATCGTTCAGGTCCTTAACCTAAAAGCATACGTCATTGAGTACTGTCATTCTCTAGACATTCAATATGTTCTATCACTATCTCATATGACTGAACTAGAAAGAATTGGAAGCTTGCCTTTGATGTTTATCAAATCAATCTTAATGTATCCCACCAATCATCCCATGATTGGCTCTCAGGGCATACATACCAACACATATTCCATAAAATAGGAAGATGAACAACTACATGGTTGGGAGGGCCTAACGGCTACTCCAAACCCAAGGTATGGGTTTATCCATGCATGTATGAAGAAATAAAATGATTACAACTATAAGAATTCATGATAAAGAATGAGGAAGGAGGAGATCGATACAAAGATATATTGAATGATCTCTCTACCAAACTCTCGACTGATATCATAGTAGTTGATAGCAAGGCCTTCCTCTGTTATGATCTAGATATAACGAAAGAAGGTCCTTTGGATCAATGATGATGGTGGAACAGAGCCAAAAACGAGCAAGGTCGACAGGCTGAATCGACAAGTCTCGTCGTTTAGTTCTAGAACTTGAGAAGGTTGGCAGTAGCCTCTCGAGGCTTTGACTCCAAGGATCCAAGATGCATTGAAGTGCAGCTGTGGCCGTCTATTTATAGTTTTTAACCAGAAGTCAGTCACTTTGATGTTGCAGCATCGATGTTGGTGTCAACAAGGGTGTCGACATAGGACTTCTTTGACATATCTTTTTTGATCAACAATTATGTCTATCTCTTCTTACCATTGACATAGTTCTTCTTTGTTGAGATTCTATTAGTGTGATGTTGTCGACCAGAGAATTCAATTAGTTTGTTGAGGTAACTCCTTGACATGAGTCTTTTGGACATCGACAATGCTATCAACTTGGCTATCATCAGAACATTGTATGGGGATATCAAGGATCCTCTAGTCGACATATGTGTCGAGGATCATAGCATTGGATTCGTATCGATAGGAATCCATCAGTGTCGATAGAGTGGTCTGCTTACATCTAATCAATAGATGTGGGACTTTTACATTTCTTGACATTCATTACTCAACATAATGTTGTCGAGGTTCTTCAATTCCATAATTTGGTGCTCAATGAGTGTGTCGAGCTTTTCTCGGTGGTCTTCTTGTCAACCAGTTGGTGGAGATGTATCTTGTTGACCAATCAGTCGATTTGTTTAAAGTTGGGTCTTTTAAGAAATTACTCAAACTTCATCAATTTCACTAGATTTTGAATATGATTCCTTCAAGTATCATCAATATTGAATTAGACTATATCATTTAAGTGAAGTAGAGTAAAAATGGATAAAACTAAACATCTAAACATTGTTTGAAATAATTTTATATCATGAAAAAGGCTAATAAAAGTGAATCAAAATTGATGTTATCAACATCTTACCAGATTTATGTAAAATCAATCTATATGTCTACCCCACTATCCCAAACCCATTTTGCATCTCATATTAGTCTTTAGGATAGTTAATTCTCTTTACTACACCATTTGTTATGTTTTCCAAAAATACATTGAGGACTTTTTTAGTTGAACTCTTTTTCGATCGAGAATGGGTGGATTAAGCTACAAGTCAATTGATAGTTAGCCATTGCTAAACTTTGGTCTCAAGGATCCTCTTAGTCAAACTCTTTTTTGACTAAGGTGAAGGTCAGTCAAAAATACTTTAATCAAAGATTTATCTATAGACAATTCATTTGGTGCACAATTCATCACTTTTATTCTACTATTTGTATCATAATGACTAGTTACATTATAATCTTGTCTCTGTACCTTCCAACTTCTATCTAAACACTTCCTAACTTTTTTTGTTAAAACAAAATATCTTAGGGAGGATACCACTACACAAGAGCATATAATTAGTACATTGAGCTTAAGAGTTATGGCGGGTCCAGAAATTCTCCCAATGGAAGAGAAGGTGTGGATGGAACTATCCAAAATGCATGCCAACAAGGATCCTGTGATATCACACGTCTTCAGATATTGTGAAGAAGGAGGTAATATTGTTCTTTCTGGAATGGTTTTTGGAAGGTCAATCCCCGGATGAAATTAATAATGCAAATATTGTTCTCATCCCTAAGGTCCAAACTCCAAACAAGATTGTTGATTTTTCCCCATAAGCTTGTGCAACATTTCATATAAAATCATCACAATTGTTCTAGACATAATCAATTACTATTGGATATAATGATTTTAAAGAATCAAAGTGTCTTCCTTAAAGGGTTAATGATAGATAATGCTCTACTTACCTATGTGATTGCACATATGATGTAGAGAAGAAAAAAGGGGAAAGTAGGCTTCATGGCCTTGAAACTCGACATGATCAAGGCTTATGAACAAATTGGATGGTCCTTCTTGAGTGGTGAAATGGAGAAGATGGGGATCCCATGAGTATGGAGGAGGAATGTAGGATAATATGTCTCTATCATCTTACACTTAGTCATCATCAATGGATCAAGATAAGGATCTATAAAATTGACGATAGGATTATGCACAGGTGACCTGATTTCCTGATATCTCTTTTTTGTGTGCAAAAGTTTTCTCTTTGTCTATCCTTAATGTTTTACATGAAGGATAATTTCACTGAGACAATCCTAGTAAGTTGGGTGTGAGAATTCCACACCTTTTTTTCATATATGATAGTATTGTGTTTGCAACTGCTACCCAAAAAGAGTGATCATTGTTATCTATTCTAATCAGTCAATATGAGATAGCCTCATGACATAAAATTAATTACGATAAATCTGAAGTGGCCCTCAAGAAAAATCTAAGTGCCCAAAGGAGGGAGGAAATAACTACAGTACTAAATGTTGAAGTGGTGGATAGACAAGTGAAACACATTGGACTACCTACTGCTATGGGGAGGTCCAAAAAAGTGGCATTCTCATTTGTCAAAGGATGAAAAGAGAAGTTACTATCAAGAATGGGAAATGTTTTTCTCATCAATGTAGTCATACAGGAAATTTCGATATACTTCATGGGGATGTTTAAGTTACTGTATTATTACATTTAAGACATATACAATAGTATATAATGTTTTTGGTGAGGATCCAAAGAGGAAAAGTGCAAGACACATTGACTTAATTTGGGAGCCCTATGCAACCAGAAAAAGGAGGGAGGCATGGGGTTTTGTGACTCGAGATAGATTGAAGACATATTCACACCCGAAATGGCCAAGAAGATTTTGAACACCCCTATAACGACAAAGGGTAGATCTAATATTGTGGCATGGGAACCGGATGAAAGGGGCATGTTCTTTGTCTAGTCAACATATCATTACTTTCATTCTAGTTCCAACATGCTACATGAGAGTGAGTGTGCCTCTTTGTAGATTTATGGATGAGGAAGTGGCCACCATAGATTTTACACTTCCTATGGTGTATGGTTAGGCGTCTGCTACCAATGAGTGTGAAGCTTTAGAGAAGACATGTACTATAAGATGACACATGCACAAGGTGCAAACTTGACTAGGAGGATATCATTCATGTGATTTTTGAATGCCCACATGTAAGACAGATGTTGGTGTATAGCAACTTGGACCCAAGCATATGGAACACAGATGATACATATGAGATGGGAATTTTTAGGAGGATCTTTACCATGAAGGATGATGCATAGGTGGAGGATACAGTGAAACTATCCTGGGTGACATGGTTTCTCAGGAATAAACAAGTCTTTAAAGGTGGACCAATTTTCATTCTGAGCCTGGTAGTCAGATTCTAAAAGTTAATTGTGGATTATAAGAAGTACATCGAGGGTATTCCTTACCAGAAAGGGATCAAATAATAGAGTGGATAAGCTTCCTAGAAAACATTGTGATGTGAGTGGGTGAAGGTGCACAAAGACATTGTTTTGACACCAATGATGGTCTATGGAATTAGGATAGCCATCAAGGACCACTTATGGAAGTTGTTGCACATCAACCTTTATAAAGGAAGCCCTTTCTAGTGTGTGCTTATTGTTGTCTCATCTTTAGAAAGGTACAATTCAAGTCAGATAGTGAGAGCATTGTCAGGGTGATCAAACATGGGTGAGTAGGGAATGGACACAGTGACCTGACAATTATCGACCTATTACACATGTTAAAAAATTGTAAGGTCATGACCATTATCTAGGTCTATAAGGAATGTAAAAGGGTGGTCCATGTCCTAGATAAGGTAGAAGTAGGCCTCTGTGAACTACATCTAGTACAAGGTCCTTTCGACTAGGACATTGTTGCATTTGTTTGCATTGATTTGAACTAAGTAATGAATGTTAGTTTGACGGTAAAAAACCATAGGTATGTATATACGTATATGTATGTATGCATATGTATGTATATATGTATTTATATATATTGGCATAAATTGACATATATATATGTGGAGTAATATGTATAACATATATATACACACACCCTTTCCCTCCATATCATAACATTTCCTGGCAATCATACAGGTGATCTCGAGAGGGACCAACAGCCATGGAAGGCTCTAGCCAAACCAACTCCATCTGACATTCCACCACTAATACCCCTAACCTACCATCGCTAAACCCTACCACTACCATCAATGAGGAGAATACAAGAACTGGCGATGCTATATTGAAGAAACTCCGAACTCATGTCATGAAAAGGACTCCTTTTCAAGAGAAAGAAAGCACGAAGATGGTCTTCCTTATGGCCACAAAGCTTGAAAAATGCACCATCATGAACCTATTTTTGGAGGAGTATATCCAAATGAAAGACGTACGAGAATCACAATATCCATCTAAATCATGGGAAAGAGGGCTTTCTATTCACACCTTCTGTCTTGGATCAGAAGGGTGTTGAGGCTGAAGAGTGATTTTGACCTGGGTTCAAAGGAGAAGGGTTTCTGCTTAATATGTTTCGCCAATGACTTAGACAAAAAATTTGTCTCAATAGTGGACAAGGTGATTTGATATCCATCTGGTCATTTCATAGGAGTACAAGTATGGTTACACATTAGAGAAGGATTCTCTATGTTCAATACATGTTTTGATTCATATTCCTTCAAATGGTAGATCATGAACAAAAAAGATGTAGAAACCATTGTTGATGGAGTAGGAAAGGCCCTTCACATAGAAAGAAGACCTATGAAGTGGTCAAGAACTGATGAAGCTCACATCCTGTTAGAACTGAAAGTAGAAGAAAATGCTCCAAGAATGGTCTGATTGAGTGTTCTGGGCAAGGATGAAATCCCATTCCAAATCAATTATGAGCATGTCCTAAAGAAATGTGAAATATGTTGGGTCTTTGTACATAATAATGATGATTGTTCTTTGAAGTGCAAAGAAACGTTGGAGAACATCTAGGATGATGAATTTCAGATCCCTAGGAATGTATCACCAAAAAGAACAATTGACAACAAGAATCAAATAGAAAATTTGCAAGGAACAAATAACACAGACTGGAAGAAGGCAAAGTACTGAACATGGAGGATGGTACCACAAATAAAAACCCATTTGATGCCCTAAGTAACTTGGATAAGGAGGAGGAATAAACATTAGAAGAAAATAAAATCAAACAATGTGATAAGACTCACAAAGTGAAGAAAAACAAATGAAAGGATAAAGAGAGGGAGCCTTCCAGGCATACCCAGAACAACAAGTGAGTTTCTCATGTCCATTTTTGTAAGAATGTGAAAGGTATTTGCAATCCAACCAAGATGAAGGAGTTGAGGGACTGAGTAAGACTAAGAAATGTCTTGATATCTTCCATCTTCGAAACTAAAATAAGAGATGAGACAAAGGTAGTGTACCATCAATGTTTCCTAACATTTGTGTTCATATCCCTAACTATGAAGAAGTGAAATTGGGCATGATATGTTTGGGTTGGAATTGAAATGTCTTGAAGGTTGAAAGGAACAAGAAGAAAAAGAAAATGATAACCATTATATGTATTAACAGAGGACTAAGAATCTAGTTCTTAGGTAGTTATGCCTTCGATTCACATACCCAAAGACATGATCTTTGGAAGGATATAATGGAGCTATCTCATACTATTAAAGAACCATGGATACTTATGGGTGACTTCAACAATGTTAGGTTGTTATAAGAGAAACTCATAGGTCGAAACTTTATCAAATCTTTCAACTACACAATCAATGTTTTTGAGCCATGTGAGCTACCAATGAACCATGAGGTAATCTATACCTGGTACAAGGGAGGAAAATTGAAAGGAGGCACTAGTATAGATATAACTTTTAGGGTCAGTTAAATATGACTTTAGAAGTCAGTTTCCATGCGACACCCAAGTGGGTGACACTAAATGTAGATGCCTTCAGAATCGGTTTCATAACCGACGACAAAAAGCCATCCCACGATTGCAACCCAAAAAAATGTGCTAGCAGGGAGACCATAGGCATCGGTTATCAAGTCAAAACTAGCACCACTTCCCATGCCAAATAAAAAAAATTGGCCCCAGGTTAGACCACAGGTGTCGGTTAGCAACAAAAAACTGACTTCGTTGACCTAAAATTAGTGACAGTTTGAGGGATAAAGATGTCAGTTAACTATTAATCACTGATGAGTTAAATTTTTGTTGTCAATTTTTTTTTAACCGACGACTATGTTTTGATTTTTTTTCTTATCATCTTGCAGGACAACTATTTAGCTGGTCAACAGGATGCAGAACTTGTAGTCCAGTTCTGAACTACAGGTTTACAACATCCATTGATTTCAGCCAACTACAAGCCACCAACCTACAAAATTAATAAGGATGAACAACATTATATATGGATCATATGATTCACACACATGTATAAGAACATTTAATTCAATATATGATTCATCACACACATGTAGAAACATGTAGTTCCATTTCATTCCTCCATTTCATATTCACACACATGGAGCAACCTGCAGTTCCATCCATTCATCTCTTTTCACATTCAGACACATGTAGACCCATTCATGTATTCATCTTCACATTCACACATATGTATATAGTTAAGAAAATTAAAAAAAAATCATTCAGACATGTATATATAAGTGTGTCTTTCAAAGTTTAACATGTCATCAAATACAAAAATAATTATGACAACAAAGTTTACAAATACCATTCTTTATCATCATCATTATCATCATCGTCATCATCACCATCAGTATTCCAATAATAATAAAAAATTCCAACTACTTGTAAGGCTTCTGCCCATTGTTCTCTTACATCATCTAATTCTTCCATCATATAGGGAGTATGTACATCTAATAACTTTTCACTTGTAGTGAAGTCAGTTTTAAACACCTCCAAAGAGAATGACAAATATATAATTACTAATATATAATAAGATTGATATATTTCATATAATCTAATGAGACTATATATAATACATGTTGTATGGTATCGATTTCCATTACAACATGTTCGATAATTAGGTCCATATATTGCATCATGTAGTATGCACATGCCCAACCGTTGTTTTGTGTAGCACACTATAAATTGAAAAATATAAAATGTTAACAAATACAAACAAGCATAGTTCTCATAAATAATATATACATTCGAGTTAGGAAATTACTTTCAAATTCTCCAAAGGTAATAGTTTCTTTGTCTTGGACATGTTTACTCCAAATGTAACACATTAAATTGCATTATTAAATAGTAATGTAATAAAAGATGTTAACAAATATAAAATATGAAAGATTACTCACATGAATAATATCCTTTTCATTGGGTGTCCATATAATGAGTCTAATCTCTTCCTCGAAGGATATAGATAATAAACAATCCACATCTCGAGGACAATAACCAGTAACTCCCAATGCTTAGCACTAGAGGTAAGAAGTTAAAAATTAATAACTCAAAATCCACAATAAAATGTAATTTTCTTAAGTCCAAACTATAAGCAAATTAAACTTGCACAACATTGAATGGAGCTATTATCACCATCTTCTTTTTTTTATGAAAATATTTAAAAGTGACAGAGCAACATGAGGTAATTGATGAAGGCTCTTTATCTGCGTGACTGATCAAAGATGGAGTTAGAAATCCCACATGGGGAAATGAAAAATCTATATAGATTGTGTGTAAGTGGATGCAAAACATATATTATGTATGCATTAATATAACATAAACATGATTGTTGTATATAAAACAAGGTATATGGATATATAAACAAGATCTCACAATATACATAACTCTATCATAGATGTATTCAACCAATCGTAATGAAACAACTCCAAAATATATTGTATTAATATATTGTTATCGTATGATTCGTCTGCAACATCCACCAGAATAGAAACATTTATAGGACAATTTGGGTTATGTTTAGCTATCCTTACTACCATACCCTTACAATTAGGACCTAACAAGTCATATAGGTCCCTTGGAAGCTAACTAGGTACTTTAGGAGGAGGTGGAGGTGGAGGTCGAGTTGTAACGGGTTTCTTTTTGACATGCATATATAATTTCATATCAATTGACTTGTATATACACGCTAACAAATTAACATAATGTAAATTTACCATACAATATTAGTATAGACCACATATGTTTTAGGCCACAATATCACTCCGCCTTCTGCTTCACCAAGCATTTCAGAATCTGGGTGGGCATATGGCAATGGATGATGCCTCCAATGGGGGAGTACAAGTCTTGGGTTCACACATACTGCACCGTCTGGTATTGGAATGCCATGAAAAATGTCCCCTGGAAGGGGTGGGTAAGCCTCAGCTTCTGTTATGATAAATTCTTTGCTTTTTAGACGACATGGCTTCAACCCATACAAATTTATGTGAAGTGTGTTATATACATATATACATAAACATATCATCTTGAAAAGACTGACTACTATGTCATAAAAATACTTACAGTGGACATGCTAGGTGGTGGGTCTATATGATTACTCCCAACCACATCTACCATCTGAGAAGAGTGGCACACCACATGTATTGTCTGAGTGGTAGTCTGAGACGCCTACCACTTGGTCATTGCTTCATGGAGTCTCTTATCAAGTGCTTCCTTGACTCTCCTTTCAATTAACTCATCTACCTATACATGGATAAAAGAACTGCTAGCTTTTTATTATTGAATTCCCTTTTGCAATAACATTCTAAAAAAAGAATAGGTTACCTCATCTTTTGAAAATCCCACTTTTGGGACATGTTTGCGCTATGATGGCCCAAAGAACGCTTTTATGACCACACCAGCGCCTGCACCCTAACACGTCCAGGATTCTCTAGGTTACTAAGAGAAACTATCAATTCATCCTTTGTGCCCTTAGGGATGTACTTGCCCTGCTTCCTCTACTCATGAAGCTCCCGCTAATCGCCACTAATAGAAATTGGTAATTAAACATAACAATAATTAATATTGACTACTCTGAGAGTTGAATTTTACTTTTTTACACAGCATGGCGAGGCAGAGGTGCAAGAGTAACTATAGAGGACTCCCCAGTCTCCTGAGTAATAGCAGACTCAACATCAACAACCTATAGTCTTTGGCAAACACCTGCATAGCCTTTTGGACCCATCGTGTGGTCATGCTCATTCAGTGCACTCCTTGTTGTTTGACCATTATTGATAGCCTTGTTAGTAAGCACATTGATTTGGTTAGTAACACTAAAGGTCAATCTTGAATAGGTGAATACATAAAAATGTATATTAATAAAATTGGGAATGGCACTTAATACCTTGAATTCATCAGTTTTTCTTTTGGCAACAAACTCCTCCCAGTCATTGGGGTCCAGGTAGTTCCATTGCTCAGTGGCTGACGTCTTCCTCTTCTCAACATCTTATATGCAATCTCGGGTGAGATTTGTCCTATAGTTCCTTAGGACCCTCCCACAACACTACATCACACATTCACAATGCAGGCTTTCATCCAGTTCATATATACTATGCACAATTTCATATATTTAGCTAGTATCCTAAAAATTAGTAATCTGCAAAATAGAATTGCAAATAATAATAATTCACCCATAGTTCCTTCCATACTAAATCGTTCTTCCCCTTAGGAACTTTACACTAAGATTCTACATTAGGACTATAATGGTTATGAGTAAGAACCCCAAGATATGAAATAAATGAGTTTGGGTCCATCACCCCTTTGTTGTAGTAACTTGTTCATCATAAAGATGCCCCTCACTTTTTCAATTTTTTTTCATTTCTCATCAAGTGCCCCAAGTTCTTTAGGGGGTACATAATGAACCTAAAATTTGACAAAAAATACACTTATAGGATATAACTTATAAATGGACATATAGATAGAAATATAGGTTATATTTTAAAACTTACTTTGTGAGGCGGAGCACTGATATCGTCACTGTCATGGTAATCATCATCACGGTCATCATACTCATACTCAACCATCTGAAAGTGTCATTAAAAAATCAAACATTTAACATTTAACATAACTAGAAGATAATAAAACATTGTAAAGTTCACATTTAGAAAAATAAAACATATAAAAAAATAAAAACATGCCTCTAATACTGCTATCTTTTATCAATTAACATTCTGTCAGTGTGATCTCCATGCACATACAAGTCTTCGTTAGTTTCAATATTTGGTAGTGTTGGCAACTCAACAGAGAATGGACTCGAGTCATCATACTTATCATAGTACTCTTCTTCATCTATAGGATCTTCAATGAACTATCTTTTACCATGAAGAACAACTGACCATTTATCATTTGTAGGATCATTGATATAAAATACTTGTTTTGCCTATGATTCCAATATGAATGGTTCACCCTTCTTGCCAATCATTTCAATGTTCACTATTGTGAAACCCAATTCATCCACTATAACTCCTTTGGTGTTATCAATCCAATTACATTTAAAGAGTAGAATTCTGAAATCTACAGAGTCAAACTCCCATGTCTTCAATGACTCCGTAATATGACATTTTAGCTTCATGTGGACTCTTATTCTTTGTACTTGCAAAAAACAATGAAGATGCTTGAAGGGTGACCCCACTATTTTGGATGACGCTCTTATCATCTTGACACTTTGTGTAATATGAGAACCCATTTATGTCGAACCATTCATAGGATATAACATTGAATTTTGGTTTAAAGGTGAGGCATTTGATATTTTCAGCTAGATTATTTGGTGTTTGAGATAGTTGATGTAAGACTTTATCTTCAAACCACTTAATAAATGTCTTTCTATGCTCTCTATCAAGCCACATTGAATTGGCTCGAGGATATTGTTTCTTGATGAAATTGGTATGTTCCTCGATATAAACACTCACTTCATTGATGTTGTATAAAATATAGAAGTGAGCTTGTCACAATAGCTCACGAATGATTACTTTCATCCGTGATCCTAAAATTCCTTTGCCAGAATACTCCTCAGTATTCTTGTCATTTATTGGATCATCATTACCATTCAAAAAGTCATTACAAAAATCCATAACCTCTCTTGCCACATAACACTCAATAATACTCCCTTTAGGCTGATAATGTTTTCCAACATCACCTTTAAAAACACTTGTGTATCATTCAAAAGGATACATCCAATGCTAGAAAATTGGTCCCAACATTTTCACTTCCCTAGTCAAGTGGACAACAAGATGTACCGTGCTATCGAAGAGCGAAGGAGGAAAATATATCTCAAGTTGTCATAGGGTAACAACCACTACTCTTTGCAACTTATAAAGAGACTCAAGATCAATAACTTTGTTGTAGAGATTGTTGAAGAAGAAACAAGGTTTGGTGATTGCAAAACTTACATGCTTCGACAATATAGATCGAATTTCCACGGAAAATATTTGTTGCATCAGAGTGTGACAATCATGAGATTTAAGACCTATCAACTTCAGATATTTCATTGATACCAATCTATGAATGTTGGATGAATAATCGTATGTCACCTTAACATTTACCAAGCAATCACACAAAACTTTCTTCTCCTTTCTAGACAACATGTAACAAGTAGTTGGTAAGTATGTTCTCTGATCACTATGAACTACTTCTGTCAATTTTGTCCTTATTCCCATTTCACGTAGGTTCATTCTAGATTTTATCCCATCTTTAGTCTTACCTGGTATATTCAACAGAGTACCAATGACACTATCACATACATTTTTCTCAACGTACATGACATTGATACAATGCCTGACTGCCAAAGAACTCCAATAAGGAAGATCACAAAATATTGACTACTTCCTGAATAAAGATTTGTCACTCTGTGTAGCCATGGTACATTGTGATCCCTTACCAAATTCATTGGCAAATGTTTTTACTCTTTCATAAACAACCTCCCCTAGTATAGGTTTAGGAGCACTCTATTCCTCATTCTATCCATTGAACGATTTGTGCAACCTATGGTACAGATGGAATTTTGGAAGAAACCTTCAATGACCAAGATATACAACATTTTTGCCATGTTTTAGTCATATTGAATCAGTGTTCTCTTCACATATAAGACACACTTTAGATCCTTTGACACTATATCCAAACAAATTACCATATGTTGGAAAGTTTTAAGAGTGCAAAACAACATAGCGTGCAAACACAATGTCTCTCTTCATGAAGCATCATAGGTCATCACACCTTCACCCTAGAGTTTCTTTAAGTCATCAATCAGAGGTTCAAGATAAATGTTGATATCATTTCCAGGTTGTTTAGGGCCGGTATCAACAATGACAACATAACGTACTTATTTTCATACACAACCAAGGAGGAAGATTGTGGATAACAATCATAACAGACCAAGTGCTATGTTGGCTACTCAATGTCCCGTATAGATTCATCCCATCTGTACAAAGCCCAAGTCTTATATTCCTAACTTCTTCACCAAATTTAGGGTACAATAAATCAATCTTCTTCCACTATGGGGAATCATACGCATGTCATAGGATCACATTATTATTTTTATTAACATATGCATTCCACCTCAAATTCTTTGCATATGTAGGATTGGCAAACAAGCATTGAAAAAATGATATTATAGGTAGATACCACATCACCTTGGCAGGAGAACCAGTTTTGGACTCCCCCAAAGTCATCATTTTATACCTTGATGCACCACATTTTGGGGAATCTTTCAAATCCACATAGTCCTTTTGAAATCATACAAAATCATTTGGGTGTGCATGTATCTTCTTTGCCTCCATTCCCATTGGACACAAAAATTTCTTTAACTCGTATTTGAGATTGGAAGCTCGTTTCCTTCAGAAGAATTTCTTTCGACAAAGAGAACAAGGACATGAAGCTTTTGTCACTCCATCTGTTGTTAGCTTTCAGCTTATACAATTTCAACACATCGTTAAGCTTCGTAAACTTAGTACAACATGCTTATAACTATCTCTCAACATCATGCAAAATGTTTCTAAACATTTGAGGTGGATCAATGTGCTCTATCCCATAACTATCCAACATCGCATCAACAATGTCTATTAGAACGGGTTCGTTCACATCTACGTCATCAGAGACAATTTCTTCTTCCACACAAGCACTGCTATTGACATCCACTGATTTTAGGTTTGAAATCTCTCCATTCTAGTGCCATTCTATATATCCTTGTACAATCTAATTGCACATGACATGACTTTTGATTTTGTCACTAGTGCTGACTTTCATGTTGTTACTGCAATGCCTAAATGGACAGTAGAACCTATCTCCAGGTTGTTTCCTATGTTGCTCAGAAAATCTAATGAACTGATCAAGAACAAAAATAAACTCTGGAGTGTAGTGATTTGGAATGGACATCCATGATCTATCCATTCTATGATCAAAGAGAAAACAAGTATATATTAGGGTTTAGGGTTAAAAGATTAGGGTTTAGGGTTAAAATATTACGGCTTATGATTAAAAGTTTAGGGTATAGATCTTATATATAATAAATGTGTACCACCTATCCAATTCTTGATCACCTAATCTCACTAGTAAGTGAATAATGTGTATTAAATTTTCAAGAAATTTCGGCAGCATTTAACCACAGTTCTCCAAGTACACCGATGTACATGGGTAAATGCTCACCAACATGGGGAAGTGTTGACGAAACATCATGAAAACCAAATACACATTATACACTTACATCCTAAGTGAGATTAAGTGTACAAGAACAATCCCAAACTGGGGACTATCCAAGAATTACTCCTAAAGAATAAATCTCATATGGGTTTCTAGGCCAACAAAATACATGTATATATGTTGTCATTTATATCTACAATTATAGTATCATCGTTCATGTCCTAGGTTTTGTGTAACATTGTTTAATTCAATTCATTCTTCCATTTGGGTAAGTTCATTCATTCATCATTAACCCAAATTAATCATTAATAATCAACTACACAATTTTGAAGCACAATTATATATTGAAATAAGTTAAATCAATCACTAACAAGAGAGAAAGAAATCAATATCAATTAATTAAATTCATTCATTCTTCATTAACCCTAGTTAATCATTATTAATCAACTACACAATTTTAAAGAATAATTATATATTGAACTTAGTTCATTCATTCCTCATTTAACCCTTATTAATAAATATTAATCAACCCTATTTAATCATAAATAATATTATAGAAAACTCACCGTAATGGTAGAGCAGGCTGTGTTGGCAATGGTCGGAGGTGGAGGTTGTCGCAGCTAAAGGTGAAGCACGTGGCAAGCGGTAGCGGTGAAGATGACTGAAGCTGCGGTGAAGCAGGTGGCGAGTAGTGGAAGGATGGCAGGTTGTGGCTATGGTCATTGGCAGAGATGACTGAGCAAGCGAGCGGCGGCGGCGACGACGACCGAACTAGAGTGGCGACAGGCGAGTGGAGTGGTAGCGGCGAGCTCCTCAGTGACTGAACTGGAGTGGCGGCAGCAAGCTCCTCAGTGGTGGTTCCTATCCACAGTAGTGGTGAGATCCTCTCCACAACGATGGTGGTAAGATCCTCTCCACAATAGTAGCAGTAGTGGCGGCGAGCGGCAACACTGAATCGTGAGACCTAGCTTGAGCGGAAATAGAGAACTGGGAATGAAACAAAGAAGGGGAAGAGTCTAGCTCGTGCGTGCAGGTGCTATTAAGTTAATTATCGGCATCAATTATTATGTAAATCTGACGTTTAAAGACAATAGACACCAGTCTAAACTCATAACCAACACCTATCTAAAACTTCAAACAAAACCATTTTGCATCGAGATAGGGTGTTCATTGTCGATTTTAACATATAATAATCGATGTCTATCCACATATACCGACAAAAAAATTCATTCTTGAGTTACAATCATATTTGTCAGTTTATCCCCTAACACCTTTGCCGATTAGGCAAATTGGGGGAAATGTTTCTTTGTAGGGACAATGCGCGAACACACAACCTCGTCAGTTCTTGTGCAAAAATCAACGCCAAATAAAGAATGAATTTTTTCTCGTGAAGGATATTTAGTCATTAGTTATTTTTTAAACCACAAATGACATATGGGGGATAAAACTTTCGCGGGGCTTGGCGCGGAACATGATTCGTCAGTGTTTCTGAAACATACGTCGAATTGAAACTTTTGGAGGCAAATTTTTTTTCCTGGAAAATTGTATTTCATGGGTGATTTTGGTCATCAATTTTTGTTTTGACCTCCCAACGTTAAATAAAAAGTGATACCCGTGTCTTTTGTAAAGCGGCCGACCTTCACATATAGGTGTCAGTTGTTGTTTTAAACTGCCATCGTTGTATATTATCGTCGATGTTTTAGTTTTAATTGATGCCAGTAAATGTGACATTATATGTCATTTATGTACTAGTGAGGATGCAAGCAAGCTTGTTAGGTCTCTATTTAACAACACATGGCTTCAACTTCTCTCTCAAATGGTCATATTAGAGTGGTCGGGGATGATATTAGTGATCATGCCCCATTGATAATGAAACTACATGATAAGAAGAAGAAATCATAAGTCGTTTAGGTTTGTGAACTTTAGGACACAATAAGATGGGTACATAGACATCATAATTGACACATAGAAAGAAGGGGTGCATGGAAATCAACTTTTGTATTTGCCAAGAACTGATGAAGTTGAGACAAATATTAAAAGCTTCATCAAAAGTACATGCAAACAGCCCAAAGATACTAGATAAGACTAGGAAGGAGTTGATAAACATCATAAACACATTGTTGAGTGACCCATTGAACTGAGAGTTGATTGAAGAATAATTGAAAGTTAAATCTATTCTAGATGATCTAAAGACGGTGGATGAATGTTGTGCTTGGTAACATAGTAGGCAAAACTAGATTAAAGATGGTAACCATAACACGATGATCAGTCAAAATGCAATCAGAAAGAGAGAGGCCCAAAATACTATCTCAGAGCTTGTGAACTATGAAGGCCAATATTATGAAATTCAAGGAGGAACTTGAGAAACAAGATACTGAGTTCTATAGAGATCTATACAACAAACAACATGCTATGGAACTAAGGCAAGATGAAAACCCAAGATGGAGGTATATGCTAAAAAACACATATAATAAAATTTTATGCATGGATGTCAATAAAGAAGAAGTGAAGGATGTGGTGGAGAATTGGGGTAAATAAATCCCATGACATAGATGGGTTTAATGCCTATTAACATGGACATGAATGGGATACCATCAAAGATGATCTTTGTAAGGGTTTCAAGTGGTTTTGGATGGGGTTGTATTCTTAGATAGGTAAACCACACCTTTCTAGTCATTCTTCCTAAGAAGAAAATAATGTCCTCTTTCTCTAACATTAGGATGATCACATACTACAACATACAATATAAAATCATGCAAAAACATATTGTTGAGCAATTGAAATTAGTTCTACATTGATCATCTTGGAGCCCCATGGAGCTTTCATAACAACTAGAAGCATTTCAGACTGCACCCTTCTAGTAGGAGAATTCATGTTCATCTTCAATGTGAGGAGAGTCCATAAGAAGATTTGCATGCAACATGATATTTCCAAATCTTTCTATAACATTAGATGGGACAAGCTATGGTGGGCTATGAAGGGAATGCATTTTGTAGATAAGTGGATCTCCCTCATGCAACAATGTTTAGGCACCATGGGTGACTCTCTTCTTATCAATGGCATTCCTAATGGCATCTTCCATGGTTCAGATGGAATCAGGAAAGGGGATCTACTCCCCCTTCTATTCACCATCATAATGTAGTACTTCTCCAATTTGATGATGACAATGGAAGAAAAGGAGGTAGCAATCTACTCAGTTCATGGGATCAAGGAGCTAAGCCCATTTAATATTTGTAGACGTCGTGCTTGTGTTCATTGATGCCAAAACAAAGTACTAGTGGAATCCATACAAGCTTCCCTAGATGTTTGGAGAACAAACTGACCTTAACATAAATGATTAGAAATTGAGCTCTTCACACCAAATATGTGATTCAATGACTTTAGGTCATCTTCTAGCTCATGCCATTACGGAATCATGAACTAGTATTTTTATTTTTTCAAACTCAATTATCTCGCCCATTTCTCCATCTTTTCGTAGGATTCTTCCACCAAAATGTTAGAAATTAAATTCTACAAAGTTTTATACTTTACTCAGGATCTATCATCGACTATACAAGATTCACCTCATTCATGCAGATCAAGCATATTGGTCGACTTCCCTCTTATCAATTTAACCCCCCCATCTGTATATACCACCACCCAAGCCTTTGTCTCACCTCGTAGATCTTTCTTCTGCTCTCAATTTCTTCACATATTGTGTGTGTTTCCACCAGTGATCAACTTTAGACATGAGCCTTATGAGGGGTCATGGTTCATCATTGTGTCACCTCAGTTTGATTTCACTGATTGGTACGTTGCTTGTACCAATCCCAGCCCAAGAAACAAGTTTCTTCATGCATCCATGGTTTGTGCAAGCTTGGGAAGGATGATTCCCCCTTGTACATTCACAATTCTACCCTCCTCGTCTCCTTCTTTCATTTATTTTTTGCTTGGGGACATCATTGTCTTTTTCCTCTATGTTTCTTTGATTTTGATAAGTCAAAGACAAGGATTTACCCCATGGGTTGGACACCATTGAATGGGCCAATTAGTCCCCTCTCCCTCTCCCTTTCTCTTGATTTTTTCTCTCTTACGTGGATTTTAGAATATTCTTATTGGTCAATTTTGTAAAAATATTGTATCTTTTAATATACTTGTCCAAAAATTCCATAAAAATATGTTTTTGTAGAGAAAAATGTGGTCTTTATGATACAAATAGTTTGAGAGTCTTATTTCCATGTTTTCAAGGCTAATTTTTTAGAATCTAATAAATTATGTAAAAACCCTAAAAAATGTAATGTAATCATATAAACTCCAAATTTGACAAATAAATATGTGTTCTTGATCAAAAAAACATGATGAGTCATTAGGTATACTTTTTGTAACCAAAATTTGAGGTTTTCCAAAAAGGTCTTGATTTAGGATTTCTTTACATATTATACATTATAAATCCTAATACATGTGAATGAATTGTAATTAGGCAAAGGTGACCCTGGAATCATCTAGATTAGTAAAGAATTTTTATAAGACTGTGGAATAAGGTATGTTTGCATCTCCTATTAATCACATTGAGCAATTAGATTAATTTTATCTCTCTTGTTCCTATGGACAATAACCTACACAATATATCTTTCTCTTGAGAATATATTACTTTGTTCTAGTTTTTGTGAATCATTCTACTATGAAGGATATTCTTTTGACTCAATCTTATAGTTGGTTCATGATGATCTAATACATGGTGACATGTGTTACTTTTGCCCACTTATGTGGTGGATGTATATATTGTGCATTTAATTGATGGCAATCTTGTTTATTCTGACTATACTTTATAATTGCCTCTACATTAAGCATGTTATGTGATTCAGTAGCCCGAGAGTCATGTAAGTACATTGGTTTTTAGGTTGTGACCCTAAGTTTTATTTTTTGGATGGAGGTTGTGTGCTCCATACCCTGGTGGTGATGCCCATTATTTTTATCAATATTAGGAGTCTGGCAGTACATCATTCTATATTAGGTTTCAAGTTTGCGAGGCTTGGCCGCTATTGTCTTTTTGCTCTAGTGCTATGCTTATCTCACATAGATGTAGGTTGATATTTTTTTATGGGTTTTGTACCCAAAGATGTACTTGTGCTTGTGTGAAAAAATCTTATGTTTTATTGGTGGCAAGTATCTCTTTTAACATAGGGTTGTAATCCAATTTGTTTGATACCCACATGGGTGATTCTATCCTCTTCAATGGGAAGAATTGATATCTTGATGTCCTTTAATTCACAATGTTGCTCAATCTGTAAGTATGCACATACCATCGTTATGTTGATTTCATCTACTTTTCTCCTCTTGTTGGGGTATGCTTCCAACCCTAGGTGTAGGACATGGAGGACGTGACATGCTGAGATGGACCAAGCTTAAGGAGTTGATGCTTGGAGACAAACTTGATATGGTTTAGATTTCCCTCTATTATATCCTTATGAAGTAATATCCATGTAAACCCTATATGGGATATGATGATGATGTACTTTTGTGAAATTGATTGTAGTCATGTTTTATATTTTGTTGTTATACTTTGGTCTTTTGAATGCTATTATTTGAGATTTCAAAATTTTACACATATTGCAGCATACCTTTTGAGTATGTTTGGAATGGATGTTTTATTCATCAAATTTTAGTAGGGAGTGGATCCCCTGCTGAGTCTCACTCTATATAGGATGGTATCATCATGGTAGTTAAAATTTGACTTTTTCAATTTTGTCTCCTTAATTAGAACACTTACCTTTAATAGTTAACCTCTAGGTGAGATGTTCACCCTAGAATTGATCTATGTTTTTCATGAGTTGATGAAAGGATGATATGAGGTATACATTAAAACAATGTTTAGTAAACCTTAATGTGATAAGGTGATCTTACCATACCAGATAGGTTAATTATGGCAAGTATCTTTGAATATAATGAGGTTTTGGCATGAGAAAGAGGTAATAAGTTGTTAAGGAGAAACTATATGGAAATATTGTGACTTTGTTCTCACTTTGATTTTGGGCCCGTATTTTAGTTTTCAATCGCAAAAGTTTTCATACCAAATTATTTTTCCTTATAATACGAGATGTACAAAAATAATGTTTCTAGATTTTATCAAGGTTTTATTAAGCTAAGTCATAATGAACAGATATGTGGGGAAGCCCTACAATCAGTTAGAATAGAATCTTAACCCTAGTTTTGTCTATGAAGTAGTGACTAGGAATATGTCGTATAATATAAATGATTAGTGAACCTACACTTTATACCCTATGACATTTTGGTTGATTATGTGTACCATAGGGTTGTTAGGTTAGAGACGCAAGGACCTAAAGAACAACCTTAGGTTGTTATGACATGATAGTTAGATTCTTGGCCAGTGAAAACCATACAAATTATTCACAACTAAAAGATTTATATGAAACCTTAATATATTTAAGAGTTTTTCATTTGACTGATTAGGTGAAACCTTTTAAAGGGTGAAGAGTAGTTGGTTAATGATTTATAAACAATTATATTTCGAGGAAAAAATCCTTTTACGGGGTGGAGTGTTGTAACATATCGAAACCTAGCTTCTTGACCATCATCATATGTCTTGGAGGGTAGTAATTTTGATTCTTTATACTTGGCCAAATAGGGATAACAATAAAGACCTAACTAAAACATTACTAGGTTTGAAAAAAAAATATTATGCCCTTATATTAATCATAAGACCAATAATGAATACATAAAATATGTCACATGTGATAATATTGTTTAAGGTGTGATGTTAAAATAATGTGACTTTAATCTAAGATTATGAACGAAAAAGGGGACATAATGAAATATATAGCATAAACCATAATGGTGATAAAATTCATTAAAGGGAACAACCAAACACAAATTTAAGATGAAAATCATGTTCCTTGGGTCCCAATTAGCTTGGGAGTCAAGTTTCTTATTATTTGCCCAATAATAATTATCCTAGTTACTTTTAGAAAAGGAAATATGTGTTTTTCTCCAAAATAAATAAAGAAAACATTTAATGAATCCAAAAGAGAAAACTAATCGCAAATTCATCATATACATGTTAAAGTAGGCATATGTGTGAATTTTCAACTGATTTGGACAATTTCTAATAATCTAATGTGTTTAAGAGAGAGTGTAAATAAAGTCCAAAATATTATATAATGTGTTAAATAATACAAAGGGACAAAATTTATGACAAATTTGTGTTTGATATGGTTAAGTTTGCCTCACGGTGAAGTTCCATATTAATTAGGTAATTCTAGAAGTCTTTAATGTATTAAGAAAGAAAAATTATGAATAATTTAAAAAAAATATCTAAACTCTTCAAAAGAAAATAATAATACCATATTCAGATTCCACATATCCAAAATAGGATAGGTGTCAAATTACAATTAATTTGGAATTTTACACCCTCAATGGAGGATGGTGAAAAAGAAAAATTAATGTATCCACTCTATATTCAAATTATATTTAGGATTTCATTTAATGTGTCACATGTATTATTTTCATCTAATTTTTATTTTAATTTTGTGCTCCTAATTAGGAATGTTGGATCTGTGGTCCAATGACTTTGGGTCATCTTCTAGCTTTTTTTTTTTTTTTTTTTTTTTTTTTACATAAGCCAGGAGGTCATCTATTCATCTCACCCTCCTCGTGTGAGCTAAAAGAACAAAGTACATCTCCTGCTTATAATCTGCAGGTATCAACCCAAGCAAACGCCCCAAAACAACTCAAAGACATCCCACAGCGAAGAAACAAAAACAAAGCACTCAGGAAGCGTATCTCATCACAACATAAGGAGTGTCATACTTCTCAAGATGCAGCATACCTCTAATCCTAGGAGGTAACCTTCTCTGATCAGAGATAACAATAGGCTCGTAGAGATGCTCTCCCAACTTAGCAAAAGTTCTAGGAACCGAATTAATGGACCTGTGAACAACAGAACCCATTATTCCTTCCTCATCAATGTAGCACTTGATATCCTCATGCATGGTAGCCAGTCTCCAAGGAATAGGCTTATTGCCCCAGAAGATATTAAAGAGAAGAGAGTTATCCACCTCAATAGTAGTGATCTTTAAATTCTGAGAATCAGCAAACTTGAGACTCACCACAACAGCTTGAATCAAAGCACAGTCGAGGTTTTCAGCCGTGAGCCAGGATCTAGCAATCTGACAGATCTTTGCATGGTGGTTTCTAACAATACTGGCCATCAAAACAATTGCCAGGATTGCCTACGGGCGGTAAAAATGCAATTAAACAAAATTTGCTATAAGTGGGAATCGAACCCGCTTACATTTGGAGGTGTGGTCATCTTCTAGCTCACACCCACTATGGAAATAGGAACTAGTATTTTTTATTTTTCAAACTCAATTATCTCGCCCATTTCTCCATATTTTCACACGTTTCTTTTTCCCACATGTTAGAAATAAAATTCTACATAGTTTGATACATAACATGGGATCAATCATTGAGTGTACAAGATTCTCTCAATTTTTGCAAACCAAGCAAATCGCCTGACTTCCCTCTTATCGGTTTTATTCCCCCTCATCTATTTATACTACCACCTAAGCCTTCATCTCACCTCACATAGATTTCCTCCTCTCTTAACTTATTCATGCATTGTGTGTGTTTCTATTGATACTTGAGCTTTGCGGTGGGTCATAGTTCATGGTCGCATCACCTCGATTCGATTCGACCGAGTTGTAAGTTGATTGTACCTTAATCTTTCTTTTTGTGTTATTATTTCGATGAATCATCATGAATTTTGGATTTTCCCAATCTTGACTAAGGAAGAAAGATGCTTCACATAGTCATGGTTCGTCCGAGTCTGAGAGGGATGATTCTCCTTTGTACATTCTCAATTCTACCTTCCTTGTCTCCTTCTTTCTTTTGTTTTTTGTTTGGGGGAATAATCATCTTTTTGCTCTCTGTTTCTTTGATTTGGATAAGTCAAAGATGACATTTGACCCCTTATCTTGTCCACCCCTAATTGGTACAAGTTAGTGGGTCAGCCTTTCTCCCTCTCCCTCTCTCTCTCGAGGTTTCTCGCTGATGTGGATTTTTAGAATATTCTGATTGGCCGATTTTGTAAAAATTGTATCTTTTAATATACTTGTCCAAAAATTCCATAAAAACATCTTTTAGAATTAGAAAAATTTGAAAATGCTAATAAAAATAGTTTGAGAGTCTAATTTTTATGTTTTAGATGATTGATTCTTGAGAATCTAATAAATTATGTAAAAATTGCTAGAAATTGTAACTTAATCATATAAATTCCAAATTTGACAAATAAATATGTTTTCTTGATCAGAAAAGAATGAGCGATCATTTGGTATAGATTTTGTAAACAAAATCTGAGTTTTTCCTTAAAGGTCTAGATTTAGGGTTTCTTTACATATTATACATTATAAACCCTAATACATGTGAATAAATTATAATCAGGCAAATGTGACGTTGGAAACAACTAGATTGGTGAAGAGTGTTTTTATGACTCTAGATTATGGTATGTTTGCATCTTATATTATTCACATTGTGAAATTAACCTACTTTTATCTTTCTCTTAGTCATATGGATAATAGCCTACATTATGTCCCTTTCTCTTGAAAATATTTAACTTGGTTTTCATTTTTGTGAACCATTCTAGTATTAAGGATATTCTTTTGACTCAATCTTAAACTTGGTTCATTATGGAACTTTTACATAGTGAAACACGTTACTTTTTCTCACTTATGTGGTCTATGTTTATATTATCCATTTAGGTTATGGAAATCTTGTGTATTCTGACTATACTTTATACTTGCCTCTACATTAAGCATGTTATGTGATTCATTAGCCCTAGAATAGTGTAAGTGCATTGGGTTTTGGGTTGTGTGCCCACATTTAATTTTTGGGATGAAGTTTGTGTGCCCCATATTTGGGTGGCGATGCCCTTTGTTTTTATATATATTTGGAGTCTGGCAGTACGTCATTCACTATCAGGTTTCAAGTCTGTGAGCCTTGACCACCATTTTCTTTTTATTATTATAGTGATATGCTTATATCACATGAATGCAGGTTGATATTATTGTTATGGGTTTTGTGCCCAAAGATGTATATGTGCTTGTGTGGCACAACTCTTATATTTTATTTATGGAAAGTATCTCTTTATCATATGGTTGTAATACATTTCTCTTGATACCCACTTGGGTGGTTCTTTCCTCTTCTATAGGAAGCATTGTTATCTTGATGTACTTTAATTCATAATGTTTCTCAATCCATATTTAGTAATGTGATAACCCAGACCTCTCTATATTCATGTAGGTGATATGCACTTCATCTTTTTACTAATGACCCACTCTTATCATCAATTTTATGAATTTATATGTTTTTATGATTCTTGGGTTTAGCTTATATCCACATGGCGAGTGGTGACCTTCATTTTTTTATAAAACAAGTTTGCACCTATATTTACACATCATCATCACTCATCCCCTTTTTATAACATAATTATGTCTTAGTATGTCATAATCTTAATTTCATTATGTATAAGACTTCTGCATTATTCTAATGCACCAAATTTTACTCAATTCCAAGCTAGGATGAGAGAGATATGCATGTTTGAATTTTACTTGATTTAATTCTATATCTCTCTCGAAATTGTTACCTTTTCCCCCAGTTGGGTCGGCCTTTTGGGCCCAATTTGTGGGTTTGTCCCAGACGAGATTTTTGCATCCCTACTTGCCATGTCATAGATCCTTTTGCTAGCTTTTTAGTCAATCTTGGGCCTTTGATCCTTAGTCCATGGATTCATATCCTAATCTGACAGCTAATACACCTTCTTCAACCTCCGTACACCTTGTGTTTGAGCAAGGAGAGGGAGACTTGGCACCAAATTTTGTTGCCTCTTTTGAGGCCTTTGATGCCCCAAAGCTTCCTATTTAAGCACCCCCTTTGTTTCCCCCCTCTTGCATTTCTTTTTTTCACACCCTAGCACCCCCATATTTGTCATCTTTAACCTTCAAAACACTAGCCTCCATGGTGGTCACCACCTTTCTAGACTCCCACTATCCATCACAAAATTAGGTGATCATGATCTCTATGGGTTCGCACACTTGAGATGCACACATACAACCTCTTTGTTGGGCTTGTTGAGCCATTATCTGCTTGTGTCTGCCACTGCATAAGAAAATTCAGCCACCAACACAGCGCAAGCACACATGCAGGGGATGAGACATGTGTTGGTGATCACAAGTAGCATAGAGTGGCTTCCAATCTTGAGTCCACTGTCATTAGGGAGAGAGTCAGTGATAGGCAATGACATCCAATGATCAGGAGCCATTGGTGGCTACTGACCAGTGGCCAACATATTTCATGGAATGTGTCTAAGCTAGATCACAATCGTTGTCCCCTGCCCTTGTGGGATTTCTCATGAGTCGTGGATCTCAGATCCAATGGTTCCTTTTTGTCACATGATTTTAGTAACTCTAATCTTTTTTCACTATATTTTGGATATTAATCTTAAAAAATAGATATCTTCTACATAACTTGACCAAATCTGGAATATGATATATGAATTTTGATCTACTCGATGAGAAATTTCCTAGGGAACTTGTTTCAAAGTCAATTTCCCTTTGTATGTTCTATTATGTTATAAATGGCATCACTTGATCTCTTTTATTACATTGATTGATATTAATCCTCACACCTTGATCATATCTTGAACCCACTTGTTTTTAATGGCTCTAGATCGGTAACTTTTGACGTATGATTGACAGAAGAACCTTTTTATAATTCTTTGAACCCTATTGCAACTTCATGATGTGAAAAGTGCCATTAAATGTGATATTTATGGACTTCTAATGATGAATCCTTAACCTTGTGCTAATGTTGACCAAATCTGTTCAAAACTACTTTGTGCATACCAAATCAGTAACTTCACATGCTTTGGAATCCAAAATGTCTTGTTTATCATTCTTTTTCCTATTTATGACCAAGTGACTTAAATATGACATAAAATGGGACCTTAATGTGCATACTGCTAAATTGAAATCTAATCTTGTACGAATCATCATATTAATTATCTAATGGTATCTTTGACACCTTAATGACATCAAATTAGTAGAATTATCATGTTATAGCTCTACAATATTAACTTGCTCTATCATATGTCCTTAATGCTCCTATGACTAGGAAATATAACCCTATTGCATGGAATTGATCTAATATGACTTTATCATGATGTTGAATGTTGATAACAGTCCAAATCTTATGATTCCACTATTTCCAAATCAGACATATCTTTATCTAGTATTACTCATGATGCGGATGTATCACCAAGACTAAGGTGTTGATGTGACCTTTAAATTAAGATTGATTGATTGCATGCATGTATGGAACTTTGGACCTAAGTTGACATATTTGTAACCTAGTTCTAGGGGAACATTTGCATGACTTATGTCATGTTTATCTTAATCAAACCCAGTGACCTAAGATGCTATGTTGTTAATGTTTACATCCTAGTTCCATGTTTACTTGGGACTTCCTTAGAAATCTCACTCATGATTTATATCTTGCTCACCACTGACAAGGTACGCTTAATCTCTTGACCCTACTATGATATTTTCTTATTTGTATGTATGCTCTTATGAATGCTTGGATAGATAAGTACTTGTTTGAGCTACATTTCCCTAAAAATACTACTTTGAGGTTGATTACTATGTTGGTAAACCTTGAACATAATTTAGATAAATCCATTATATACCCTGATGCACCTACCTAAAGTTTTAGTGTAAGGATACCAAATCAGGCATCTTATTTGATAAGGCAGATCATTACGATACCAGAGTTACCTTTTGGCAATGACCTTGAGGCCCCTTATTGACATGGTAGCTAATGTTGAAAACTCTTACAGACTCTTCTGTGAGAAGTTAGTCTAAGGGCCCACGGTTGATACAATGGATAAAGAAACCTATAACATGCTTTGTGTAAAAGAAAGTCAGTAAGTGTTCTCACTTTGTTTCTACTTCTTTCTTATTATGATGTTCTAGCCAAGCATGTTTTATGTACTCTTAAACTGTTTACATGTCTTATCATTGGGTACTCAATGCACTCACATTGATATATTTTGTTAATCAAAATTTTTGTTTTGAAATAAAGATCCACTAAAATCAAGACCCTAATCTATGACATGAAATGCAAATGGGTATACATGAATTCAGAAATGGGTATGTATCTCTTATCTCCATTGTTAGTATATTTTTATCTCTTTGTGTTGTTACTGCCCTTTTATATATACTTACCACTTGTGCGAACTATGTGCCATTCTAGGGATGGACACCAAAGTCCACTCGCCTTTGGGTATGTATCCATTAGGAGTGTGGACATAGGGTAACAAATGGTTCTGTGACAAATGGTATCCGATCCATACATACAAGCCTCTGTATATGTTTAAGGCATAACACATCTCAAGAACCCATGGAGGACTAAAATCATTTCCTTCAAGTTTAGAGAGTCTTCTACCATCTCATCTCTTCTTTAATGACAATCTAAGACACCCATGTAGATGATGATTAGTTACTCTTTTCATATCCTCATGTGATTGTTCTCTAGTGACTATTAATCACATGACATCTCAATTTTGGGTAGCTTATGTGGAGGAAAAATAAAAATCGTCGAAATCATGAATGTTTATGGAGATGATAAAGCCATGATTTGACCTTAAATTGGAAACCCTATTTGATGTAAGAAAGTACTCTTGATAGTGATGTGCTCATGCAAACTCAATGTTACAAATTAGACATAAGTACTTTCTATGTTTGAGGTAAATTATATGTATGGTGAAATAAGGTAGAATTCTTGTTCTACACATCATGTTTTGAGGTCCCAATTTATTAAACCCATATTTCCATAATGTTGATCAAACATCAAACATAGTTAAGAAAAACACTATTATTTATATGAAATGATCATGCCAGGATATAACCAAGGTGTTGGAACCCTAGAATATGATGTGAAGACTAGTTACAAGAGGAAACTCCCCTATTGACTGTCATTCCTCTTTGTAGACTTAATTTGAATAATATGATGGACCTAAGTCTCATTATTGTGCAATTATTCTCAAACTCTTAGGATCTCAATTTTGACATCTGTATTTTGGAAACAAGCCCTTACCTTGATCAGAAAAGTTAGGGAATTCTATTATGACCTTGAAATCACAAAATCTTGAAATGTGGTTGTCCAATTATTTACTTGATTTTTGACTCGTGATCTCATGAAATATGATTTAATAGTTGATGCTCACCCTATTTGGATATGCTTGACAACTCATGACCAGTGAAGACTAATGTGCTATATTAGGGTGGAAATTAACTTATGACTCCCCTAACCTAGGTCACATTGCTGTTCTGACTACCTATAAATGGTCATCTAGTGGATTATTTAGATATCAAGAAGGTTACTCCTTCCACACGATTTTCATTTCATGACCTAAGTCTCTCATAGGATAAATACATGATGATGTTGATAATTGATCTTGAAACTTTAATTAATGATGATCTTGAAATATGATGATGTTGAATATAGTTGGAGTTGACTTCCTAGAAGGACATAGTACTTCATCATCCATCAACCTATATACCATGAAAAAGAACTTTGATGTTGATAATGAGAAATGTTGCTCGATTGTTGAATATAGATTAATCATCACCGCTAAGTCTAAATAGTAATCTACATCGTAGCTTTGAAAAGTTTATACCTATAACCTAGTTGTTCAAACTATGACTAGATATTAATTTATGAAATCCTAGCTCGTGATTAATGATCTTATTTTTTAATCAAATCCAATGATCACCCTATTCAGATCTTGATATCCCCCTCGATATATGACTAATGACCTTCACATTCCCAACTTTAAAAAAATTTAAATGATGACTACGTTGACTCATTTGATTTATGACTCAGTGCTAAACTCCAAGTGGACTAGGGTGGGCCCTTTCATCAATTTAGAGCACAAAATCAAGATGTTGAAATATGATGTTTGTCACATATTGTTAAAATAGGATTCTCAATCATGGATGTATAACCCCACCTAGGTCAATGTAGTAGTTAGGACCCTAAATGTTTCGATTGAAAGTCATGTGGTACTCTTATATAAGAGCTCTACTTGTTTGACTTGAAAATGTGATCTCTACAAAATTTTGATATATAGGATGATCTCTCCAAATTTGTGATCTTTGTGATGATTTTACCAAGTTAATTATCAACATTATTTTACCTTGACCATGATGCACAATTGATCAATTTTGATATATCATGGTGTTGAAGGATTACCAATGGGATTACAATATAGAATACGGAAAACTCAACCTCCATTGATGAGTTGATTCAATTTTGGGGACCAAATCTTATTTCAGGTGGTTAGGATATGATAACCCATACTTCTATCTTTGTTCTAAAGGTTATATGCACATCATCTTTTTACTAATGTCCTGTTCTTGTCATCAATTTAATGAATTCAGATGTTTTTATGAATCTTGCGTTTATCTTACATCCACATGGTGAGTGGTGACCTTCATTTTGATATAAAAATGAGTTTGTGCCTTTATTTACACCTAATCATCTCTCATACTGTTTGATCTCATAATTATGTCTCACTATGTAATAATCTTGTTTTCATTATGTAAACGACTTTCACACAATTCCAATAGACCAAACTTTTCTCCATTTTGAACTAGAATGAGAGAGATATGCATGTTTGAATTTTACTTGATTTAATTCTATTTCTGGCTCAAAATTATTACCTTTTCACCCCATTGGGACAACCCTTTTGGGCCCAATTTGTGGGCATGGCCCAGTCAATATTTTTGCCTTCAAACTTGCCATGTCATGGATCCTTTTTCTAGCATTTCAACCAATGTTGGCCTTTTGATCATTAGGTCATCGATTCAAGTCCTAATCTGACGGCTAATAAACATTCTTAAACCTATGTAAAACTTGTGTTTGGGAAAGGAGAGGGAGAGTTGGCACCACCTTTTGCCGCCTCTTTTGATGGCTTTGAGCCCCCAAATATTCCTACTTAAGCACCCCCTTTGTTTCCCCCCTCTTCCTTTTCTTTTTTGTGTTCCCTGGCACCCTCATACCCGTCATCTTTAACCTTCAAAACCTTAGCCACCATGTTGTCTTTTGCCTTGCTAAACTCCCACTTTCCACCATGAAATTAGTCGATCAATTTCTCTGTGTTGGCACACCTGAGACACACACAAATGGCCTCCTTGTTGGACTTAGTGAGCCCTTCTCTACTGACGCCTGTCATTGCATCAAGAAGCTCAGCCGTAGCACATCGCTGCCATGCACATAGGGGGTGATACATGTGTTGACAATCACCAGCAGCAGAGAGTGACTTCCAACCTCAAGCTAGTGGTCATCAGGGAGAGAGACAGTGGTAGGCGGAGACATCCAGTGATTGGGAGTCATTGGTGGTTGCTGGCCCGCGGTCAGCAAAGTTTGTGGATTTTGGCTAAGATAGAACACAATCATTGTCCCTCGACCTATTGGGCTTTCTAACAAGCTACTGATCTCAGGTCGAATGATTCCTTTTTCCCAAATGATTTTGGTAACTCTCAGATCTCTTTTCAGTATTGTTTGGATATAAATCTTAAAAAATTGATATCTTCTTCATCTCTTGGCCAAATATGGCATATGATACATAAATTTTGATCTAATCAATGAGATCTATCAAATGGACCTTGTTATCGAGATTATTTCCTTTAGTGTCTTCTATTATGTTAAAAATGGAATATCTTTGTCTCTTTTATTACATTGAATGATATTAATGCTCAAACCTTAATCATATCTTGGCCCCACTTGTTTTTTATGACTCTAGATAAGTAAATTTTGATGTATGATTGATATAAGAATCTATTTGTCCTTATTTGAACCCTATTGCAACTTCATGATGTGAAAAGTGCCATTAAATGAGATCTAATATTGAATGAATGATCCTCTAATGATATCCATGACACCTTAATGACTTCAAATTAGTAGAATTATCATGTTATATCTCTACAATATTAGCTTGATCTATCATATGTCCTTTATGATCCTATGACTACGAAATATGATCCTATTGCATGGAATTGATCTAATATGACTTAATCATGACCTTGAATGTTGACAATAGTCCAAATCCTATGCTTCCACTATATCAAAATTAGACATTATCTTTATCTAGTATTACTAATTATGTGGATGTATCATCTAGACCTAAGGTGTTGATGTGACCTTAGAATTATGATTGATTAATTGCATGCATGTATGGAGCTTTGGGCTTAAATTGATCAATTTGAAAGCTAGTTCTAGGGGAACATCCACATGAAGTATATCATGTTTGTTTTAATAAAACCTAGTGACCTAAGATTTTGTGTTTTATATGTTTACATCCTTAGTCCAAGTTAGCTTGGGCTTTCCCTAAGAATCTCACTCATGATTTATAGCTTGCTCACAATTGACAAGGTACGCTTAATCTCTTGACCCTACTATGATATTGGCTTGTTTTTATGTATGTTGGTATGAATGCTTGGCTAGATAAATACTTGTTTGAGCTATTGTTGCATATGAATAATACTTTTATGTTGAATATACTACATTGGAAAACCTTGAATATAATTCAGATAAATCCATTATATACCATGGTGCACCTTACTGAAGTTTTGGGGTAAGGACACTATGTCCGACGTCTTACATGATAATAAGAAAAATTACGATACAAGGATTACCTCTTGGTGATGACCGTGAGACCCCTTTTGGATAGGGTAGCTAATGTTGAATACCCTTATAGATTCTTCAATTGAGAATTTAGTCTAAAGGCCTACGATTGATATAATGGATAATGAAACTTAAAACATGCTTTGTATAAATGAAATTCATTAAGTGTTCTCGATTTGTTACTAGTTCTTACTTATTATGATGTTCTTTCAAAGAAAACTTTTATATACTCTTAAGATGTTTACATGCCTTTTAATAGCATACTCAATGTGCTTGCAATGTTATATTTTATTTAACAAATTTGTAGTTGCCAAATGAAGATTTGTTGTACTCAAGACTCTAAGCTTGAAATGAAATACAAGTGGGTGTACATGAATATGGAAATGGGTGCATATCTCTTATCTCCATGCTTAGTATATTGTTATCTCTTTGTATTCTTATTGCCTTTTTCATACATACTACTTGTATGAACTATGTGGCATTCTCTTGACATACGCCCAAGTACATTCACCTTTGGCTATGTATAGATTAGGATTGTTGGCATATGGTAACAAATGGTTCTATGACAAATGGTATTAGATACATAAACAAAATCCTCTATATATGTTTAAGGCATAACACATTTTAAGAACCCAAGGAGGACTAAAATACTTTCCTTCAAGTTTAGAGAGTCTTCTAGCATATCATCTATTCTTTAAGGACCACCTAAGCCACCTAAGTCGATGATGAGTAGATAGTATTCTCATCTCCTCGTGTGATTCTTCTCTCATGACAATTAATCACATGACATCTTGATTTGTGGTAGCTTATGTGAGGGAAAATGAAACTTATTAAAATCATGAAAGTTTATTAACATGATGAGTCACGATTTGACCTTAAATTAGAAACTATTTTAAGTAAGAAAGTCCTCTTGATAGTGATGCACTCAAGAAAACTTGTAACATCCTGAAATTTCAAGAGTAATTTAAAACTTAAAATGTAGTTTTTCTTGAACATGAATATTTAAGGGTTTTAATGCAAAAATAACATGAAATTAAATTTCTTAAAAGATAATGCAATACGAAAATAAATCGATACTTAAAAATAGTCTTTTTCTTTCATATGTGCATTAAGTATTACACTGAACTTAAAAGTAGAAATGTTGGCTTTAATTTTCTCTCTCTATTTAAGATATATACTTAAATGGGATGGAAGATAATGACAAGGGGAAGGGAATTCGAAATTTAAGATTTGATTACTTGAATAAGAAGTACTATTTTCTTTTATGAAAATCATTATTATCTTTGTTTCTATATCCTCCTCTTTTGATGTGCAAAAAGAATAATGATAAACATCCCCTATGCACCAATTTCAAAAATATGGGGTGAGCTACTCCCTTATACCACAATAAATTACATCCTTTATCCTCTTGATCTATATTAGTTAAAGAAATAAGAGAAATTGCAAATTGGTGATAAAATAAGAATTATGTAGAAATTTCTAGAAAAGGGTAGGTTGAGAGTAACCAATGAGCATAATTCGATCCTAACTTGCACCCAAAGGAAATATATACTAAAATTAGAGGTTTTGCAAAGTTTGGATGTAAAAAGGGATTAATTGATGCCTTAAATGAATCAAATATGTCTTTTTCTTAAGAGGTAAGAAAAGGGTATCTAAATTTTGCATTTTGGCCCCAGATCTTACCTAGAAGTAGATTTAATTATTAAAAATTGCCCTTCAAAATTTGAGACCAATAGGAATTATGGAGAAAGAGTTATGAATTAATTAGGGACCCATAAAGTGGAAGGGTTATGGAAAATAAATGTAATTTGTCACAATTTATTTCAGAATAGGAAACCTTGGCCCGTCCATTTGTGTCACACATTCTTTTGGGCCATTGGATTAAAGATCCAATGGTGCCTAGATCATCTCCCACCCTCGACCATAGAAGGAAACTGGAGTTGGTAGTTACCTTTCTTTTTCTCAATTTCCTCTCACCATGATTGATGAGCAAGCCTAGAAAGTCTTCCAATTAATTTGGGAGGGAATTCCAAGCCCATCTTCAACTGATTTGATAACCTTTGGAAGGATATTAACGTTTCCCCTAATTTCTGGCTGCTCGTCAGCCAACCCTCCTTAGCCAGGGAATTATATGGGATAGTTTTTCCCCATGAGACTTGGCTTTTTGATTCGTGAGACCCTTATCAACATTGTGGTCCTCTCTTTGCCTTGAATTTCCTTGCTAGAATCCTCTTTCTCCTCCTTCTTTCTCTCTATAAACCATCGGTGTACCACCTTACCATCTTCGCTCCTCTGGTGGTGCCCTGCCCAATTGAGGCCATTGGCGAGTCTGGTTTGACGAGGTGGAGACACATATGTCATTGCCTTCTTTATAGATCACCAAAAGGTCAAACTCAACAGTAGTGTTGACTCTGCTGAGAGACCAAGACGCGAGTGGGGGGAATGCCCGGGTTTGAAGATAACCATGGTGCAAAATTACCCTTCTACCCTCTATTCTTATGTAGAGAGGTAAGGGTAACATCGAGTTTTCTCCTATTGTTTCCTCTTAAGCCAAGTGGACCCGGGTGCCAGTGAGGCACAAGCTGATTGTCCTAGCCGATGCTGAGTGTCCTGGATCCTACAAACATGGATGCCTAGTTGGCAAGCTATGATTGGCTACTTAAGTTAAAACTTGAAATAATTATATTAAATAATTGGTATGTCAGATGGAAACAAATAATATATGAAAATTACTCAAAAAAGTTTGAGGAGTTCAATTAAATTAGTTTCCTAGCCTAATTCTCATCCTAACTCAAAAAGTATATAAATATTTTATCTTTATGTGATTGCATATATGAAAAACCCTAATTTCATAAGATTAATGAGATTGATAATCATAACATGTTTAATTGGACTTATTGTGTAAATAAATGACCTTCATAGATAAAATGATCATCTTCGAATAAATTGAAGACTAAGAATGCATATGTTACAAAGATTAGGGTTTAGATAGTATTTAAGTTGGTAATTGATATAAAGTATATTGATTACAAGACATTAGGGTTTCTACAAATCTTAGGAAATTTAGGATTTGAATCAGGATCAGTGAGAACAACATAGGATCTACTTTACTCCAGGTAAGAGGGCCATGCATTTTTCTCACAAGTAGTTTCAGTTGATTGAATGTTTATTTATGATTATGCACATTACTTGATTTCATGAATTATGAATGTCTTTTCAAGAACAAGTTATATATATGTATCTTTGTTGGGTTAATTTTTTATTTATGGTCTATGGTAGAACACTAAATAAGATTATGATTAAGATTTAGTGAATCATGTTCAAGAAGGGGAAACCCTATTATGATTTAAGAGGGAGAATGTAACGACCCCACCTCCCAGTAACCCCCAATTAAGGGAGACTAAGAGGTTAGAGCAGTTATCCCAATTTCCAGATCAAAGGTTCGACAAATAATCTATAATAATTATCAAATTCTACTAAACAAAACTGAAAGGTAGTAATAAAAATTTACTTCGCATACCTTTTTCAAAAACTTGGACATCTACTTCTATCCACATCCGGATTTTATTCTAACTAATCATCCTTTGCACTTTAATCCTCATTCAATTCCACATATGCCACTTTATTGTTTGTTCTTTTCACTTGTACCTAAAATTCCAACAAACAAAACGTCAGTCAGCATAAATAAATTATGTTGGTATGTGGGGGAAACAATAATCATGCAATTAACTGTAACAACATATTGTAGTCAAATATGATTTAACAAACAACTTAACATTTTCAACATAACTGCTCAATCCTTACATACCCTAACCTCTACACTGCCCCTACAGTGGACCTGGATGTTACCTTCCTTATGGTAGATTCCCATTTAACCCCTCACGATCCTACCTAACAGGTGAATCAGTTTCTAGGGTTGAGTCACATGGCACTACCCATAGGTAGCCCACTCGTTAAGTCATGGTGTGCTAAAGAGTTAGGATATGATCTAGTCATGTATGCATACTTATGGTGATAGTCATAGTCACTTTATATTTGCATGAAATAAAAGTCATCCAAGTAGTTATTTTTAGGCAACCGATAAAAACATTCGAGAATCGCCGTGAAACTAAAGCAATTATCCATAAGTGTAACCACATACCTGTCAGGCTAATTTGAGACAGAATAATCCAATCAATCAAGAATTCCAAATAGGCAAGCAAGCACATTTTGAGATCTCGAAATATGCATACAATTTCCTATTATTAATCATACCATCAATATCTATTAAAGTTAGCTCTCTTCTTAAGGTTTCTAATCCACTTTTAAGGTTTCCATTGCAATTAGGGTTTCCCTTCATCTCTTACTATTTTAAACCCTAATTTTATACAATTACTCAAAAACCCTAATTATCTCATCTATTCATCATGAAAGATACTAAGGTTATATTTTAACAACATATAACCCTAATATCAGAAAAAGCATAATTAACCATCAATTAAGTCCATTAAGCCTCTTTTACATTAAAGCTACCATTTTTATCCTCCTAATCCATGACAAGATCATTATGCTCATTTATCAGCAATTCATACTTCATTATGGTCTAATTCACATTTGAACTCTATTTGTCATTAATTCTACGTTTATCCATTAGAAAACCCTAATTACTACATTAAGGGTATTTATCCACAATTAGGAACTTTTATACTTGAAATATCTTGGAATTATCATATCTCAACTTTATTCATGATTTTGAATAATTAAAACCATTATGAGTCACATATACTTATATTAGGGTTTCAAGGCCCATTAAAACATATTTATGCATATGAATTTCTAAATTAAACCAATTAGGTTCAAATTTCATCATTTTTGTTCTCAATATATCTTTTTACATTTAACAGGTTAATATCAACTTTAATCGTCCATTAAACCCTACTAAATACATTAATCATCTCAAAATAGGGTTTCTTAATGTTTAATTCATTAAAGTTGATAACTTACGCTACTTTTTGAATAAAAAGAGGAATTAGGCTCTAAAACCATTTTTAATAAATTCCTCTCATTTTTTTGAGAAATTTTCATATTTAATGTGTATCCATCCGAGCTACCGATATTTAATTACAATTTTTGCAAGATATTACTTACCAGAGCCAATCAGAGGGTGTCACGTGTCCCTTCTATGCAACATGATGTGACTATCTTGAAAACATTTTGAAAGACCCTTATGCCCCCACGTAAGCAGCGGGTCCTTCAGTCCCATAGAGGGCAGAATGGTCCAATGCCACCTGCTCTCCTTCTACATCGTGAAAACCTAACCAAGCCGCCGTAGCCTTGATTGGCGCGACTCCCCTTCCCCATCCCTGACCTTGACAGCCACTAGGGAGGTTTCCCCTACCTCCGTTGTTCGTCTGCGCACAATGGGGTGTCCTTGGGTCACAGGTAGGGTAGCTATTTCGGGCGTGCTTGGTTCCGCAACTCGTGCCGGACCTGCAGCCATACAATGGCTGTTGCGCAAGCTCTAGAGCACGGGGAAGATGGTTGTTCTCTTATGTGGTGTTGTGGAAGCATCATGCTTCCATCGAACTCCAGCCTGTGGCTCCTTGTGTCCCAGGGGTTGGACTACCCTCTTGATTAGGGTTTGTGGGCAAAGAAGAAGATGGGAGAGAGAGAAGGATGCTTGGGATTCTTTTGGATTCGACCAAGGCTGCTACCCCTTATATAGGGGAGGGTATCCACACCCCACAATTCAGTTAGCCGACTCTACCATAACTGCTCCCCTTGGAATCATTGAAGATATACCTGTCAGGATAGGAACGAATTCTTATGTTCCGTGCGATTTCGTTATTATGGACATACAAGAAGACCTAAGATACCTGATAATCTTCGGTAGACCTTTCCTAGCTACTACCCGAGCGCTTATCGATGTAGAAGCAGGAACTATTATCTTGAGACTTGGGAAGGAAGCTTTCCAGTTTAGAGTCCTTAATAGCATGAAAGGTCCAAGCATTCAAGAGGAAGTCTTTCTCCTGGACGCTATATATCAAATGTCCCAATTAGAAATGTCTGAACCCTCCGATGATTTGGAAGATATCTTGATAAATCTAGAAGTAGAATTCTCGGCAAGTGAACTTGTGCAATAATGCCTTCAATACTTAGAAAAAGCTGAAGAAGCCCCAACGGTCACCTTTGAAGAACTCAAGGCCGTCACCATTATAGAAGAAACTGAGCCACCTAAGGCTCCTAAAATGAAAGCTCTACCTGAGGGACTCAAACATGCCTTTCTTGACAACGAGAAACTTTGTCTAGTGATTATCAGCTCCACCCTGGAGGTGGACCAAGAAAACAGACTTCTTGATGAACGAAAGAGACACAAGAAAGCTATCAGATACAAGATGACTGACTTGACGGGTATAAATCCAGCTTTATGCATGCACAGATTGCCTATGGTGGAAGAATTCAAACCATCAAGGGAACATCAAAGAAAGTTGAACCCTAATCTCAAGGAGGTAGTTCGCCTCGAGGTTCTCAAACTTCTGAAAGCAGGTATCATCTACCCAATCTCGGATTCTCAATGGGTAAGTCCCGTGCAGGTGGTCCCAAAAAAAGGGGGGACCACTGTTGTTCTTAATGATAAGAATGAACTAGTACCTACTAGAACAGTAACTGGGTGGCGAATGTGCATCGACAATCGAAAACTTAACATAGCAACAAGGAAATATCATTTCCCCTTGCCCTTCTTGGATGAGGTTCTCGAACGACTCGCTCACCAAAATTTTTTCTGTTACCTTGATGGATATTCAAGATTTTACCAAATCCCAATCCATCATGAAGATCAAGAAAAAAACACCTTTACTTGTCCTTTTGGAACATATGCCTTTAGAAGGATGCCTTTCGGGTTATGCAATGCACCCACAACCTTCCAAATATGTATGACTGCTATCTTCGCCGGATTAACAAAATCTATCATGGAAGTCTTCATGGATGATTTTTCTGTATACGGAAATTCTTTCAACGACTGTTTACTCAATCTAGGAAAAGTCCTACAAAGATGTGAAGACACCAACTTGATCTTGAATTGGGAAAAATGTCACTTTATGGTGACTGAAGGTGTGGTCCTAGGACATCGAGTAAGTGAAAAAGGGATTGAAGTGGATAAAGGAAAGGTCGATGTCATCTCAAAGCTAACTCCACCTAAAGACATCAGAGGAGTCAGGGCATTCCTTGGTCATGTAGGATTCTACAGAAGATTTATAAAAGATTTTTCAAAGATAGCAAAGCCAATGACTCACCTACTGACCAAAGAAGCAAATTTTATATTTGACCAAGAATGCATTAATAGCTTCACAACTCTGAAGAATGCCCTTATCTCTGCCCCTATTCTAAGAGCTCCTGACTGGTCACAACCGTTTGAAATTATGTGTGACACTATCGATTATGCTATAGGGGCAGTCCTTGGACAAAGGATTGACAAAAAGCCTTACGTCATATATTACGCCTCCAAGACGCTTGATGAGGCACAAAAGAACTATACTACCACCGAAAAAGAGTTCCTGGCAGTTATCTATGCTTTTGAAAAATTTCAGTCTTACCTAATTGGGTCAAAAGTCATAGTATATACTGACCATTCTGCAATATGATACTTGGTCCAAAAACAAGATGCTAAACCCCGACTTATCAGATGGGTATTAATGCTTCATGAGTTTGATTTAGAGATTAAAGACAAATGTGGGGTTGAAAATGTCGTCGCGGATCACCTCAGTCGTATTGAAGCTAAAGACTCTGATAAAATACCCATTCGAGACTCTTTAACGGATGATCAACTAATGAAGATTACTACTGGATTTCCTTGGTATGCTGATATTGTTAATTATTTGGCAACAGGAATCATCCATCCGTCTGCATCATACCATGACAAAAAGAAATTCATTCATGACGCTAAGCAGTACTTCTGGGACGAGCCCTACCTATTCCGCTTATGCGCAGATGGACGTTTTCATCGATGCATTCCAGAAACAGAAATCACCCCAGTTTTAGAACACTGTCACTCAGGCCCTACTGGGGGGCACATGAGCTCTAAGAAAACCGCTCTTAGAATTCTTCAATCTGGTTTTTACTGGCCAACCATCGCAAAGGATGCACATGAATATGTGCGATCATGTGACAAATGCCAACTATCTGGAGGAATAACTAAATGAAATGAAATGCCTTTGAATATGTGGCAAGAAGTTGAACTCTTTGATGTTTGGGGAGTGGATTACATGGGTCCTTTCCCCCCATCTTACGGATTCACGTACATTCTAGTAGCTGTGGATTACGTTTCAAAATGGGTAGAAGCTCTACCGACCACTTCTTGTGATTCCAAACCAGTCATCAAATGTTTAAAGAAATAATATTCCCCAGATTTGGCGTTCCAAGAACAATAATATCCTATGGCGGATCTCATTTTCTTGAGCGGCGTTTCGAAGCACTATTAAGAAAATATGGAATCAAACATAAAGTTTCCACACCTTATCACCCACAGACTTGTGGACAGGTCGAAGTCTCCAACAGGCAACTCAAGGCTATTTTGGAAAAAAACTGTTAATAGGCACCACACAGACTGGTCTACCAAACTTCCTGACGCTCTATGGGCCTATCGCACAACTTTCAAAACACCAATTGGAACAACACCATTTTGATTGGTGTATGGGAAGTCGTGTCATCTACCAGTCGAATTAGAGCATAAAGCTTGGTGGGCTATCAAACAATTGAACTTTGATCTCAAGAGTGCCGGTGAATCTAGACAACTTCAATTACAAGAATTGGAAGAGTTGTGAATGACAGCATACCAAAATGCCAGAATTTATAAAGAACAAACCAAGATGTAGCATGATGGCCACATAAAAAGAAAGGATATAATCATCAGAGATAAGGTTCTCTTATTTAATTCTAGACTAAAATTGTTTCCGGGAAAACTGCGCACAAAATAGTCGGGGCCTTTCACTATCAAACATATCTACCCGACAGGAGCGGTTATTATCCTTGATGATAACGAGGGAGAAAGAACCGTCAACGGTCATAGGTTAAAGAAATACTACATTCCAGTAGACAAATTGCCAAGACAAACTATAGAGATCCAAGATCCTATAACATCAGCATAGCCAGATCAGGATTTCGTCGAGGCAGCGACATTAAACCCAGGCGCTACTTGGGAGGCAACCCAAGATCTGAGTATCATCATTTTTCGTCTTCCCTCTTCTTCTTTTTAGTTTAGTTTTCTTCTGAAATATATATACAAAAAAAATCCACATAAACAAAATAAACATAAAAATCAAAAACATCAAAAACCTAAATCTCCCCAAATGGTCTCGCACCCGTTTGGAGTTCAAACGGTCTTGCACCCATTTGACTTCGGGAATTTGTAAGGACGTCCCCCCCAATCCTATAAATAACACCCCACACCCTCCTTTCTCTCTTCTAGAACCTCTCTCTTTCTCTGTTCCACTGCCGTTTCACTCCAGTTTCCGCGCACACTTTTGCTTCTTCGAGCTTACCATTATCACCTCCGTCTTCCACCGCCGTTCTCATCTATGACTGACGCTTCGCCGTCATCTGTGCGTGGCTCCGTTCTTCTGCTCACTCATCGTCGCTTCCTTCCGGCCCTTCTTCTTCCGCCGTCGTCGCCTAACAGGTAGAGTTTTCTCTCGCGGTTCTCGCTACCGCCGTCGCCGTCGCCACCGCCGACGAGCGTTTTTCGGCTTCCCTCCCACCGTCCCTCGCCGCCAAATGGCCTGGCTCTTCGTCTTCCCGACGGTCTGCTCCAAATGGGTTTGCACCCGTTTGGACGAAGGACTGTTTGACCCCAAACAGTCTCCAAACCGTTTGGTGCCAAACGACCTTGCACCCGTTTGGATGAAGGACCGTTTGGCCCCAAACGGTCTTCAAACCATTTGGTGCCAAACGACCTTGCACCCGTTTGGACGAAGGACCGTTTGGCCCCAAACGGTCTCCAAACCGTCTGGTGCCAAACAACCTTGCACCCGTTTGGACGAAGGACCGTTTGGCACCAAACGGTCTCCAAACCGTTTGGTGCCAAACGACCTTGCACCCGTTTGGACGACGGACCGTTTGGCCCCAAACGGTCTTCAACCCATTTGGAACCAAACGGTCTTCAACCTGTTTGGAACCAAACGGTCTCAAACCTGTTTGGAACCAAACGGTCTCAAACCTGTTTGGATCTAACCAAACCTAATAAATACTGTTCTATTCTAATAAACTTGTTTAAATTCAAATTTTCAGAACTCTAACTTTTGTTTTCTTGACAAAAATTTCAGAATGTCCTCCCCCACAAAACAACCAACAGGAACAGCCGACAAACCTTTTTGGACAAAGGAGGAATTAATTGCTGATCGGGCGAAGTTTCAGCAAATCATTGACCACTATGAAAAAACTGGAACGGTCCCAGCAAAGGTGGACCTGCTCAAAGTCATGCATGAGATAAAACACATCAACCACTACTTAGCAGAAGAACCTTCTGAAGAGGAGGTCGAAGAAATCTCATCTGATGACCCCTCGGAATATGAGCCTTCATCGGAGGTAGAATCCCTTACCAAAAAGTCCTTGGGGAAGAGGAAGGCCCAAGCAACCACTTCAGCACCACAACCGAAGAAGAGGGCAAGGAAACATGTTCACCCTATCACTGCAAGGGAACAAACCCTGGCAGGTTTCATTCCACCATCCTCCATTCAACCAACCACCACCATCACCGCCACCCCTGCCACCATTACCGTTCCTATTTTCCCCCCATTACCACCACAACACCACCACCAGAAAATCTTCACATCCATACCCTCCCATCCATTAAAAAAACTCTAAAACCGACAAAGTATGTTTGCCCAAGCATACTTATGAAGATGGGGATCTACAATAGAATCCTCACCTTGATAGACAATTCCAATCTTTCTCGACTTTGTTTTGTCACCGAATCCTCATACGTTGAGCCTACAATGGAATTCTTCACTTTTTTCACTAGAGAAGCAGTGGACACTTTCGATAAAGCACAGGACGGTGGTGATCGTAGAATATCAACCAGAATCTTCAACAACAAAGTGGTCATAACTGAAAATATGTTGAATGAAATCTTTATAGACAACCAAGAGCAGCTGAAGAAAGCCAAGGCTGTTGGCATAGACAACACCAAGTTCAACAAACACAACTTCTGGAAATCTTTAACGGGGATACCAGTTTATGATGCAAAAACATGTAAAGCATCAAACATTCAATCGGGTCTAGTGCGCACACTTCACAAAATCCTTGCTGGCGCACTCTTCCCCAGGTCAGAAGGAGGAAATGTAATCCTCTAAGACCTCTTTGTTATCTGGTCCATCCTAAATGGGTTGCCAGTCAACATTGGGCATCTTATCATTCAAAAACTATCATCTTACGCCCTAGGAAAAGAAATATGTATGGGTGGTCTTATCACATCAATTATCAAATACCTTAAGATGGATAGACTTCTACCTAGATGCACAAAAATAAAGGGCGACATCCTTACAAACGAACAAACGTTGAAGAACTCCTTCATCATAAAAGACAAGGATGGCAAGCTACACTACGTCTTCTGCCCTACAGCAAAATCCTTCAGAACACTGCTCCTACTACCAGAACTTGCGGATTATGACAAAGACAAGCTCCTTTTCTCAGATGACAAAATCACAACACTCATGGCTTCGGTCAAAATCACCGAAAAGAAAGCAACAATGGGACAGACAGAGCTTAGCATAACCGCCCCGACAGCGAAAACAACAAAAATTCCTGTAAAACGACCTTCTAGAAGGCTTTTGAAGGAACAAGAGCTGTCGGGAACACCAACTTCCAAACCCCACCCCGAAACAGAACCCACCCTTCCAGAGGAACACATAACAACATCATCACTAGACTCTTTCATAATGAGTCTAAATGATGATCTCGAAACCACCACTCCACCATCCACCATCCCAACATCCACCACCCCACCATCTTCTACCACACCATCCACCATCCCAACATCCACCACCCCACCATCTTCCACCACACCATCCACCACCCCATCATCCTCCACTCTTCCACCTTTTTCCACATCATCCTTCTTCCCTTCGGGCATCCCATTTTCTGCTACTACGCTCGAATTCACTTCTTTCACCTCAATAGACTTTCCATCAACATTACCAGACTCAATTTTCTCTCCGGATATGTCACCACCCTTCTCATCCGCCGCCGCCCCGACACCGCTAGTGACCCCTTCCACAGTCACTATGCAGTTTGTGGGACCATCAACAGTGTCCTTTCCGCATGACACTACCACCACCATTCCACCCCGACCCCAGCCGCCCCACCCTTCTCTCACTGGGGTCCCCTTCACTAACGTCGGTGAGGAATTCGGACGGCAATTTGACACCATATGAAACCTCCTCACCGACCCTTCTAAGATATTAAATTCTATTTTTTCTTGTGTGCAGGGTTTAACAAAGCATGTCGCCAAGATCAACGAGAAAAACCACGCCTTGCCAAGCATCCTCCAAGAAGCAACGACAATTTGCAGTGGCTAAGCAAGTTGACCACGTCGACGGCCACTGCAAAACCTTGCCCGAGCTGGTCCTTAGAGTCCAAAGCCAGCACAATGTGATGGCAAAGCTAGTCGAGAAGATCTCAATACAGACTCAACCGCTGCCTGAGACCCTCCGCGAGCTCAAGCAGCAACAACAAGCTTTCAGCACGCGCTTGGACGACATCAACATCACCCTCACACAGCTACACAAATGCCAAGAGGAGTCATCAACCAATGAATTTACTCAACTAAGAGCTCAAGTAACTGACCTCATAGCACGAATCCTCTCGGATGAAGCACGTTATTCTGATTTAAAGGAAACCCACGACACACTGCTCGAAACACACGAGCACGTGCAAGTGGCATACGACGAGCTTCAATCCATCCATCGTCAGTGCAAGAAGAAAGCACATAAGAAAACAATGGATAAGTCAGCAGCAAATGAAGACGATGAAGATGAAGATTCTGATTTGTCGGCTGACTCCAACAACAGTACCTCCTCAAGTGATGATTCTGATAAACTAGATAATGTTGGGGAGGGTCCCAGCCATGGAACAGAACCCAAACAGCAGATGGATCACCATGACGGTGATAAAGATCCCAAATCCCCACATAATGATAATGTTAACATGTCATATGGGGACCAATTTCTTGACTATTCCGCTATGGGATCCATCGGGGAGGCTGCTAAAGATGCGGCTTTCACTGAGTTCCACCAATGTATAATAGGAACCAGCGCCAGCTCCCCCGCAACAGCTGTCCCACCCCCCTCAGTGCTCGACACGCCAGCAACTTCACCACATGACGAGGACGAATCAGAACGAGTGCGTTTAGATACTGATGAAGAGCTCGATTCTGCCTCGGACTCAAACGACGACATATAGGGCTATGAGGAAGCTCTAGAACTACCTCCCTCCGCCCCTCCACGAGAGCTTCCCCCGCCACCACCCCTACCGCACAAAATGCATGACCTAGATATGGCGGCCATCTCCACATTAGATGCTCATGATATTTTTATACTGAACACTAACGTGGATGATGCAAAAGCAGGGGACGATATTATCTACCAAAATGCTAAAACAAAGCGCAAGATGACACGTGAAGACTTCCGCAACATTCTGCGACCTCGGTCGACGATGCCAATGTCTATCTTCCGTGTCCTTCTCGCCAACTGTATAGAAATGTACAGAAGTCATAAGCGGCAGCAGCCTGTTTTTAATGCCTCACCTGCCCAATCTTTGGGCCTGCTATACAAGGACATCAAAGAAAAATCAATTGAATGTCTGCGTACCGGTTTAGCATGACGAGCACGTTATCTTACCGTGTTGTTCCAAGTTTCAAATCATTGGTTATTCATGGTTGTTGATACCGAGGCTCGAGATGCCACCGTTTATAACTTCTGCAGCGTTGAGCTACCCGCCGCTACAATAAACTTTATGGGTGAAGTAGCCGGTGAAGCAAGATGTATACCCTTTCGGCTGCTTAAGCTAATTTGGGCTGCACGTCCATCTCTCCGCCACAACTAGAGCCAGCCTTGGTTCAAAATATTAAACCCGCAAGTCCAAGCTGACAAGGAATCCGGGGATTGCGCTTTCTGCACTATACGTCACATCCAAGCGTTGAACCAAGAAATCCCATTCTCTGCTCTGGTTGCTGAAGATTTTCATTCTTTACGAGGACGTTATGCCATGGAGCTCATCTGTGATAGACGGTTCTTCAAGGACCCGACGATGGCACTAGATGATGTCCCTCGCTACCTCTTCTCCTCTATCCAGCGACCGCAGCGGCGATCCTTCCGACAAACTCTGAAGGAGTCAGAGAAATCAAAGGAACTGGCCTCGACAACCGAGCAAAGCAAAGACGACATTGATCCTTTGTCTGCCATCAAACCATCTTTCCCAGATTTTGATCTCAGTGATTGCAAAGGCCTCTCCGACTACGAACTACGTCTCATCATGTCAAGGCTTTCTGCCGAGAAAGATGAACTCGTGTTCATGTCTGGTGACATTCTCATAATGGCAGACACTCTTTGAGAAACTTTACAATTTAAAGGATCACTCTCTTTAAGCCTAATGGCCGTTTACCAATTTCTCCTAGGCCAAGATAGCCCCACAACATATATGGCGTCTCCTTATTTGAAGGATGACCTTTTAAAGCTAAAGCACTTCGGCGCAGATGAAACACTAATCTCCTATCTACAACACACAACGCCGAAGTTCATCATGCTACCCTTCCTCTATCATGAACACTGGCTGCTCCTGGCAACAAACCTACCAGAAGGAACAATTACAATTTATAATAGTTCCGACAGCCAGTACAATCCACAATAGAAGAATTATGTCGTGACGCCAAAAATGCCCACGGAGGTAGTAGCGAAAGAATGTGCAGAAAAATTAATCGATTTTCTAAGTCATCACATAAAAGCTTACGACAAAGAACATTTTCACCGCCCTTCCTTTTGCAACAAGTGTCCCCAACAAATTCGACAATCAAACGACTGCGGCTTCCATGTCCTCTATTGGATCTACACCATCATCATTCTTCAGAAACCAGTAGAGGATATGAATGACGTAGACTATCACGCCCTACGAGGACAATTTGCAGCTAAACTCCTTCAAGCACCAGGGGCAAGCACAAGATTCACTTAGCCTGCGGCCCTTGTCCTCGTACTACTCCACCTATCACTTTGACACTCTGAGGACAGAGTGCGTGATAAGTTAGGGGGGGGTACATTAGACAAGGGTGAGGTATCATCTCTATATCCTTCTTTCTCCATCTTCTCCTATTTTTTTGTATAAATTTTCTCAGTTTCCGTTACACCTTTAGCTTCTTAAGAATGGTTCATCTTTAGAATAAAAGTCACCCTCAGCTAACTTTAGAATCAGGTTAGTCCTCAAAAGTAAAATAGCACTTAGACATACAATGGCGACTTAATAATATCTCTCCACCTTGGGTTTTCATGCTTTTGTTTCACTTCTATATCTGACTCTCCACAAGGTCAATATCAAGGCAGAAATAAGCCGAGCTCTCAAGGACGAGAGGGGTATCAGGAAACTTCCGAATTAAGAAGTCTTGCAAGCGGACCACACAATAAGTGCATGTTGAAAAACTCTAAGAACAACTTTTCTCTCTTCAAATAAAAGAGGCTTGGCCGCCCAAAATAAATTCCAAAAGTAATCCCCAAATCCCAAGCCTGTGAGTTTTTCGAATAAAAGCCAGAGTGTTGAATAAAAACATGAGAGTTGTGCCATGCATAAGGACTTATAAGAAGAGCCAATAAAGGTCTCACCTGGTCGGTACATTCAGCTGCCCTCATAAAGGCAGATGTGTCATGCCCGGTAGTGGGACCCTAAGGTTTCTAAATATAAGAGAAGGCTGATAAAGAGCTTATCCGGCCGGTACATTAAGCTGCCCTCATGAAGGCAGATGTGTCGTGACCGGTAGTGGGTCTCTAAAAAGCATAGACAAGCCCTCTCCCACAAAAAGGGAGAGTTACACTTTAAGCCTTTAGCCAACCCTCATACCCACTCTAGTTACTGGTAGGTTCCTCAGAGAGATATAAAGCTGATTAGAGTCAACAACATGCACAGAATAAAAAGTGGTCCCAATGCAAGCTACGAGATACGGAAGGAACTTGAGACCCATGCATCTCTCAAAAACCTGAAAGAGTCAAGGCAAGCAATAAGATCCGATATGATTTGAGGAGAACTCAGGTTGAGAATTGAAACAAGAGTATGGAAACCCTAACTAAATAAAATCGCCTCGCCACTGTATGCCTTAGCTCTATCTAACTTGAGGACAAGCTAGACTCTAAGTTAGGGGGGGTGATAACCTCTCACTTTGTGATGCTATTTTATTAGTTTTCCCTTGTTTTCCATACTCTTTCTTAAATAAATAAGAAAGAATCATTAAATCTTTACCTTATTGCTGACACATCAATAGATTAACTTTTCTCTTCTTTATCCTTGCAGAAAAACACAAAAAATTACAAAAAACCCCAAACGGTCTCAAGACCGTTCAAGGCCAAACGGTCCCAAGACCGTTTAAGGCCAAACGGTCCCAAGACCGTTTAAGGCTAAACGGTCTCAAGACCGCATGAACTCTAAACGGTCCCGAGACCGCATAAGCTCAAACGAGTCCAGCGCCCAAACGAGTTCGGCGCCCAAACGGGTCCGGCGCCCAAACGGGTCCAGCGCCCAAACGAGTTCGGCACCCAAACGAGTTCGGCGCCCAAACGAGTTCGGCGCCCAAACGAGTCCGGTGCCCAAACGAGTCCGGCGCCCAAACGGGTCCAGTGCCCAAACGAGTTTGGCACCCAAACGAGTTCGGCGCCCAAACGAGTTCGGCGCCCAAACGGGTCCAGCGCCCAAACGAGTTCGGCGCCCAAACGGGTTCGGCGCCCAAATGAGTTCAGCGCCCAAACGGGTCCAGTGCCCAAACAAGTTCGGTGCCCAAATGAGTCCAGCGCTCAAACGAGTTCAACGCCCAAACGGGTTCAGCGCCCAAATGGGTTCAGGAACCAAACGGGTTCAGCCGCCAAATGTGTTCAGCGCCCAAACGGGTTCAAGACCGTTTGGGCTCCACTTAAGCCTATAAATAAGACCCAAAGGGGTCCTCAAGGGGAGAGAACTCTCAGACGCCCAAAGGCTGCCTCTCCAGTTCCAGAGCACTCCCATCTTTCATCCATCACCCCAAGGCTGCCAGTTTGAGATCCACGTTCCATCTTCAAGCTACCTTCTCTCTCAACAACAAAGAAGGTGGGAAGAGAAGATCCATCATCAAAGCATCCACGAAGTGCGAAGATCGTTGCTCTCTTCACCAAGGGTTCATCCTTCCCTCCTCTGTGGAGATGACGTTCTTTCTCTCTCTTCTCGCCTCCTTCTTTGTCCTTGATATGAGCGAGTAGTCTCATTCAGTAGGGTGCGTGGAGTAGCCCCGCTACCCATGTTTTCATTTCATGCAATGTAATTCAACTGTTTGCAATAGAGATACTCTCCTTTTCAGTTCAACATCAATCATTAAATGAATGCTTGTTGCTTGATCATCAACTTGTATTACCTATTGTCTTTCAGTATGAATTGTCTACGTTTGTACCCTTAGATCTGAATATCGATTGAAAGTTGGTTCTGGATGTATGTAGTCACCATACGTCTGTTTTAGTATCTAGGAGTGCTTTCATGAGTGGAGTAAACTCACTCCCATCGTTGCACTTTCATACTATGAAATGGAATCAGTTGACGTATGAAAGTGCAACCTTGGCAAGGTCGAGGAACACACTTCATGAAGAAGTATTGCAAAGCAAGTGACCATTCATTATGGTATGGCTGGCGTTGCAATACTCCACACTTCTCGTAGTTAGTTATCTGAAAATAAACTAAGTCTACAAGATACTAACTGATTAGAATCTCTTTGCAGGTTGTTTTATTATGTTGCATGTTTTGATCCATGTGTAGTGGCGTGAAACCCGATAACATCCTAGTGGTTTTTAATCATTGTTTACAACCCTAATTTCTACTTTCTTGCTTTTACTTTCCTCGCACTTAGTTTAAACAACCAAATCAAACTTTCGATCTAAATATCAACCGTTAAGTAATTAGGTACGACTAAAACATTTTCCATCTTGATTAATTCTAATCAAGACCATTGTCCCGAGGATTCGACCCTTAAACTATACTACGATAAGACTTCCGCGTGTCCTAGCACACGTGGGTGGAGATCTTACCATAGTACAAGCAAGGCTAAACCTACAGATTCATCATCTCTAGGATTTTTAGTGGCGTTGCAAAACTCCATCAGGTTATAGTCTACACTGACCACTCCGCCATACGATATCTAATTCAGAAGCAAGACGCAAAACCCAGACTTATCCACTGGGTGTTGATGCTTTAGGAATTTGATTTGGAAATCAAGGACAAAAGCGGAGTAGAAAATGTCATCGCTGATCATCTCAGCCGTATTGAAGTCGAGGATGATGATAAAGTACCTATCCGAGACTCCCTCCCTGACGACCAGCTAATGAAAATTACCACATGATTCCCCTGGTATGCTGACATAATAAATTATCTGGCTACGGAAATCATTCACCCTTCCTCCTCTTACCATGACAAAAAGAAATTTCTCCATGACGTCAGGCAATATTATTGGGACGAAACCTACCTCTTTCTTCTATGTGCAGATGGGCTTTTTCACCGTTGCCTACCCGAAGAAGAGATTACTCCTGTCCTAGAACATTGTCATTCCGACCCCACCGGAGGACATATGAGTTCAAAAAAAACCGCCAAAAAAGTCCTCCAATCGGGTTTCTTTTGGCCAATAATAGCAAAAAATTCCCATGAATTTGTAAAATCATGCAACAAGTGTCAACTGTCCGGTGGTATAACAAAAAGAAACGAAATGCCTCTCACTATGTGGCAGGAGATCGAGATTTTCGACATTTGGGGGATAGACTTTATGGGTCCTTTCCCCTCTTCATATGGATGCTCTTACATACTGGTCGCTGTGGACTATGTCTCGAAATGGGTAGAAGCTATACCCATAGTTTTCAGCGATTCCAAACCAGTCATTATGATGTTTAAAGATATTATTTTTCCCAGATTTGGAGTTCCCCGAACTATCATATCCGACAGAGGAACCCATTTTATGGAGCGAAGCTTTGAAGCCCTCTTAAAAAAATACATAGTCAACCATAAAGTTACCACGCCTTACCATCCACAAACTAGTGGTCAGGTTGAAGTTTCGAACAGACAACTAAAGGCAATCCTAGAGAAAACCGTCAATAGACACCGTACCGACTGGTCCACCAAGCTTCCCGACGCCCTTTGGGCTTACCGAACAGGTTACAAAACACCAATTGGAACAACACCGTTCCGTTTGGTATACGGGAAATCATGTCATCTCCCAGTAGAATTGGAGCATAAGGCTTGGTGGGCTATTAAACAACTGAACTTTGATTTTAAAAGCATTGGAGAAAATAGACAACTGCAGTTGTAGGAATTAGAGGAGCTCAGAATGACCGCATACCAAAGTGCAAGGATTTACAAAGAACAAACCAAAATGTGGCATGATGGTCATCTAAAAAGAAAAGACATCGCCATCGGAGATAAAGTCCTTCTTTTCAACTCCAGACTCAAAATGTTCCCCGGGAAACTTCGTACAAAGTAGTCTGGGCCTTTTACTATCAAACACATATACCCGACCAGAGCCATCATAATTGTTGACGACAATGGAGGCGAAAGGATCGTCAATGGCCATAGACTAAAAAAATACTATACTCCAGTAGACAAAACTCCGAGACAGACTATTGAGATCAGAGACCCCACAGTGTCAACATTACAACATCAAAACTTCATCGAGCCAGTGACGTAAAACCCATGCGCTACTTGGGAGGCAACCCATGATCTGAGTATCACCGCTTTTCTTTTATCTTTATTTTCTGTTCCTTTCGTTTAACTTAGTTTATCATCTAAAAATATAAAAATTCACATAACCAAAACAAACATAAAAATATAAAAATCAAAATAACCTAAGCCTTCCCAAACGGTCTTGAAACCGTTTGGAGCCAAATGATCCTGAAACTGTTTGGAACCAAACGGTCCTAAAGCTGTTTGGAACCAAACGGTCCTAAAACTGTTTGGAACCAAACGATCCTAAAACTGTTTGGAGCCCAAATGATCTCGAAACTGTTTGGAGTCCAAACAGTCTCAAAACTGTTTGACCTGGGGAATTTGTAGGGTCAACCCCCGATTCCTATAAATATAACCCCCCTCTCCTTCTTCTTTCTTTCGACTCTCGAGCTTTCTAAAACCCTCACAAGAACTGTTTCATCTCCCCTGCTCCCATTCCCACGCAACCCGCTACACCAGTTCCCTCCATTGTTTTCACTCTCTCTTCTGCATGTCTTCACGACATCCATGCCTCAGTTACCACCGCTCTTCACTTCGCCGTCATCTTCCTTACCCGCAACAATAAGGTAGACCTACGCACCACCATTATCGGCACCTTGGTCTATGCACCACCTCCAGCTTTACTGTTATCGACATCTACGATGCCGATGCAACTCCCTTTTCTATCACCACCGTCGTCTTTATCGCTGCCTTCACTCTCACCGCCGATGCCGTCTCTACCACCGTCTGCCGCGCCCCTGATGTTTCACCTTCCAAACGGTCTTGAAACCGTTTGGAGCCAAACAGTCCTGAAACCGTTTGGAGCCAAACATTCCTGAAACCGTTTGGAGCCAAATGATCTTGAAGCCAAACGGTCTTCAAACTGTTTGGTCTTTCAAAACCACTTGCATTTTGTCAAAACATAAAAACACATACACAATCCTCTTTTCATAAACTTGTTATTCTAACACATGACTATCCATTTTCAGAAATGGCTTCACCAGCAAAGCAACCCACCAGAAATGACGATGCTCCATTCTGGACAAGGGAGCAACTGATAGCAGACCACGCCAGGCTCCAGAAGATAGTAGACACTTATGAAAAGACCAAACAGATCCCACCAAAGGTCAACATAATAGCGGTTATGTGTGAACTTGACCGCATCAACCGATGTCTTGCCCAGGAGCCTGAAGAAGAAGTGGAAGAAATCTCTTCCAGTGATGAAGGCTCCGAATATGAGCCTAACTCTAAGGATGCTTCCCCAACAGACAAATCCAAGGGGAAACGAAAGGCCCAACAAGCTACAAAAGAATAACCATCAAAGAAACGGGCAAGGAAGCAAGTTCGTCCCGCTACTGCCAGGGAACAAACCCTTGCAGAGTCCGTCCCAACACCCGCCACTACCACCTCCGCTACCACCCCCGTCTTCTCATCACTCACCACCACCGCACCACCACAAGAAAACCTTTACATCCACAGTCTCCCATCCATCGACAAAGTATTAAAACCAACAAAGTACGTTTGCTCAAGCGTACTGTTCAAGATGGGGATATACGATAGAATCCTCACCATGCTCGACAATGCCAATCTATCCAGACTATGCTTTGTCCCTGAAATTTCATACGTCAAACCCACAACAGAATTCTTTACACATCTTACTAAAGAATCTGTGGACATTATGCACATGGCAAGGGACAAAGGTGTCCGTAGGCTGGTCACCAAGCTCTTTGGTAACAACGTTGTTATCACAGAAAATCTTTAGAACGAAATATTCATTGACAAACCAGAGTAGCTCAAACAAGCCAAAGCTGTTAGCACAGAGAACTCACAATTCAATAGACACAACTTCTAGAAGACCCTAACAAGGATCCCCACCTATGAGGCAAAGACATGCAATGCCTCCAATATTCATTATGGGTTCGTGCGCATGCTTCACAAAATTATCACCAGTGTGCTATTCCCCAAAACAGAGGGAGGAAACGTTATCACCGCCGACCTTTTTCTTCTATGGTCCATTCTGCACGGAATGCCGGTCAACATCGGACGACACATGATACAGAAATTTTCAGGCTATGCCATAGGAAAAGAAATCTGCATGGGTGGGCACATAACTTCCATGATCAAATACCTCAAAATGGACATATTACTCCCTCGATGCACACAGATCAAGGGTGACATCCTTACTAATGAGCAAACCTTGAAGAACTCCTACATTATCAAGGAAAAGGATGCGAAATTACACTTCATTTTCTGCCCCACAGTACGATCTTCCAGAACTCTGTTGCCGCTTCCGAAGCTGGAGGATTATGACAAAGACAAGCTCCTCTTCACCGACGAAGAGCTTACCAAAATCCTGGCCTCGGTCAAAGTACAAGAAAAGAAGACCAAAGAGGAACAGATAGAGCTTAGTATTAACGCTCCGACAGCAAGGGTAACAAAAATACCAGTTAAACGACCATCTAAGGCACATTTACAACCACCACAGCTGTCAGGGATGCCAACATCAAAACTACAACCGAAGACAGACTGCCCTCATCTGGAGGAGCTAATCACTACCTCATCAATAGACTCATTCATCATGAGCCTACATGATGAGCTCACCACCACCACCCCCACCACATTACCATCCACTACCATCCCACCATTCACCACCCTTCCACCTTCCTCCATCACAATCCCAACAACAATCCCTCCACCCACATCTTCCACTTCACCCTCTTTCTCCACTGGCACCCCTTTCTCCGCTCCCACACACAGCTTCACATACTCCGCTCCCATCTCCACTCTCTTCTCCTCAACTTTTTCGCTCCCTCATATCTCACCCAACCAATCACCATTCTCTTCATCTACTACCACCCTGACACCATTGATGACTCCATCTACGGTTACCACGCAGTTCACGAGACCATCAACAGTGTCCCTTTCACAAGGCACTACCACCTTTCCACCCCGACCCCAGTCACACCACCCTTCCACATCCGGGGTCCACTTCACAAACGTCAGTCAGGAGTTCGGACGTCAATTTGACGCTATTCAAAACCTCCTCACCGACCCTTTTAACATTTTACAATCCATTTTTTCTTGTGTGCAGGGTCTATCTACGCAGGTTGCCAAGATCTATGTGCAAAACCTTGCCTTGCCAGACATCTTTTACAGCATCCACCAACAATAGAAAGCAGCGGCCATGAAAGTCGACCGCCTCGACGACCACCTGCAACAAATGCCAAAGTTGGTGCTTGAAGTGAAAGGCCAGCAAGACGATCTGGTCAAGCAGGTTGACAAGATTTCTATGCAGAATCAACCCCTGTCAGAAACTCTGTGTGAGCTTAAGCAGCAACAAACTGCTTTAAGCACGCACTTGGATGACATCTGTACCACCCTCACACAGCTAAATAACCAGCAAGAGGAGTCATCCAACAATGAAATCAACCAACTGAGAACACAAGTAACAGATCTCTCTGCATGACTTCTCTCTGCCAAAGCTCAATATTCAGATCTTAAAGAAGCCCACGACGCTTTGTTTGAAACACATGAGCATACGCAAGTGGCTTTCGACGAGCTACAAGCACTCCACCGGAAGTGCAAGAAGCCTCCACCAAAGAAGACAATAGACAAAGAGGCAGATGAAGACGATGATGAAGACGAAAATAATGATGACGATTCTGACTCCTCGGCTAACTCCAATAATAGCACATCCTCAGACGACCAATCTGATGACCCAAACAATGCTAGGGAGGGCCCCAGCCGAGGAGCTGCATCAAAACAACAAAAAGATCACCACGACGGTGATAAAGATCCCAAATCCCCGACTCACAATGACAACGTTAATATGTCTTACGGGGATCAATTCCTTGACTATTCAACAATGGGATCTCTGGGGGAATCTGCTAAAGAAGAAGCTTTTGCTAAGTTCCAACAATGCTTACTCAGAACCAGCACAAGTCAACAACAACCAACATCAACTCAACTTCTCTCTACAGCTGAACAATCGGTGCCCTTTCCCCCAGAGCAAGAGGATTTAGAAAGAGTCAGTTTAGATACAGACAAAGATCTGGAATCATCTTCTGACTCAGATAAAGATGAAGATCTACAACACTACTTAGACAATCTGGAGTAGACTTCCTCTCTCCCTCCACAAGAGCTTCCCCCGCCGCCACCTCTACCACACAAGATGCACGATCTAGATATGATAGCCATCTCTACTCTTCATGCTCAAGACATCTTCATCCTAAACACTATAATAGATGATGCCAAAGTTGGGGGTGATATTAATTACCAAAATACGAAGACTCAGCGCAAGTTGACACGTGAAGACTTCCGCTCCATCCTTCGACCACAATCAGCAGTGAAGATGGAAGTCTTCCGTGTCCTCCTTGCCAATTCTATCAAAACTTACAGAAACTCTAAGTGGCAACAACCAGTTCTTAACGCATCACCTGCTCTAGCCATGAGTCTTATATACAAAAAAATTACAAAGCAAATCAATCGAATGGTTGCAGAGGGGAATTTCCAGAAAGGCACGCTATATTATCATGCCCTTCCAAGTCTCTGGTCACTGGTTGCTAATGATCGTGGACACTGCGACTCAAGATGACAAGGTGCACAACTTTTGTGCCATTGAACTAAGAGCCGAAATAATTAATTTTGTTGGAACAGAAGTTGGGGAGGCCAGATGCATCCCTTTCCGGCTCCTGAAATTGATTTGGGCTGCTTTCCCATCCCTCTGCAATAATTGGAACCAACCTTGGTTCCAAATCATCAACCCCCACACCCAAACTCAAGAGGGATCTAAGGATTGCGCTTTATATGTTATACGTCATATTCAAGCGCTCAATCAACAAATCCCTTTCACTGGACTGGCCATAGAGGATTTTCATTCTCTACGAGGTCGTTACACCATGGAGATAATCTGTGATAGACGGTTCTTCAAGGACCCAACTATGGCACCTAACGACATTTCTCACTATCTCTTTTCGGCCATCCAACATCCTCCAAAACAGCCATTCAGGAAAATAATAGAGGAGTTGGAGAAACAATAGCCCGCCAAGGTCCCCGAGAAGAAGAAATGGGACCCTTACTCTTTCGACCTGGCGGATGATGAAGGTGTCACTGAGTTGCTCACCGGGGCGACCATCAACAAATCATCTTCACAAATGGTCCCCCTGTCTGCCATTTCACCAACATTCCCTAATTTTGACCTCAGTGCTTGCAAAAGCCTCTCTGACAATGAACTTCGCCTCATCATGTCGAGGCTTTACACTGAGAAAGATGACATCGTTTTCATCTCCAGTGACATTCTGGTCATGGAAAACGCGCTACGAGAAACTGTATAGACAAAAGGGTCTCTATCCATAAGTTTGATGGCCGCCTATCAATTTATTCTTAGACAGAATCACCCTACAACCTATATGGCATCTGCGTCTATGAAGGACGACCTCCTCAAGCTAAAGAACTTCAGAACAACTGAGGCACTCATTTCCTTCCTTCAACATACGAATCCGAAGTTTATCATGCTTCCTTTCCTCCATTCAGAACACTGGATGTTGTTGGAAACAAATCTTCATGACGGAACAACAACCATATACAATAGTTCTGACAGCCAGTACAATCCAGATCAGCAACAATACATTACAACACCAAGGACGCCTATAGAAGAAGTGGCGAAGGAGTGTGCTGACCATCTACATGCCCTTCTTAAAAAGCACACATGGGCATATGGTAAAGAACACTTTCATCGCCCCACCTTCAGCCACAAATGCCCACAGCAGCTCCGTGAGTCGAACGACTGTGGCTTCCACATCCTCTACTGAATGTACACCATTATGGCCCTTGAAAGACCATTAGAGGACATGATAGATGTGGATTACCACACATTACGAGGAAAGTTCACCGCTAATCTGCTTCGCACACATGGAGCTAATGCAGGACTAACAGCCACCCGATGCCCTTGCCCTTGTACTTCTCAACCTATCACTTTGACAATCTACGGACAGAGTGAGTGATAAGTTAGGGGGGGTACACTGGACAAGGGTGAGGTATCATTCTTAAATCTCTCCCTCTCTATCTTCTCTTTCAATCATACACAAAATTTTTCTTTGCACACTTAGTTTTTGTTTTAAATAATAAATCCTGTCCATAAAGAATAATATCCCTCTTGGAACAAAGTCATCCCCAGCTAACTTCAGAATCCAGTTAGTCCTAAGGAATAACAATAAGAATAGCACATAGACATGTAATGGTGAACTAATAAATTATCTTCACACTCGATTTTCATGCTTTTGCTTAAATTCTACATCTGACTCTCTACAGGTCAACATCAAGGCCAAAATAAGCCAAACACTCTCAAGGATGGGAGGGACATCAGGTGACATCTAAATCATGAAGCCTTGCAAGTGGACCACTAGTAGAAACCAAACAAGTGCATGTCGAGCAACTCTAAGAATAGATTTCTTCTCTTCAAATAAAAGAGGCTTGGCTGCCCAAATCAAAATTCCTAAAAATACAAACCCTAAGTCTGTGAGTTTACGAATAAAAGCCAGAGTGTTGAATAAAATTATGAGAGTTGTGCCATAAATAAGGATCTATATGAAGAACCAATAAAGGTCTCACCCGGCCGGTACATTCAGCTGCCCTCACAAAGGCAGATGTATCGTGCCTGGTAGTGAAACCCTAAGGTATCTAAATATATGAAAGGCTGATAAAGGACTCGCCTGACCAGTACATTCAGCTTCCCTCACGAAGGCAGATGTATCGTGCCCGATAGTGAGATCCTAAAAGCATAGACAACCCCTCCTCCACTTGAAGGGTGAGTTACACATCAAGCCTTTACCCAACCCTCATACGCACTCTAGCTTCCGGTAGGATTTTCAGAGAAGTATAAAACTGATTAGAGTCAACGACATGCATAGGATAAAAAGTGGTCCCAATGCGGGCCACAAGATATGGAAGAAACTTGAGATCCAAGAAACTCTCAATACCTGAAAGAGTTAAGGCAAATAACTCCGATACAACCTTAGGAGATCTCGGGTTCAGAATTGAAGCAAGAGTATGGAAATCTTAACTAAATAAAATCGCCTCGCCATTACATGCCTCAGCTCTATCTAACTTGAGGACAAGCTAGACTCTAAGTTAGGGGGGGTGATAACCTCCAATTTTGTGTTGATATCTTAGTAATTTTCCTCAATTTTCCAGACTCTTTCTCAGATAAATTAGATAGAATCCTTAAATTTCCTCTCTTATTACAAATATACTGTTAGATTAACTTTTCTCTCCTTTTTCTTACAGAAAAAGACTCAAAAAAAATCACAAAAGACTCACATGGTCTCAAGACCGCATGAAGCCAAACAGTCTCAAGACCGCATGGAGTCACACGGTCCCAAGACCGCATGAAGCCAACCGGTCTTGAGACCGCATGCAGTCACACGGTCCCAAGACCGCCTGAAGCCAATCGGTCCCAAGACTGCATGGAGTCACACGGTCCTAAGACCGCATGAAGCCAACCGGTCCTGAGACCGCATGGAGTCACACAGTCTCGAGACCGCATGGAGTCACACGGTCCCAAGACCGCATGAAGCCAACCGGTCCCGAGACCGCATGGAGTCACACACTCTCACGCATGAAGCCAAACGGTCTCAGAGCCCAAACGGTCTCAGAGTCCAAACGGTCTCAGAGTCCAAACGGTCTCAGAGCCCAAACAGTCTCAGGGTCCAAACGGTCTCAAAGCCCAAACGGTCTTTGAACCCAAACGGTCTTCAAGACCATTTGGACCCAAAACTGCCCAAACCGTTTGGACTCCACTTAAAGCCTATAAATAAGACCCGAGGGGTCCTTCCAAAGAGGGAAGTTTCAGATGCCCGGAGGTTGCCTCTACTACTCCAGAGCTATTCCAACCTCCATCCTCCACCCAAAGGCTGTCGGACTGAGATCCACACTCCATCCTGAAGCTGCTCCCTCTCTCTTCGCCAAAGAAGGTGGGAAGAGGAGACCTCATCATTGAGCAACCTGTGAAGTGTGAAGATTGTCATTCTCTCTCCTTCAAAGGGCTTGACTTTCCTCTCTCCTTTGTGGGGATGATGTTCTCTCTCTCTCTTCTTGCCTCCTTCTTTGTCCTAGATATGAGCGAGTAGTTTCATTCACTAGGGTGCCGGGAGTAGCCCCGCTACCCATGTTTTCATTTCATGCAATGTAATCTATAGTTTGCAATAGAGATATCCTTTCTTTTCAGTTCAACATCAATCGTTTAACGAATGCTTGTTGCTTGATCACCAACTCGTGTTATCTTTTATCTTTTAGTATGAATTGTCTACGTTTGTACTATCAGATTTGAGTCTCGATTGTATGTTGGTTCTTGATGCATGTATCCACCATGCATCTGTTTCGGTATCTAGGAGTGTTTCTCAAGAAGTGGGGTATACTCACTTCCATCGTTGTACTTTCATACTATGAAACAGAATTAGTTGACGTATGAAAGTACAACCTTGGTGAGTCGAGGAACACACTTTGTGAAGGAAATGATGTAAAGTAGGTGACCATTCGTTCGGGGATGGCTGGCATTGCAACATTCCCACACTTCTCGTAGTTAGTTCTCCGAATGGAAACTAAATCTACAAAGATACTAGCTGTTTAGACTCTTTTTGCAAGTTATGTTTTGTGTTGCATGTTTTGATCCATGTGTAGTGGTGGCGAAAGCCGATCACATCCTAGTGGCTCTTTATCATTGTTAAAATACTTAAGTTTACTTTCTTGCTTTACTTTATTTGTACTTAGTTTAAACAGCCAAACCAAACTTTTTGAGCTAGATACCTACTATCAAGAAGTTAAGTGAAATTCCAACATTTTCTATCTTGTCAATCTCGACAAGACCGTTGTCCTGTGGATTCGACCCTTAACTGTACTACGATAAGGCTTCCACATATCCTAGCATACATGGGTGGAGTTCTCAATCTAGTATAAGCAAGGCTAAACTTAAAGATTTACTATCTTTAGGATTTTTAGTGGTGTGCGCAATTCCACACGAGTGGAAGCTCCATCAGTCGACTTCACAGGTTCTGCGAGCAGAGCAAATGTCTCTACACAACGCGTGGAGAAGAGGAACTATTTTGCATGCCGGGGAAGATGTACGGGAACAAAATTTTTTTACTAATTGTGGCCCGCTCATTTGATTTGGCAATTTTGAAATGCCACTAATTAATTATAAAAATGCCTGAATTGGTAAGTGTTTTCTATAAACTCCATAATACGTGGTTTAGAGGCATTTAAATTACAAATGCCATTGCATACATAGATAGTGGCATTTTTTTAGAAAATAAACTGGAATAAAAGCCACTAATGGGTATTTTTCCTGTAGTGCAACATGACAACACTACATACAGACAGATCCATAATGTTCATGAAGAGGGGGAAAGGGTACAACGGGATGAAGTGATAGATCTAGGAGAGAAGAATGTGATATTACACACTACTTCTTTAGATATGGATCTACCGCGGGGATGACCTCCTCCTGTCAAAGAAGGGGCAGATGACAGTCTTCTCTCTCCTTAGCTTTTGCTCCTAGAGATCCAAGACTGATGGATGGGTGGTCAGAATTGAGTCTAAAATGCACCAGCACTTCGTGGCCTCGAGATATGATCTGTATGGCCCGATCCTTTGACAAGACATGTGGGGGCGCTATTTATAGGCATCTTCCATCGACTTAGAACCATGGTCACAGTTTTTCTGTTAAGTGAGGGCAAGGCCGCGGTCTCGGTATCTACCTTATTCTTCTCTAGTCGCGATCCATCTTGGTCGCAATCCTCATATAATTGCGGTCGCAATTCTTTGGATTGCCTAAGTCGTGGTCCTTGAATTCCCGCGGTCACAATTCCTTTGGATAGCTGCAGTCGCGGTCTCTGGAATAACCGCGGTTGCTGTCTTTGGATCACCGCGATCGTGGCGTTGAGGCGATGCAAACCGTGGGTGCTGTGAGAGGAGTGAGTGATGAGAAGAACCGCGGTCGCGGTCTCTGGATGATCACGATCGTGGTCTTTTGAATAACCGTTGTCGTGGTCTCTGGATGATCGCGATCACGGTCTTTTGATTAACCATGGTCGCAGTCTCCAGGATCGCGACCTAAGTTGTGTTGATTCCTGAAATCATTAAACAAGGCTTTAGTCAAAACGATAGAGAGATTATGCGAAAAGTTAACTAAAGTTATAGTAAAATTGGTGTGAAATATATACAAAAAGTATGTAAAATACAGTGTTATCAGCTATTCATCCAAAAAGATCCCCAAGGTGGACCTTGTGATGGTCAAGAATGAGTCTAATCCATGGTTGGAAACTGGTGGAAGACTAAAACTTAAAGCATGATGATATAGCGAGGGAAGGAGAGAAGAGTGCATTTATGAGGATCCAACAAGTTTAACCCAGCAAACCTAGTCGTGAAAGAACAACCATAGATCTGGAGTAGTCTTTCGGAGAAACATAAACAAGGGAGGCTAATCTGATGAAATGATCCACTGCCCTAGATCATAAGGTGACTCATTCAGGGTTATAAATCATTCAAAGAGGTCGACAATGCCCACAACAAGGTTTCCACGATTAGGGGGTCACTGGAAAGACACAACGGTGAATACCGATCAAGGAACCAATTTAGGCTATATGATACATTGATTGAGGTCAACACAACACAACAAGGTAATTTAAAAACATATTAGGGTGACTGAGGATTCTCAATGAAGCATCAATTACAAATAAGGGAATGGATGCAACTAAGACTAGGTCATGGTTTTCAGAGATGAAAATTGGATACGTGGTGGTGAATTGAGGCAAACAGGATGAAATCAATGATGGAGGAGCTTGTAATAAGGTCAGGAAACACTCCACAAATCATTTTATAGTCAAGGGTGGCACTGTGATGGTGGCATCTATCCCTGGTGACGAGGAGGGTTGAGCCCTAAATTGGGCATTTTGTTTACATGCCGAGAGAGAGAGAGGGTGAGCTATACATCATTGGAATCAAAAGGAAAGGCAAATACATTGGTGAAGAAATCTTGCAAAACAAATGCGAGGGAAGGGTGAAATGTCTCTGGAAGGGAAACACCGTAAATCGATCTATGACTTGCAAAAAATATGGAGGAAGGAGATGACTTCAAGCTGTCAAATTAGGGAAGGACGGTCAAATGTGCATGCAAAAAAGGAAAGTAGAAAAAGGAGCGAGTGACATTAAAATAATATCCAGACTTTAGCTTAAATTGATGCATTGATTACATTGTTGTTTAAATACATTTAAAACGTTACCAAGATCTTTCCTAATTGGTTTAGAGAGGGTCAAAGATGGTAAAAAAGAACCCAAATTTTGATCATAGGTTAATTACATAGTCTAGATCCTTCCTATCCAATAATGTTCTAGTTTTTCATATCTTTTATTCACAATCTCCTTATTTGTTATTTACTTGATTTTTATGCATTAAAAGGTGAGATAATGTAAAAAGTTTTTCCTTAATTAATTCCTTTGACTCTAAAATGAGATGACTAATGAGTATTCTCTCAGTATATAAATTATATGACCTTTTATGTCTTTTGGAGAATTTTCTTGCAAAAAGAGACGGGAGAGAAGATAAAGTTACATGTATTTAAAAAGGAAAGGAGACTAATATCAACAAAATGTGATTGAATAGATATCCATTTTTGGTGGAAACTATCACATTATGTAACATTAGTCTCTCTCTCCTTCCCACTATGTTCCATCTATAAGTTAGAGGGGGTGACCCCATGGCAGCAACCATTTTGGCTGAAAGGGGGGGGGGTCACTCTCTAGGATGATCTCCCGTCAGCTCCTCCTTCAGCGGGTATGAGTGAGGGGCTTGATTCATGTTGGAATGTAGCTGCTATTTTGATTGGTCAAGCTTGGGCGGACTCCATTTCTAATGCTTTGGAGGTCTAGAGAACTTGTCATCCTTTCATTCTTCCTCATGATCCAAAGGTGCCGTACTTTTAAAAGGAGGATGAATGACCTTCGATGAAGTTTCCTATTCTGTTTATGGAGGCAATGGATGAATTTCATAAGAATTCAATAATTGTTTATATTATGGGAAAAAAGAGCATCATCCATCAAATATATGGATGGATGCTCATGACCTGGAGATCTAATGGTGAACTTTAGCTATCGCCTATTAAAGAAGGGCTATTTCTGATGTGATTCACCACCACTAAATATATATACATGTCACTTGAGAAGGGACCATGATTATTTGATAACAAACTTGTTCTAACCCGCAAGTGGACTCCAGAGGCTGAAGTGCGTCGTGAAGCCCTCACCAATGCACCAGTGTGGGTGACCTTGCCTGACTTGGGATGACACTGGACAAGGCATGCTATGACGATCTTTAGATACACCATAAGGAAGCTGAAGGTGGTGGATTTTGTCAAGGATGGAAGGTACACATGTGCCCCTCATCTATTTATTGAATCTCTACTGCATCAAAACCTCCTCCTATAGTCATGGTTGAACTCCCAGATGGTAGAGAGCTGGAGATACAGGTCATATACGATGTATTATCTGAACAATGTCACACCTATAAGGTGTTTGAGCATATGACCAACTTCTATCTGTGTGCTAATGAAGACTACACTGAGCCTGTAGGTGAGAGGGGAAGATCTAGGAGCATAAGACCTAATAGAAGAAGAAGAAGGAAAACAATGAGTAGAACCATGAGGGTTACTATAAGGAGAGTGGAATCACCCGTTTACTAAACAAATTTTGAAGAATTGAAGTCCATTCCAAACACTCTTAGAGGTATGATGGAATGGGCATAAATTTTCCAAATTTATTAAACATTGGTATACAAAAGACCATTAGAAAGTAGCGGAATAAAAAAATAACTGACTATATTCAATTTCATAAAAGGTTTACAAAAATACATCAAATTCTCCCATTAGGGTTTACATCAAGATACACAATCAAGATCTAGAAAGAGGTAAGTCTAGACTACTACAATCTTGTCTCCAAGAAACATCTCCATCAACTGAGTCCAAGCCAAAAGCTATGATCACTAGTACATAACCGACCTTTAGTGTCAGTTATTTAAGGCCGTTAGTGTCGGTTTCTAAGCGACACCTGTGTGGGCGACGCTAAAAGCCCAACCGTTACGTGTCGGTTAAACAACCGACACCAAGACCCTTCGCGTGCCCCCGAAAACGCGCCAGTAGGGGACTATAGGCGTCGGTAACTAGATAAGAAACCGACGCAATATACCTTCGCGCCACAGAAAGGGCGCCATCTAGGGCACTATCAGCATCAGTTTATTAGTAATAACCGGCGCCATATCACCCCCAGCACGACCGTGGTGTCTGGTCCGCTGCCACGGCCGTGCTGGCCATCATGGCCGTGGTGTCTGGCCCACTGCCATAGCCGTGGTGTCTGGCCTCATATAGGCATCAGTTATTAGCTAAGAAACTGACACCATATACCCCAGTACGACCATGGTGTTAAGGCAATAGACGTCGGTTACGAGTAGGGAAACTGACACTGTAACTATGAGGAATCGGTTTTATACAAATAACCGACGCCTATTGTTTTTTTTTCTGTCAGTCTGCAGACCTGCTGTGGCTGGTCGCAGAATGAGAAACCTACACTTCAGTTATGAACTGTAGGTTTTACGACATCCATTGATATCAGCCAACAACAGGCCACAAACCTGCAAAATTAATAACAAAAATATTCCCACATTTAGCAACCTGCAGTTCCATTTTATTTTCAAACATTTAGAAACATTCATGTAGTTAGCAATCTGTAGTTCCATTAATTTTCACATTCGCACATGTAGAAACATTCATATAGCAACCAACAGTTTCATTCATTTTCACTCAGACACATGTAGAAACATCCAGACATGTAGAAACATTCATACATATATTATAATTCAGAAATTCATTTACAGAATATAATTCTTTAGTCATTATTCGCTATCAACATCCCAATTATATTTTAAAACCCCCACTACTTGTATGGCTGTTGCCCATTCTTCTCTTACTTCATTTAATTCTCCCGTCGTATAGGGAGCATGTACATATGGTAAGGCCTTTCCTTTAGTGTAGTCATTTTTAAACACTTGTAAAGAGAATGATGTATATATATAATTAATGAGCTATAAATAAGATTGATATATTTCATATTATCTAATGAGACTATATAATACCTCAGGAATAGTATCGATGTCCACTTTGTTATATTTGATAATCATGTGCATAAATCGCATCACATAGTATGCACATGCCCATCCGTTTTCTTGTGTAGCACACTATAAATTCAAACATACAAAATATTAAAAAATACAACTAATTAAGCATTGTTCACATAAATAATATATACATATATTACAGTCGGGAACTTACTTTCACGTTCTTCCAAATTATTGGCTGGTTCTTTTTCGTGGGGACCTTTCCTCCAACCTTTTTGAACTCATCTAAACCCCTACATGTTAATGTAACACAGTACATTGCATAATTAAATAGTAATGTAATAACATATGTTAACGGATATGAAAATGAAATATTTCTCACCGGAATAATGCCATTTCCATTATGTGTCCATATTTTGAATTCAATTTACTCCCCTTAGGATCTAGATAATAGACAGTGAACGTCTCGGGGACAATAACTAGTAACTCCCAATGCATACCACTAGAGGTAAAAAAGTTAAAAATTAATAACTCAAAATCCACAATAAAAATGTAATTTTCTTAAGTCCAAATTATAATAAGCAAAGTAAACTTACTCTACATTGAATGGAGCTATTATCACCATCTTCTTATTTTGAGCAAAATTTGTAAAAGCCCCACAACAGTATTGTTGAACTGAAGGAGGGTCTTTAGCTACTAGACTAATCAAAGTGGAATCAAAAATCCTACATGTTCGAATGTAAAATCTGCACATATCTTGTCTAAGTAGCTGCAAAATATGTATTAATTACGCATGCATTAATAAATAAGAAACTAGATCACCAGATCCTACACAAGGTATATGGATGTATAAAGAATATCTCACCTTATCCATAGCTCTATCACAGATGTATTTAGCCAATCATATCGAAACAACTCCAAAATATCTTGTATAAATAGTTTGCTTTCGTATGATTGACCTGCAACATCTGAATATATAGAAACAGTTATAGGGCAATTTATATCATGTTCGCCTAACCATATTGCCAGACCCCTATAGTTAGGACCTAACAGGACATGTAGGTCCTGTGGAACCCAACTGGGTAATGTAGGAGGTGGAATGTAACGCCCGAGCCCACTGCCCTAGGCTCTACTAGAGTTTCAGGAATGATGACGGGCCCCACAAACCACCACTAGCCTCAATAAGGCGCTTTGTCCTCACTCACGCGTAAGCCAGGATAAACTTCCCGACTGGTCACCCATCCTAGTACTACTCTGGGATGAGCACGCTTAACCGCAGAGTTCTTTAGTGATGGGCTCCCTGAAAAGGAGGTGCACCTTGGTGATATGGGTAGTCCAATCATTCCTTTTAAGATCAACTTATCCAAGGCCTCAAATCCTGGGATGTTACAATCTCCCCCACTTAGACTCTTGACGTCCTCGTCAAGGCTCAACTATATGGCCTCATAATCTGACCCCATTTCAGTGCAGACCCACAATGGCCCATGGACACCCAACTCCCGAACACAGAATACTAGTGAAAGGGTGGCTACGTCAACCATGGACATCCCTTATCTACATGCCCAGACTGCACGGCTCAAGACTGGCATGCCATGTCCATGTGGGCCCCACCTACTGGAGGGGAATTGGATCTGTTACCATTTGTAATGCCCGGGCCCACTGCCCTAGGCTTTAGTAGAGTTTCAGGAATGATGACTGGCCCCACAAACCACCACTAGCCTCAATAAGACGCTTTGTCCTCACTCACGCGCAAGCCAGGATAAACTTCCCGACTTGTCACCCATCCTAGTACTACTCTGGGATGAGCACGCTTAACCGCAGAGTTCTTTAGTGATGGGCTCCCTGAAAAGGAGGTGCACCTTGGTGATATGGGTAGTCCAATCATTCCTTTTAAGATCAACTTATCCAAGGCCTCAAATCCTGGGATGTTACAATCTCCCCCACTTAGACTCTTGACGTCCTCGTCAAGGCTCAACTATATGGCCTCATAATCTGACCCCATTTCAGTGCAGACCCATAATGGCCCATGGACACCCAACTCCCGATCACAGAATACCAGCGCAAGGGTGGCTACGTCAACCATGGACATCCCTTTCCTACATGCCCGGACCGCACGACTCAAGACTGGCATGCCATGTCCATGTGGGCCCCACCTATTGGAGGGGAATTGGCTCTGATACCATTTGTAACAACTGGGCCACTGCCAGAGGCTCTAGTAGAGTTTCAGGAATGACGACTGGCCCCACAAACCACCACTAGCCTCAACTGTGCGCTTTATCCCCACTCACGTGCAAGCCGGGGTCAACTTCCTGACTGGTCACCCATCCCAGTACTACTCCAAGATGAGCACGCTTAACTATGGAGTTCTTTAGTGATGGGCTCTTGGAAAAGGAGGTGTACCTTGGTGATATGGGTAGTCCAATCATTCCTTTTAAGATCATTTTATCTGAGGCCTCAAATCCTGGAATATTACAATCTCCCTCGCTTAGACTCTTGACGTCCTCATCAAGTCTCAACTATAAGGCCTCATAATCTCTTCCCCATTTCAGTGCAAACCCACAATGGCCCATGGACACCCAACTCCCGATCACGGAATACCAGCGCAAGGGTGGCTACGTCAACCACAGACAACCCTTTCCTACATGCCTGGACCGCACGACTCAAGACTGGCATGCCATGCCGATGTGGGCCCCACCTACTGGAGGGGTTATGGATCTGATACCATTTGTAACAACCGGGCCCACCGCCCGAGGCTCTAGTAGAGTTTTAGGAATGACGACTGGCCCCCCCAAACCACCACTAGCCTCAACTGTGCGCTTTATCCCCACTCACGCGCAAGCCGGGGTCAACTTCCCGACTGGTCACCCATCCCATTACTACTCCAAGCTGGGCACGCTTAACTATGGAGTTCTTTAGTGATGGGCTCCCAGAAAAGGAGGTGCACCTTAGTGATATGGGTAGTCCAATCATTCCTTTTAAGATCATTTTATTTGAGGCCTCAAATCCTGGAATGTTACATGGAAGGGGAGGCCTAGATGCTGTGGGTGTCTTCTTTTTAACCTGTATATATATATATATATATATATATATATATATATATATATATATATATATATATATATATATATATATATATAATTTCAGATCAACTGACATCATATACACACACTAACAATTTAATGTAATGTAAATTTACCATACAGTTTTAGTAAAGAGGACATCCACTTTTAGCCACAATATCACTCCGCCTTCTGCCTCACCAAGAGTTTCACAATCTGGGTGGGCATATGGCAATGGAAGATCCATCCACTTGGAGAATATATGTACCAGGCTCACACGAATCCAACCAGCTGGTAATGGAGACCCGTGAAACATTTCCCCTGGTAGGGATGGGTAAGCCAACGCCTTTACAACAACATATTCTTTACTTTTTAGATGACATGACTTCAACCCCTACAAATTTTTGTGTAAAGAATGTTATATACATATATACATATCATCTTTTTTTGAAACGACTACAATTTCATATATACATATCATCTTGAATTAAAAATCTAGTTACTATGTCATAAAAATACTTACAGCGGATGTGCTAGGTGGTGGGTCTACATGATTAATCCCAACCTATGCAGTAGGAGTAGAGCGGGATGCCATAATAGGTATTGTCTACTGAGTGGCAGTCTGAGATGCCTTCCACTTTTTCAGTTCTTCTTCGAGTTTCCTATCAACTAGCTTATCTACCTATACATGGATAAAAGAAACGTTAGCTTCTAATTATTGAATTCTCTTTTACAGTAACATTATAAAGAAAGAATATGTTACCTCTTCTTGTGAAAGTCCCACTTTTGGGACATGTTTGCACTGGGATGGCCCAAAAAAAGCTTTGATGCCCACACTAGCGCCTGCAGCCCTAACACGTCTAGGATGCTCTGGGTTACCTAGAGCAACTATCAATTCATCCCTTGTGCCCTCAGGGATGAACTTGCCTTGTTTCCTTAGCTCGTGCAGCTCCCACTAATCGCCAAAACAAAATTTTGTATTTAGTAAACACCACAAATAATCAATAATTGAACGATTGTTGTAAGAGTTGTATTTTACCATTTTTGCAGCCGCCTCAGCAGTTGCGGGCTTCCTTATTTCTCCCTTCTTATTTTTCCTCCCAGCTATCCAGACATCATGGTGAGGCAGAGGTGTGCTACCTATAGTAGAGGACTCCTGAGTAGCAGCAGACTGAGTAGTAGCCTCAGACTGTAGTCTTTGGTGAATGCCTACAAACCCTTTTGGACCCATTGTGTGGTCATGCACATTCAGTGCACGCCTTGATTTTTGTGCCTCACTAAGGGCCTAGTTAGTATGCACATTAATGATTTGGTTAGTAACACTAAATGTTAATCTTGAATAGGTGAATACAACATATATTAATGAGATTGGGACTGACGCCTAATACCTTGAATTCATCAGTTTGTCTTTAAGTAACAAACGCGTCCCATTCTTCTTTGTCTAGGAAGTTCCACTATTCAGTGGCTGTCTTCTTCCTCTTGTCGCCTTCTTTTATGTATTCTCAGGTGATATTTTTCCTATAGTTCCTTAGGACTCTCCCACAGCGTTGCATCACGCATTTACGATGTAGCTTTTCATCCAATTCAAATATACTCTGCAAAATAGAATTGCTATTAACTAGTATCCAAAAAATTAGTAATCTACAAAATAGAATTGCAAATTAATAATAACTCACGCATAAATCCTTCCATATTACATCTTTCTTCTCCTTAGGAACTTTATGCCAAGAATCTATCTTACAACCGCAATGGCTACGAGTAACATACCCAAGATATGAAACAAACGAATTGCAATTCACACCAGATTCATTTCCTGCATTATCAAAATCCACAACAAGTTTGGGTCCATTGCCCTTTTTCTCTATTAACTTCTTCATCATAGTGATTCCCCTTCTCTTGTCAACTTTTTGGTGCTTCTGATCAAGTACCTCAAGTGCTTCAGATGGTACATGTCCATCATCAACCTAAAATTTGACAAAATAAACACATTTACAAGATATAACTATAAATGGACTTATAGATATAAATATATGATATATTTTTAAAACTTACATTGTGAGGCGGCACATTGATGTCCTCACCCTCACGGTAATCATCAGCACGGTCATCAGGAGAATGCTCAGCCATCTGAAAATTCACATTCACATTGTAAAGTTCACATTGTAAAGTAATTCAAATTGTAAAGCTCACATTGTAAAGTTCACATTCACATTGTAAAGTTCACATTATAAAGTAATTCACATTGTAAAGTTCACATTCACATTGTAAAGTTCACATTCAGAAAATTCACATTCAGAAAAATAAAACATATAAAAAAATATAAACATGCCTCTAATATTGCGATTTTTTTATCAATTAACAATCCTTCATTGTGATCTCCACGCACATACAAGTCATCATTAGCTTCAATATTTGCTGGTGTTGGCAACCCAACTGAGAATGGACTAGAGTCATCATACTTATCATAGTATTGTTCTTCATCTATAGGATCTTCAATGAACTGTCTTTTACCATGAAGAACAACCGACCATTTATCATTTGCAGGATCATCGATATAAAATACTTGTTTCGTCTGTGATGCCAATATGAATGGTTCACCCTTCTCGCCAATCTTTTCAAAGTTCACTAAAGTGAAACCCAATTCATCCACTATAACTCCTTTGGTGTTATCAACCCAATTACATTTGAAGAGCGAAATTATGAAATGTCAAACTCCCATGTCTTTAATGACACCGTAATATGACATTTTAGCTTCACGTGGACTCTTATCCTTTGCACTTGCAAAAAACATAGTCGATTCTTGAAGGGTGACCCCACTATTTTGGATGACATTGTTATCATCTTGGAGCTTTGTGTAATATGTGAATCCATTAATGTCATACCCTTCATAAGACATAACAGTCAATTTTGGTTTAAAGGTGAGGTATTTGATAGTTTCAGTAATATCATCTGGTGTTTGAGATAGTTGATGTAAGACTTTATCTTCAAACCACTTAATAAATGTCTTGTTATGCTCTCTATCAAGCCACATTGTATTGGCTCGAGGATATTGTCTCTTGATGAAATTGGTACGTTCCTCGATATAAACGTTCACTTCGTCCATGTTGTGTAAAATATACAAGTGACCTTGTTCCAACTGCTCACGGCTGATTACTTTCACACATGATCCCAAAATTCCTTTGCCAAATTGCTCGTCAATATTCTTGTCATTATCAGGAGTGTCATTACCACTAAGAAAGTCATTGCAAAAATCCATAACCTCTCTCGCCACATAACCCTCAATAATACTCCCTTCAAGCCAATAATTATTTCGAACATCACTTTTAAAAATGCTCATGTATCATTCATAGGGATACATCCAATGTTAGAAAATTGGTCCCAACATTTTCACTTCCCTAGTCAAGTGGACAACAAGATGTACCATGATATCAAAGAACGACACAGGAAAATACATCTCAAGCTGACATAGGGTAACAACCACTTCTCTTTGCAATTTATCGAGAGTATCATGGTCAATAACTTTGCTGCACAGACTGTTGAAAAAGAAACAAAGTCTGGTGATTGCAAACCTTACATGCTTCAGCAATATAGATCTAATTGCCACAGGCAATATTTGTTGCATTAGAGTGTGACAATCATGAGATTTAAGACCTATCAACTTCAGATCTTTCATTGATACCAATCTACGGATGTTGGATGAGTAACCCTGTGGCACCTTAACATTTACCAAACATTCACAAAAAGCTTTCTTCTCCTTTCTAGACAATGTGTAACAAATGGGTGGTAAGTATGTTCTTCGATTTTCCATTTCACGAAATTTTGTTAATTCTGACCTTATTCCCATTTCACGTAGGTCTAGTCTAGATTTTATCCCATCTTTAGTCTTACCTGGTATATTCAACAAAGTACCAATGACGCTATCACAGACATTTTTCTCAACGTGCATGGCATCGATACAATGCCTGACTCTCAAAGAACTCCAACAAGGAAGATCCCAAAATATTGACTTCTTCTTGAATAAAGATTTGTCACTCCGTGTGGCCATAGTACATTGTGATCTCTTACCAAATTCATTGACAAAGTCTTTTACTCTTTCATAAACAACCTCCCCTGGTATAGGTTTAGGTGCACTCTATTCCTCATTCAATCCATTGAATGCTTTGCGCTTCCTACGATACGGATGGAATTTTGTAAGAAACCTTTGATGACCAAGATATACAGTCTTACTACCATGTTTTAGTCTTGTTGAATCAATGTTCTCTTCACATATAGGACACAGTTTATCTCCTTTGACACTATATCCAGACAAGTTCCCATATGCTGGAAAGTCATTAATAGTGCAAAACAACATAGCATGCAAACGAAATGTCTCTCTTCGTGAAGCATCATAGGTCATCACACCTTCACCCCAGAGTTTCTTTAAGTCATCAATCAGAGGTTCAAGATAAACATCGATATCATTTCCAGGTTGTTTAGGGCCCGATATCAACAACGACAACATTACGTACTTATTTTTCATACACAGCCAGGGAGGAAGATTGTATATAACAAGCATGACTGGCCAAGTGCTATGTTGGCTGCTCAATGTCCCGTACAGATTCTTCCCATATGTACAAAGCCCAAGTCTTAGATTCCTGACTTCTTCACCAAATTCAGGGTACAATAGATCAATCTTTTTCCACTGTGGGGAATCAAACACATGTCATAGGATCCCATCATTATTTTTCTTAACATCTGCATGCCACCTCAAATTCTTCGCATCTATCGGATTGGCAAACAAGCATTGAAACTGTGACATTATAGGTAGATACCACATCACCTTGGCAGGAGAACCAGTTTTGGACTCCCCCAAAGTCATCAATTTATACCGTGACACACCACATATTGGACAATCTTTCAAATCCACATAGTCCTTTTGAAATAATACACAATCATTCGGGCATGCGTGTATCTTCTTGGCATCCATTCCCATTGGGCACAACAATTTCTTTACCTGGTATGTTGAGATTGGCAGCTCGTTTCCTTTAGGAAGCATTTCTTTCAACAAAGACAACAATGACGTGAAGCTTTTGTCGCTCCATCTATTGTTAGCTTTTAGCTTATACAATCTCAACACAACGCTAAACTTCGTAAACTTAGTACAACCTATGTATAATGATATCTCAGCATCATGCATAATGTTTCTAAAAATGGGAGGTGGATCGGTGTGCTCTACCCCACAACTATCCAGCATCGCATCAACGATGTCTACTGGAACTGGTTCATTCACATGTACGTCATCATAGGCAATTTCTTCTTCCACACAAGCACTTCTATCGACATCCACTGGTTTCAGGTTTGAAATCTCTCCATGCCAGTGCCATTCTGTATAGCCTTGTATAATCCCGTTGCACATGACATGACTTTTGATTTCATCACCAGTGCTGACTTTCAAGTTTTTACCGCAATGCCTACATGGACAGTAGAACCTATCTCCAGGTTGTTTCCTATGTTCCTCGGCAAATCTAATAAATTGGTCAAGACCAGAAATAAACTCTGGGATGCAGTGATTGTGAATGGACATCCATGATCTATCCATTCTATGATCAAAGAGAAATCAAGTATACATTACAACAAGATTAGGGTCTAGGGTTAACAAATACATGTGATGTCATTCTTATATATAATAAATGTGTACCACCTATCCCATTCTTGAACACCTAATCTCACTAGTAAGTGTATAATGTGTATGGGGTTTTCAAGAAAATTTTGGCAGAATTTCCCCGTTGTTCTCCAAGTACATATGTACTTAGAGAACAAATGGGGAAATGCTGCCGAAAATTTCTTGAAAACCCAATACACATTATAAACTTACATCCTAAGCGAGATCAGGTGTTCAAGAACAGTCCCAAACCGGGGACTATCCAAGATTTACTCCTAATGAGTAAATCTTGGACGGGTTTCTAGGCCAACAAATACATGTGTTGTCATTCTTATACCCAAAATCCTAGTTCTTCAAGTTAGGGTGATTATTGATGTCTTTAAAAGCATGATTGGCAATTTAGGGAAAAGTTCATCATTTACATTCCAAGCATGTCACATGTGTGCATTACAATTCATCATTAAGAAAGAAGGGCGATTAGGATTCTCAATATACTCAACAATGAAACAAGTTACCAATTTCATAGTTAGGACGGTAGAGATACCCTAAGATCCAGATCTAATGGTTCATAATGAGCTTGTGATAAAGTTACATCACTATAAAGTTACATCACTAGATGATTATATAATTTCAAAAGTAGTACACAAATAAATTCAAATGATTAGATAACTAAATAAAAATAGTAGACAAAAAAATACAAATAAGTATATGAATAAATACAAATCTATTCATAAACTAATATAAATCAGTAGATGGTCAATTAATTGCTGAATCAGTACATAAATAAATACAAACATTAGATGAATACTTACAGATCAACTGAAAAATATGGTTAAATTAGTTGATAAATAAATTTCATTAAGTAGATGATTAAATCATAATAAAATCAATACATAAATAAACACAAATAAGTAAATAACTTAATAAAAATATAAAAAATGCCCAGCAGCAGCCTAGACGTGCCTTGGCACCGCCCAAGCATCTGTCCAGAGGCCTAACAAGGCAGGGCACCTGGGCTTGGGACCCTAGGTGAACGCCTGGGCCGCTAGGCGCCGCCTAGGCGGAGGAAGGAAAGAGGAAGAAGGCAGGGTATACCTTGAGGGCATAGGAAGAAGGTCCGGCCTAGAGAGCAGCGGCCGGAGCAGAGACCTAGCAGCAGGCAGCCATCGCTGGCAAGGAGAGCACCAAAGCAGCCACCTGCGGGGGCGGCAATGAGGAGAGGAGCGGCGGCGAGGAGAGGAGAGCAGTAGGAGTGTCGACCAGGAGTGGTGGCGGTGTGGGGGAGCAACAGGAGCGTCGAATAGGAGTGGTGGCGGCACGAGGGAGAAACGGCGGCGGGGGCAACGACGGCGGGGAGCACCAGAGGCAACAATCTCCAGACCTAGCAGAGGTTCACAATGAAACAGAGACAATGGGGAAAAGTTCTCTGTTTCGCGGGGCTATTAACTGTACCATAGGTGTCGGTTATTCAAACAAACTGACACATAAAATTAAAGGTGTCGGTTCTCCACAAAAACTGACACCTATTCTCAATTATAGTCGTCAGTTTTAACTACAAAACAACCAATGTCTATATACATATGCTGATTAAAAAAACTATTCTTGATTAATGACCATAGTCGTCGGTGTCTTTTGAAAACCGACGCTTAAAAGGTGTGAAAAATTCCCCGCGAACAGCGCGGGAAAACTCATAAGTGTCGGTCATTGTAGTAAAACCGATGACCAAAATGTGCCCAATTTCTGTCTCGCGAATAACCTTTAGTCGTCAGTTTATTATTTATCAACTGACACCATATGTTAAATTTTGGAGGTAATTTTTTCACTAGAAATTTTGGAATTGGCGGTTAATTTTAGGTGTCAGTTTTTTATTAAGTAACCGACACTGAATAAAAGTGATACCCGTGTCTGGTCGCCCTTCATAGATTGATGTCAGTTTATGTTATCAATCGACGCTGTATAGTTTAGTTGTCGGTTTATTTATACAACCGACGCCTGTAAAAGTGACGTTATAAGACATTTTTGTAGTAGTGGATCTTCCTTGTCTTGTTCATCACCTTGCTCAACACCTGGGTGGTTGGGAAGGCACCCAGCAAAAAGGGAAAGGGAAGAAAAGTATGTGTCACAAAACTAGTATAGGATATCAAGATAAGTAAAGTAAATAAAAACAGGCTAGGGTTCATCATATGATGAAGATAACAAGAGTATGAGGCTATATTCAAAAGAAACTTGCCATTAAAAATTATAACAAAAAGGATTTGCATGTAAGATAATTATGCCTACCTAACTAAGTAGGGTTGAGGCACCTACCAGACCTCTACCCTTAGGTAAGGGGATGTGACATAGTGAGTTTTTCTATATATATTATTTATTTATTTTTCTCTAACCTACAATTTTAATTATTCCTTTTATGCCCTCAATTGTTTCTCACTCCATGTTGATTAAATACTCTATAATTTTCATATAATGATTGTTCTAGTATCATACAAACCATATTAATTGCAAATGACTTTTAGACTTTTGACATAGTCAAAAATCGAAATTTTAACTCCAATCTTGCACCATTGCTACAAAATAGCATTATAAAGCTATGCCTAAAATTTCATTACAATTGGAGGTACCAATTAGGAGTTATTCACAATAGAAGATTATGGGTATTATGTCACCTAATAAGTCTAGGACCTAGGTTCTCGCATCATTTGATCAAAATGATGTGTCATGCCCTAATGTTTTGGCTGGGCGTGACTTCTTTAGTTAAGGACGAGCTTGGACCGTCTGATTAAGGGGACACATATCCACTCAAGATCTGAGGGTGAAGACCTCATCTTCTACCTTCGCCTTCTTTGGTTCCGACCCCCCCCAACTATACAACAGACCTTCCAAAAGATCTAGAGCCTGAATCTCATCACGTCAGCACAAGATATTTGGAGGATAGACTCCTCTCACTGAGACAAGTTCAACGACCCTATACTCACCTCCCCTCATCCACGGATCAGGGAGAACCAACTCCCCCCTTCTCACGCCTTCCACCGATGACGACACCCATTTTAGTGCTCCATTCCCTCGACCACTCCGTGTCTTTATAAGACCCCCAAAAGCTTCTCTGACCTCCCTTTAATTGTTCCACACTGCCAATTTCACCAGAACTCACCTCCATCTTCCCAACCATGAGCAAGATCCACCCCAATTTTCTCGACCTGCACCTCACTCCAGCTACCCTCTCAGTTCGATCCAACGCAACTGAACCATCGGGGGACCACGACGAGAAGATCCCCACTACTCGTTGGAGCTGTGGAAGGCCAGGGAGTCGGGTTGACAAGCCTCACAACTGAGGTCAAAGAACTTCACCACGGGCGAGGTTGGAGCCATCTCAGATCTGCGAGAAGATCGCAATCTCATCAGTAAACCTCGGCGAAGCTTACAACTCCCTCAATCCAACCCGAGGGTAGGTAATTCTCATTTTCACTCCTCGATCCATTTCGGCCTGTTTTGATCGAAAATGGCGCCCAGATTCCCTAGTTGACGACCTTGATTTCCCCATCACCGCCGTGAGTCTGCGAAATCAACCAAACCATCAGATTTTCCCAACTCTTCCTAGAACCCCCCCCCAACATCGTGATCTTGCCTCCCTTGTCGTCCCCTCACTCCAGCCATGGCACGCGAGCAGGGAACAATCAATTTAGAGGTATGAACTCTCTGCCCATACTTGTCTAGGGGCTCTATCGGTACGCCTGAGGGCCTTTTGGTCCTTTTCCTCACCTTGACCTCCCTTTCTTCAGACGAGCACCTGCTCGTGGGTCAATAGGAGGGTCCGATTAGTCGGATCCCTTGCATGATCCGCGAAGCAGAGCTCGCAATCCTTTTCTTTTATTTATTTATTTTCTTTTTTCTTCAGGAATTTATCTTATTGGTCAATCTTAAAGAAATCCTAGAAAATGATAGGAATATCAAAATATATCGAACCTATACTTATTTTTCATCACAAAAATCCAAGCTATTTAAATAAAATAATTCCAGGACCTAGGTCTGACCCATTTTAAGAAAATATGGTCTACAAGTCCTCATGACCCCTTAATATTTGTATATTGTGTAATAATGGTCATAATTGATTTTAAATCTGCCTTGGGAACAGATTAAACCCTAATTAGGGTCCTGATCATCATGTTACTCGAAATCCTATCTAAGAAGGATAGTTGATTCAATAATTGTGAAAAACCCTAATTTCCAGTTTCCTCTCTTCATAATGTATACCTTATACAACTTTATGTCAAACAATTAATTGTCCTTGAATGACTTTGAATGACCCTTACCTTAGAATCCAACTCTGACCTCTTGAATCCCATGTATCCTAAAAATGATATCCCAAATGACCTAAACCCTAATCAGAAACCCTAATGTGGAATAATGAGAACCCATGGTAACTTTAGGTTTTGTTTATATTTCAGGGTGATCTACTATCTTTCTCATAATCTAGGACTTGTGGAATCCAGATATGAGAATTAAAGGTACGTGGATATAATTATATGACTAGATTTTACTGGATGCTAAATATATGTACTTGCTTGCATGTAATTGAGATACATTGATGGATGTGGATATATGAATAATTGATAATTTACCGCCTTGAATATAAAAGATCATAATTGAAGATAAGTGAAATGTAGTTACTAGTGGTGCTCATTAAACTCCCTATTAGAGAGGGAAAGATTTAATGTTGACTAGCACCTCCCTAGAGTACAAGGTACACAGGGAAGGGCCCACCATTTATGTTTGTGCTAACCCACCATAGTAATGCATATTCATTCTAAATGAGGCTAATAACTTGGGATTACCTGATTTTCTACCTTTAAATAATGTTTTCCTTCTCTTTCTCCAATTTCGAGTATTTTATATACTAACATAGTATAGCTTTTAATTCCACGTACCAACTTTGTTGATGTTTTTGTTTCTCGTATTTTCTAGGTACAAGGAACAATTGACAATATATGAAGAACATCAAAGTACCTGAAGCCACTAAATAATGATCATGGAGGATATGAGATAGATCTCCACTTCTCACTTTATTCATTTCAGTTAGATAGTTTTTATTCTTCTAGATGATGTAATAGGATACTATAGATCCTATGTAATAATCATATTTTCTTTTTCATAGACTTATTCTTCTCCCTTCTCAAGTATTAATATGTATGACTTTATCTTTTATCATTAAATGAAGTTTTGTGTGACTATCTACTGATGATGTGGACATGATCTTGGCTTATCTCTGTTTTTAGTTGACTATCTTGATTTCTAATATTTTCCCTTTTGACATTTATGGATATGAGTGCATGTATATATGTGTATGTCACTAAGGAAAGTATATAGAAATTGGGGTCGTCACAGTTGGTATCAGAGCCAATGTTCACACATCAAGTCACATGAACGTAATTCACCTTATTATGAGTCTAGGGTAGTCCTTGAGTTAGGGATGTGAAGGGTTGAGGTGACTAGGATAGCAACTGCCTAAGGTCTGGCTAAAGTCTCCGAGCCACTTTGCTTGGCAATCACGAGGCTATCTATAAGGCAGTGTGAGTCTACCTGGCCGATATCCTAAATGTCCCTTACTTCTTGGGCATACCTTAAATTAGGATCCTTCTCATCTATAGAAATTCCCTCTCATCTTTTCTATAGGAATATTTTCCCCCTTATCTCAAAAATTTGAATTTTTTTCTTCCCTTCATCTTTATGATATAAGATTAGGAAAGAGTCTCTCTATTTAGAAAGTCTTAAGGACCGACTAATAAGGACTTTTAGGGTATCCTCCACAAATTGTAACATCGAGAACATTAATAAATGATATAGGAGAATAATGAAATATCATGTGATAATAATAATGATAATGACAAATATAATTGTTGAGTAATAAATCTAATATGTCCAAATTAATTTCAGGATGCCTCCTAAGACTCGCAACTCAAAGGCCTTAGAGGAATCGTCCTCTAAGAAGAGGAAAGAGCCTGAAACCTCTAAAGTACCTGATCCCGATGCTGCGGCCAAAGAAAGGTGGGAGGAACAGAAGAAAATCCTTCTAGATTTTATGGAAACCCTCGCCATAAAAGGAAACCCTGAACCTAGCTCCTCTAGGAAGAAAGAAGTAACAGTGATAGACTTTATTAAGCTTAACCTTGATTCCTTTTGGGGGGTAAGATCAGCCTAAGGTCATGGACAAGGCTGAGGCCTGGATTTTATCCATAGAAAATGGTTTTCATACCCTAGAAGTACCCAATGAGAAGAAGGTAAAGTTCACCACCCACATGCTTAAGGGAGGGGCAAAAATTTGGTGGGAGAACTATGGCGGAAATAGGGGAGAGGAAATAGATAACATGGGGTGGGAAGCCTTCAAAACCCTCTTCACTGATCGTTTTATTCCCATAGCCGAGAGGAAGAGGAAGGAGAAGATGTACATGGAGTTAAGGTAGGGTAGTCTTTCAGTAGCTGATTACACTCAGAAGTTTAGGCTTCTAGAGCGTTATGCACCCATCAGGATTGAAGACTGCCTTACAGAACACTATGTTGACTGCCTCTCCGCCCACCTAAAAACCCTAGTCATAGCCTTTCGTCCCAGAAGCATAGATGAAGCCCTAGATATGGCCCTCAAGTAGGAGAGAGAGCAGGGCATGCAGAAGCCTTCCAGCATGGGGTACTTAGGGTTAACCACAACTGAAGAGGATAAGTTTAGGAAGTTCAACCCAAGCCATAACAACAAGGGATCAGGGAAAGGATGGGGTTTAGGAAAAGGAGGACAGAAGCACAACCAAAATCAATAGAAGATAGTCCACCCGAAGTGCAAGACTTGCGGATGACACCATGGTGGAGTATGCCGCCACACCAAGCCAGTCTACTATAACTGCAAAAAGGAGGGTCATTTCGTCGCCAAGTGCCCCAATCCCTCCATCTTTGGCAATCCTGCAGCAGGTGCTCCGCAACCTCAGGGACACCACAATGGTAGGGTATTTGCAGTGAATGCAGAAGAGGATAAGGCAAATCCAAACCAGCTCTGTGAAGGTAACCAAATTTCTTTATAATTCAATATCTTGTTCAAGCCTGCAAATATTCGTAACTTGATTATCATGTGTAGGCATTGTAATATTAAATGGCCATCCTGTTAAGGCCTTATTTGACTCTAGATCTACAAATACATTTATTTCTTGAACTTTAGCATCTATTTTAAACCTTCATATAAGGGACTTGGGATATATTCTGGATGTGTCTACTCCTAGTGGCAAAATACTCACAACTCTACAGAAAACTGATGAACTTTCTCTTAAATATGAAAATCATGATATGCCCTTTGAATTCATTCTCTTAACTATGGAAGACTTTGATGTTATACTTGGTATGGACTGGCTATACACATACCATGCTCACATTGATTGTAGAAACAAGACGGTCGTTCTCTCTCAACCTCATTCTTATCCAGTGAAAATCCAGAGGGGAAGCAGATTCTGTAAAAATATTATAATCTCCTCTCTTAAAGATAAAAAGCTCATTTCTAAAGGATGTAAAGTATTCCTCACATTAGTCTCAGAGACCAGTCCTAGTAGCGGGCCTGTAGAAAGACTAGAGGTGGTACGTGACTTCCATGATGTTTTTCCGGAGGAGCTTCCTGGGCTGCCTCCAAATAGAGACATTGAGTTCTCCATAGATCTTCTTCCTGGAACCATTCCGATTTCTAGGGCACCGTATAGGATGGCTCCTACTGAGCTTATGGAGTTGAAGAAACAGCTGCAAGAACTTCTTGACAAAGGTTTCATTCGTCCTAGTGTTTCCCCCTGGGGTGCTCCTGTTCTCTTTGTGAAAAATAAAGATGGTTCTATGCGTATGCGTATTGACTACCGCATGTTGAACCAAGCCACTATTAAAAACAAGTATCCTCTTCCTCGTATTGATGATCTCTTTGATCAGATTCATACTGCTAAAGTTTTCTCAAAGATTGATCTTCATTCTGGCTACCATCAACTTAAAATCAAGGATTCTAATATTTCTAAAACTGCTTTTCAAACTCGTTATGGGCATTATGAATTTCTAGTGATGCCATTCGGGTTGACCAATGCACCGGGCGTATTTATGAATCTGATGAACAAAGTCTTCCAACCCTATCTTGATGAGTTCATGGTCATTTTCATTGATGGTATCTTAACCTATTCTGATTCTAAGGAAAAACACCGGGATCACTTGTGAGAAGTTCTTGACATTCTCCGAACTCAAAAATTCTATGGCAAGCTTTCTAAATGTGAATTCTGGATTGATAAAGTCATGTTTCTTGGACATGTCATTTTTGGAGGTAGTATATATGTTGATCCCGCCAAAGTTTATGCTGTACTTGATTGGCAACCTCTTCGTAATCCTTATGAAATTTGAAGTTTCTTGGGTATAGCCGGATACTATCGTCATTTTATTCCAAATTTCTCCAAAGTGGCACTTCCTCTAACTAAGCTTACTAGGAAGGATGAGCACTTCATCTGGTCAGCTACTTTTGAGTCCAGTTTCCAGCAGTTAAAGCAGAAGTTGACATCAGCTCCTGTTCTTATTTTACCCTCTGGCAATGAAGGGTTTGTGATATTCACTGATGCTTTGAGGAATGGGTTAGGGTGTGTCCTGCAACATAATGGTAAGGTAGTAGCCTTTGCATCTAGACAGCGAAAACCCAATGAACTTAATTATCCCACCCATGATTTGGAATTAGCTGCAATCATTCATGCCCTCAAAATCTGGAAGCACTACCTGTACGGGGCAACATTCGACATCTTCACCGATCACAAAAGCCTAAAGTACATCCTGACTCCGAAGGACTTGAATCTGCGACAACGCCGATGTATTGAATACCTAAAGGACTATGATTTCACTATTGCCTATCATCCGAGTAAGGCAAATGTAGTTACGTATGCTCTTAGCAGGAAAAGGGCAGTGTGTGCATGTCTTTATGTTCCTGAATGGAGGAATATGGAGGATCTAGTGGGCTAGAAACCGTAGTTTCTGCCTGATCGGTTGCATGTTAGCAATATCTCCATCACATCCAACCTGCATTTCAAACTTATTGAAGCATAGAAGGCTAGTCCTAATCTTGCAGAGCTCTCTTGTCTCCTGTCGAAGCCACAAACACATTTGTCTGTGGGCCTTGATGGTGGTCTTCGATACAAGAACTGCATGTGGGTTCCTGAGCAGTCAGTTGTAAAGACAACAATTCTTAGTGAGGCACATGGGTCCAAATACACAGTCCATACAGGCACAACAAAGATGTACAAAGACATGCAACGTCAATTCTGGTGGACGGGCATGAAGCGTGATATTGCCGATTTCGTGTCCAGGTGTCTAACATGCCAAAGGATCAAGGACGAACATCATAGACCAGGCGGTCTAGTACAACCCCTTGAAATCCCAGAATGGAAATGGGAACACATCACCATGGATTTCATGGTGGGATTACCCAGGACCAGGAAGGGATACGACACTGCATGGGTCATAGTGGATCGTCTCACCAAGTCAACTCATTTTCTTCCGGTGAAGACTACTGCAAAGGTTTCTGAGTTGGTTGACCTCTACATATGGGAGATTGTACGTCCGCATGGAGTCCCAACATCTATTGTCTCGGATAGGGACCCTAAGTTCACATCAAAGCTATGGAAGCAGGTTCAGGAGGATTTCGGCACCAAGTTGAACTTCAGTACAGCCTATCATCCGCAAACAGACGGGCAGTCAGAGCGTACAGTACAGATTCTAGAGGATCTTCCGTGAGCTTGTGTTCTCGATTGGGAAGGCTCGTGGGACTATTACTTGCGTTTAGCTGAGTTTGCCTATAATAATAGCTATCAGGAAAGCATTGGGATGCCTCCCTATGAAGCTCTTTATGGCTGACCATGCAAATCACCATTACACTGGGATGACGTCGAAGAACATACCCTGATGAAATCCGAGGAGATGCAATTGTATACTGATAAGGTTCCTCTAATCAGGCAGAGAATGAAGTGGGTGTAGGATAGGCAGAAGTCTTATGCAGATGCTCACCGTCAAGAATGTCGGTTCAAGGAAGGTGACTATGTATTTCTGAAGATTCGACCAATTCAAGCTTTGGTCAAGAACAAAGGAAAGCTCAATCCTCGTTATGTTGGACCCTTTGAGATTTTGGAAAGGGTTGGTGAATGTGCCTATCGTCTCACTTTTCCACCTCAGCATAGTGCCATGCATAATGTATTTCACGTATCTAATCTGAAGCCATATGTCAAGGACCCCAGTCACATTCTAAATCATGAGCCTCTCGAATTGAAGGATGATCTGTCATATGATGAGTCCCCAGTCAGAATTCTCGACTTCAAGTCAAAGGAGCTTCGTAATAATCATCATATTGAAATGGTGAAAGTTCTCTAGAGTCACCATGATCAAACTGATGTCACATGGGAGCTCAAGTCAAAGGTCGAGCAAAAATATCCACATCTTTTTCGGGCTGCTTGAATTTTGGGGACAAAATTCTTAAAAGAAGGGGAGAATGTGACATAGTGAGTTTTTCTGTACATATTATTTTTTTTCTCTCTCCTACAATTTTAATTATTCCTTTTATGCCCCCAATCGTTTCTCACTCCATGTTGATTAAATACTCTATAAATTTCATATAATGTATGTTCTAGTATCATACAAACCATATTAATTGCAAATGACTTTTAGACTTTTGACATAGTCAACAATCGAAATTTTAACTCCAATCTTGCACCATAGCTACATCATAGCATTATAAAGCTATGCCTAAAATCTCATTACAATTGGAGGTACTAATTAGGAGTTATTCACAATAGAAGATTATGTGTATTATGCCACTTATTATAGTCTAGGACCTAGGTTCTCACATCATTTGATCAAAGTGATGTGTCACACCCTCATGTTTTGGCTGGACGTGACTTCTTTAGTTAAGTATGAGCTTGGACCGTCCGATTAAGGGGATGCATATCTGCTCAGGATCCGAGGGTGAAGACCTCGTCTTCTACCTCTACCTTCTTCGGTCCTGACCCCCCAACTGTACAACAAACCTTCCAAAAGATCTAGCACCACAATGTCATCACCTCAACATGAGATATTTGGAGGATAGACTCCTCTCACCGAGATGAGTTCAACGACCCTCTACTCACATTCCCTCATCCACGGATCAGGGAGAACCAACTTCCCCTCCCTTCTCACGCCTTCCACCAGCGGCGGCACCCATTTTAGGGCTCCATTCCCTCGACCACCCCGTGTCTTTATAAGACCCCCAAAAGCTTCTCCAACCTCCCTTTAATCGTTCCGCACTTATAATATCACCAGAACTCGCCTCCATCTTCCCAACCTTGAGCAAGCTCCACCCCGATTTTCTCGACCTGCACCTCACTCCAGCTACCCTCTCCATTCGATCCAACACAATTGAACCATCAGGGGACCTCGACGAGCAGATCACCACTACTCGTTGGAGTTGTGGAAGGCCAGGGAGTCGAGTCGACAAGCCTTACAACTAAGCTCAAAGAACTTCACCGCCGGCAAGGTTGGAGCCATCTCAGAGTTGTGGGAAGATTGCAATCTCATCAGTAAACCTCAGTGAAGCTTTCAACTCCCTCAATCCAACCCGAGGGCAGGTAATTCTCATTTTCACTCCTCATTCCATTTCGGCCTATTTTAATCGGAAATGGTGCCCAGATCTCCCTAGTTGATGACCTTTATTTCCCCGCCACCATTGTGAGTCTGCGAACTCAACCTAACCATCAGATTTGCCCAACTCTTCCTAGAACCCCCCCCAACATCGTGATCTTGCCTCCCCTGTCGTCCCCTCGCTCCATCCATGGTGCGCGAGTAGGGAACACTCAAATTAGAGGTATGACCTCTCTGCCCATACTCGTCTAGGGGCTCTATTGGTACGCCTGGGGGCCTTTTGGTCCTTTTCCTCGCCTTGACCTCCCCTTCTTCAGATGAGTGCCTTCTCACAGGTCAATAGGAGGGTCCGATTAGTCGGATCCCTCGCATGATCCGTGAAGCAGAGCTTGCAATCCTTTTCTTTTATTTATTTATTTTCTTTTATTCTTCAGGAATTTATCAGATTGGTCAGATCTTAGAGAAATCCTAGAAAATGATAGGAATATCAAAATATATCGAACCTATACTTCTTTTTCATCATAAAAAATCCAAGCTATTTAAATAAAATAATTCTAGGACCTAGATCCGACCACTTTTAAGAAAATATGGTCTACAAGTCCTAATGACCCCTTAATATTTGTATATTGTGTAATAATGGTCATAATTGATTTTAAATCTGCCTTGGGAACAGAATAAACCCTAATTAGGGTCCTGATCATCATGTTACTCGAAATCCTATCTAAGAAGGATAGTTGATTCAATAATTGTGAAAAACCCTAATTTCCAGTTTCCTCTCTTCATAATGTATATGTTATACAACTTTATGTCAAACAATTAATTGTCCTTGAATGACTTTGAATGACCCTGACCTTAGAATCCAACTCTGACCTCTTGAATCACATGTATCCTAAAAATGGTATCCCAAATGACCTAAAACCTAATACGAAACCCTAATGTGGAATAATGAGAACCCATGGTAACTTTAAGTTTTGTTTATATTTCAGGGTGATCTACTATCGTTCTCATTATCTAGGACTTGTGGAATTTAGATATGAGAATTAAAGGTACGTGGATTTAATTATATGACTAGATTTTGCTGGATGCTAAATATATGTACTTGCTTGCATGTAATTGAGCTACATTGATGGAAGTGGATATATGAATAATTGATAATTTACTGCCTTGAATATAAAAGAACATAATTGAATATAAGTGAAATGTAGTTTCTAGTGGTGCTCATTAAACTCCCTATTAGAGAGGGAAAACTTTAATGTTGACTAGCACCTCCCTAGAGTACATGGTATACAGGGAGATCCCTAGAGTACAAGGTACACGGGGAAGGGCCCACCATTTATGTTTGTGATAAGTCCACCATAGTAATGCATATTCATTCTAAATGAGGCTAATAACTTGGGATTACCTAATTTTCTGCCTTTAAATAATGTTTTCCTTCTCTTTCTCCAATTTCGAGTATTTTATATACCAGCATAGTATAGCTTTTAATTCCACGTACCAACTTTGTTGATGTTTTTGTTTCTCATATTTTCTAGGTACAAGGAACAATTGACAATATATGAAGCACATCAAAGTACCTGAAGCCACTAAATAATGATCATGGAGGATATGAGATAGATCTCCACTTCTCACTTTATTCATTTCAGTTAGATAGTTTTTATTCTTCTAGATGATGTAATAGGATACTATAGATCCTATGTAATAATCGTATTTTCTTTTTCATAGACTTATTCTTCTCCCTTCTCAAGTATTAATATGTATGACTTTATCTTTTGTCATTAAATGAAGTGTTGTGTGACTATGTACTGATGATGTGGACATGATCTTGGCTTATCTCTATTTTTAGTTGACTATCTTGATTTCTAATATTTCCCTTTTGACATTTATAGAAATGAGGGCACACATATCTGTGTATGTCACTAAGGAAAGTATATAGAAATTGGGGTCATCACAGGGGAGAATAAGACATTCCCAATCACCAACAATATTATGGGGAGAATAAGACATTCCCCAGGGCGATTATTTACATGCCCTCTGTGGGTGGTTGTACATAAGTACCGCTACTTTAAATTAAATAGAACATAAATCCACATGCTAGAAAAGTAGTCATGGTAAGAGTAGTGATAATATTCAATAAGCATGACAGTGGGGTATAAGACCCAAACTAGAAGAAATTATAATCTAATTTGAGGCATGAACAACATTAGGATTCAAGAATAGAATATTTAGGGTTCATTTAAGCCTCATTTGGGAAATATAGGGTTGGGATGAAATTATCCCAACATAAGTTGTAAGGAATGCACATACCTCTCTTATTGATATCAATTACTAACTTTCACCACTTTAATTGAGTCCAATTTCCACTTTGCCTATTTTCAATGTATTAACAAGCATTAGAGTACAAGTGCACATTAATATATAGAAATCCTAATTTTAGAACTTTATAGCAAAATTCGGATTTAGCTTTTGAAAATATCACCAATGAATTTATTAGGTTTTTCTGATCAAGAAAACATATTTTTATGTTAATTTTGGAGTTATGATGATTAAGATGTAATTTTTATGGATTTATGCATTAAATTCGTTTTACAACAATCACCCTTCGTCAAACCATGAAATAATACCTTTAAAAATATTTTTATTAGATAAATATTAATTTTCCAATTCCAAAACATATTTAATTGTCAAATTTGGATAAGCGGTTTAGAAGATATGAATTTTGTAATACTGACCAATAGAAAATTGCCACATCATCAAATCGATCGAGATAATTAAAGAGAGAGGGAGAGGGAGAAAACACCATTTTACCCAAGATCAGGTTTGATGTTTCTTAGATAACCAAACTAGAGATTCTAGAGAAGATAAAATAGCAAGAAACCAAAACCTTAGAAGAACATTGTAAAAAGAGATGGAAATCATCGATTATCAACATAGAAGCATGGGTTTTAAGCATGTACTAAGAAATATATGAGAAGGGGGTTAAAAAATCTTGCCTCTAGGAATGTAAGATGGTCCAAACAGAAATTATCCCGAGATTATAAGGTATGTTTGCTCCAAGATAAGCTCCTTTCTTGAGCAAAGATCACCTTCTCTACTTTAGAGATGCAAACCCTAGCAAAAGAGCATGGAGATGAGATGTTTTAGGGTTTTAGGTGGAGTTTTACCATGTACGGTCATGATTCTGACCTAGAAAAAGGTGTAAGGAAGACTAATAGTATGAAAATATGGAAGGAAGGGAGGAAACTTACTAGTTTTGGTCGAAATTACCAAGGAGGAGCTTTAGAAACCCTAATAGAGCAATTTGGAAGCCCTATGAGCCTTCTTCACCAAGGTAGGCTCCCTCTATTACCTTGGGACAGCAACTTCATGGCCAAATACAAAAGGAAATATTCTCTAAGCTACAAGAAAGAAAAGGAGAGCAAGAGTTTTCGAATTGTGAGTTGGGAAGGGCTATACATGGCTATATATAGAAAGAGGTGAAGCATGAGGTGTCTTAAGGGACTTTCCATGTGTCTTTATCCTAGGGCTTGATGGCCATGCAAGAGGACAGCTCATTGACTCTTATTGGATATCAAAATTCGGTCGTAAGAGCCCACAGATCCTTCAAGGCCATCCCCACAATTTTTCAAGAAAGAAATAACCTCATTGGTTGATAGCTTTTAAAGATAAGCACCTTTATAAAGAAGGTAATCCCTATAATGCCCTTGGAAAGAAATACCATCAAAACAAGGTGAAACTAGGATCTCCAATGGTTTAAAATATCGTTAATGGTAAGGTAATATATAAGGATTAAAATTTCAGTTGATAATTTGCAAAGAAAACCTCCCAATTGGGTAAATTGCATAAAAGTTCAGAATGTACCTAAAATTGCATAACTTGCACAAATAACATCCAAATCGAACCAAATTTGAACGTTAGGCTCATTTTATGTTTTCAAATGATATCAAAAAGTTATATTAATGTTTGGAGCACTTAGGTATGGTAATTAAGCCTTCATTGAGGTATTTGTGCATAAACCCTTATATTGGTACAATTAGTGAATACATGTTCACTAAACAACTATAAATTCCACTAATTAAATAGAAAGGCCAATAAGGATAGAAATGAAAGGAAAAGATGGTAAAGAGGGTCAAAAGACAAAATTCCATAATTCGATATGTTACAACACTCCATCCCTTAAAGAGGATTTCGTCCCCGAAATCACAAGCAAGAAGGGAAGGGTGAGTGTGCAACATCTCATCACAAAACATCAGGTTATTTCTCCAACCTTAACTTCCACCAAACAACTCATCAATCATATACTCCACAAACATCTTGACATAGCTCAGGTTCTCAAGGATCACCTAGGTTCCTATATTTTTATATTATTTTTAGGAGATTTAACATTATTTATATTTTTGGCTCATTAACATTATATTCATTATGATATCACATTATCACCATTATTTTAATTATGTCATGTCATAATCACTTTATTAACAAGGAAGTTATATTTCATTGTCATCCATGAAACATCATATATATATATATATATATATATATATATATATATATATATATATATATATATATATATATATATATATATATATATATATATATATTCTCATTTATCTTATTAAGAATTTTAGCAAAATTATGGGTTACTCAATTCCCTCAATATACTTGATCATTATCCTTAATATTTTGAACTTTGATTTCATTATCCTTATACTATCACCACATTAAGTTATAATGAATTATTTTGCATGAATTATTCAATTTGTCATTAAATATTCATTCAATACAAATTATGTCACATCAATTACATATATTTATATTAAACATTATCTCATTTCCACATTATCTTTATTGCTCACATTATTGTCATCATTAATCATTTTCTCATATTTATTTATATTATTTATTTGCACCTTTATGTGAATCGAATCACTTCATGTTCATATTGAATCCATTCCATGTATTTTAATGATCAAGGTGAGGCATATTACGAATTGATTCACATTAAGTGACTAATCGTGTGTGTATTAGATAACAAGGTAGCATACCATGCATTTCATATTGATGACTTGATTAATATGTGATTAGATGATTATATATATCATTTATGTGTATCAAAGTATGTTAATTGATTATGACACCTAATGTCATTAGTGTATCATGAAAGGCATTAAGGATGTATATGTTAAGGTTAGATGATTACAACTTAGGGTTCAGGTTAATATGATCACTATATTTTACTTAGCATGTAATATGTCCAAGATTAGGTTACAATCATCTTACTTGTCATTTCATTAGAGTTTATTAGTTTATGACATGGTCAACACCATGCATATCTGTTAGAATTAATATGTGAGTTACTTATATTATGTGCATTAGGTATTCATTAGGGTTTGAACATACAAATTATTCCTCAGATGATCTTCATATTTTCATTAATATATAAACAAGCACGTTATGTTATAACTATAACTTGTTTTGACCCCACTAAGGTTTCACGCAAAATAACCTCCTAAGTATGGGGTTAGGGTTTCTAAAGATATACAACATAGATATCTAAGGTCACTATTACCTAAAAGCAAACTATTTAGGACAATCCATTTCAGCTTAGGCCAGGCCGATATCATATGGATATGGGAGTCCTCGTAAACCAAGCAAGTGGCACAGAGGAAAATATTTCCGGCCCCCAGAACCTGATCATTTATAGACACCTTTGCTTCAACATCATGCCCTAAAAGTTTCCTAAAGGAAAACCTAAACAACATTAAGTTATGCATATTTAGTTATGAGTATTTTAGGGTTTTATTCATCATGATACTAATGTGGAACTATAGGGTCCTAAATCAACCTTTCATCATTTATAAATCAACTGTAGGGAAACCATGTCACCTAAAGGAGCTATGTAAGACAGGGATTCTAATTAGCGAGACAAAAATAAAATAGTCAGATTCCGACTACCATGGGCTCTGATACCATGATGTAAGGAGAGTGAAATCAACCCTTTACTAAACCAATTTCGAAGAATTGACATCCATTCCAAACACTCTTAGAGGTATGATGGAATGGGCATACATTTTCCAAATTTATTAAACATTGGTATACAAAAGACCATTAGAAAGCAGCGGAATAAAAAAATAACTGACTATATTCAATTTCATAAGAGGTTTACAAAAATACATCAAATTGTCCCATTAGGGTTTACATCAAGATACACAATCATGATCTAGATAGAGGGAAGTCTAGACTACTACAATCTTGTCTCCAAGAAACATCTCCATCAACTGAGTCCAAGCCAAAAGCTATGATCTTCCTTGTCTTGTCCATCACCTTGCTCAACACCTGGGTGGTTGGGAAGGCACCCAGAAAAAAGGGAAAGGGAAAAAAAGTATGTGTCACAAAACTATTATAGGATATCAAGATAAGTAAAGTAAATAAAAACAGGCTAGGGTTCATCCTATGATGAAGAGAACAAGAGTATGAGGCTATATTCAAAAGAAACTAGCCATTAACAATTATATCAAAAAGGATTTGCATGTAAGATAATTATGCCTACCTAACTAAGTAGGGTTGAGGCACCTACCGGACCTCTAACCCTAGGTGAGGGGAGAATAAGACATTCCCAATCACCTACAATATTATGGGGAGAATAAGACATTCCCCAGGGCGATTATTTACATGCCCTCTGTGGGTGGTTGTACATAAGTATCGCTACTTTAAATTAAATAGAACATAAATCCACATGCTATAAAAGTATTCATGGCAGGAGTAGTCATAATATTCAATAAGCATGGCAGTGGGGAATAATACCCAAATAAGAAGAAATTATAATCTAATTTGAGGCCTGAAGAATATTAGGATTCAAGAATAGAATATTTAGGGTTCATTTAAGCCTCATTAGGGAAATATAGGGTTGGGATGCAATTATCCCAACATAGGGTGTAAGGAATGCACATACCTCTCTTACTGATATCAATTACTAACTTTCACCACTTTAATTGAGTCCAAGTACCACTTTGCCTATTTTCAATGTATTAACATGTATTAGAGTACAAGTGCAAATTAGTATGTAGAAATCCTCATTTTAGAACTTTATAGAAAAATTTGGATTTAGCTTTTGAAAATATCACCAATGAACTTATTAGGTTTTTCTGATCAAGAAAACATATTTTTATGTTAATTTTGGAGTTATGATGATTAAGATGTAATTTTTATGGATTTTATGCATTAAATTAGTTTTACAAAAATCACCCTTCGTAAAAACATGAAATAAGACCTCAAAAATATTTTTATTAGATAGATATTAATTTTACAATTCCAAAACATATTTATTTATCAAATTTGAATAAGCGGTTTAGAAGATATGAATTTTGCAATACTGACCAATAGGAAATTGCCACATCATCAAACCGATCGAGATAATTAAAGAGAGAGGGAGAAAGAGAAAACACCATTTGACCCAAGATCAGGTTTCAAGTTTCTTAGATAACCAAACTAGAGATTCTAGATAAGATAAAATAGCAAGAAACCAAAACCTTAGAAGAACATGGTAAAAAGAGATGAAAATCATCGATTATCAACATAGAAGCATGGGTTTTAAGTATGTACTAAGCAATATATGAGAAGGGGGTTAACAAAACCTTCCAATAGGAATGCAAGAAGGTCCAAACAGAAATGATCCTGAGATTATAAGGTATCATTGATCCAAGCTAAGCTCCTTTCTTGAGCAAAGATCACCTTCTCCACTTTAGAGGTGCAAACCCTAGGAAAAGAGCATGGAGATGAGATGTTTTACGGTTTTAGGTGGAGTTTTACCATGTAGGGTCATGGTTCCGACCTATAAAAAGGTGTAAGGAATACTAACAATATGAAAATAGGGAAGGAAGGGAGGAAACTTACTAGTTTTGGTCGAAATTACCAAGGAGGAGCTTTAGAAACCCTAATAGAGCAATTTGGAAGCCCTATGAGCCTTCTTCACCAAGGTAGGCTCCCTCTATTACCTTGGGATAGAAACATCGTGGCCAAATACAAAAGGAAATATTATCAAAGCTAGAGGGAAGAAAAGGAGAGCAAGAGTTTTCGAATTGTGAGTTGGGAAGGGGTATACATGGCTATATATAGAAAGAGGTGAATCATGAGGTGTCTTAAGGGACTTTCCATGTGTCTTTAGCCTAGGGCTTGATGGCCATGCAAGAGGACAGATCATGGAATTTTATTGGATATCAAAAGTCAGTACTAAGAGCCCACATATCCTTCAAGGCCATCCCCACCGTTTTTCAAGAAAGAAATAACCTCACTGATTGATAGCTTTTAAAGATAAGCACCTTTATAAAGAGGGTAATCCCTATAATGCCCTTGGAAAGAAATACCATCAAACCAAGGTGAAACTAGGTTTTACGATGGTATAAAATATTGTTAATGGTAAGGGAATATATAAGGATTAAAATTCATTTGATCATTTGCAAAGAAAACCTCCAAATTTGGTAAATTGCATAAAAGTCCAGAATGTACCTAAAATTGCATAACTTGCACAAATAACATCCAAATCAAACCAAATTTGAAACTTAGGCTCATATTATGTTTTCAAATCATATCAAAAAGTTAGATTAATGTTTGGAGCACTTAGTTATGGTAATTAAGCCTTCACTGAGGTATTTGTGCATAAACCCTTATATTGGTACAATTAGTGAATAAATGTTCACTAAACAACTATAAATTCCACTAATTAAATAGAAAGCCCAATAAGGATAGAAATGAAAGGAAAAGATGGGAAAGAGGGTCAAAAGACAAAATTCCAAAATTCGGTATGTTACAATTATGACAAACTAGAAGGCCCCTGATGGCGGCGCAAGCACTGAGACTACTACGATGATTGCCCAATCAGAAACACAGAACTATAATGAGGCAAAAGTGGGACGGGAGGTAGAAGAATAAATGGAGGAAGGGGAGTGCATCTAGGGTGTTGATCAAGTGTTCATTATACCTGATCCACCTAATGGTGAGGTGGATATGCTTTCTAACTTCAATATGAGAAAGGGAAAGGCACCTACGGTGCCAGAATCGATAGAGAAAGATGACACCCATTTCAAATAGTGGCAGATCATGATGAAGACATTATTACCATTATGATAAGTTCTAGGAGATTGACAAGGTTGGGAAGTAGTGAATATACAGCTGGACAGGGGAAAGGAAGAGGCAAGAACAATGTCACCTCAGGCAAAGGGGGGCATAGTGGATTTTCCAAATGAAGACCTTTGTGGGGAATGTTAGAGGAGTGTCTCTTCCAACTAGACAGAGAGTCCAATGACAAATTATATGAGAGAGGAAAATGGATCTAGTGATTTTCCTTGAGACTAGAATCAAAAGGGAGTTTGCGCACAGAGTGAAGGGGTTTCTTTATACTAATTGGGAGTTCACTTTCAATTTGGAGAAGATTTAAGGAGGTAAAATATCTACTGGGTGGAACCCAACTATCTGGGATGTGCAGATGGTTTACATTTATGATCAATTGATCTCCTTGAGCTCTATCAATCAAGGTGGTTTCATTGTGATATCTCACTAGTTTATGGATCCAACTCTGAAGGTGATACAAGGAGACTCTAGGGGACCATGGTCAACACCATGCAAAAACATCTCCTTCACCTTGTCATAGGTGACTTCAACAATACTAGGCAAGCCAGAGAGAAGATTGGAGGGTTTCCAGTTTAGATTATGTAATGGAGAGCTTTAATGCTGTAGTGAATGCTGCTCAACTTATTGAACTCAACATGAGAGGAGGGCTTACTACCTGGCATAACAAGAGGATCCTTGTGAGAATGATTTTGAGTAATATTTACTGTGTCCTGGTAAATTTGAGATGGCTTGATTTCTTCCCTAAAGCTTTAGTCTACTTGGGAATCATCCTAAAAGCAATCACGCTAGGATGGAGGTGGATTTATCTAGAAAATTAAGTGCTAGCATACCTTTTCTGTTCTTGAATTTTTGGTTGTCTTGGCTAAGATTTGAGGTTATTGTACAAGAAACCTGTGCACATGAAGTAACTGGTAACCACTATTTGTGGTCCTTGAAAAATTGAAGAGAACTAAGGCTGCACTCAAAGTTTGGTATAGACACTTAATCAATATTTCTAATCTAGCTCGTGAATCTAGATGTGAGTTTTATGAAGTTTCCAAAGACCTTAGGGTGGATCCAACCTCTATCTCTCTGATGATACTTATGATCATGTACAATGGAGTACTCTTTGGGGAACCATGTTTGTAATGGGTTTCTCACAAAGCTGGATGGATATCCTAAGACAATGTGTTAAAACATCATCTTTGTCTGTGTTGATTATGGTATACCCAAAGGTTTGTTTACCACTGCTAATGGCCTTTGGCAAGGAGATCCTTTGTCTCTGTTACTATTCACACTGGTTATGGAAAATCTCACTCACATTACTGATAATGCTGACAACCGTGGACTCATTAAAGCTTTCAAAGTCAAAGGCACCAAGGTGACATCACATATGATTTTTGCCAATGATGTCCTTCTCTTTATTGCTGTACATATTAAGTACATGAGACATGTCTAAGTTATTTTGAAGAAGTTTGGAGTTCTTACCAATCTCTACATTTGTGACCTAAAGTCACAAGTGTTGTTTTGTAGGGTCTTGTGACACCATGAGAGGTAGGGTTAAAGCTATAGTGGGTTTATCAAAAGGTAGGTTCCCTACTAAATATTTGGAAATTTCCTATCTTAGGGGGTATTGGGAGAGGAGAAAAATTCAAGGAGTGTGTTGACAACCTCAAATCAACAATAGAAAAATAGAATGGGATTAATTTTTTCATGGCAGGTAGGGTGGTTCTGATTAAATCTATTTTGAATGTGAAAATCCTATACTGTTGCAGACAAATAGAGATGCCCTTGTTTATTCTTGAAAAATTTAGATCTATTACCTTTAGTTTTCTTTGGGGAGGCGGCAGTCATGATATTGCTTGGGTTATAGTTTCTCAACCTATTCATGCTGGTGGTCTTGGCCTAATCTATCTGAAGGATGTCGCTTGGAGTGCCACTGCCAGGAGAGTGGACATATTTCTCACTGTACGTGATTCACCTTGGACCTACTGGTTGAAACAAAGATATAACATTTGAATGGGTGTTACAACATTGTGCTCATCCATGATATCAAAACATATGATGCTGGTTTGGCCTGAGATCAATAATAGATACCAGTTCACAGACAGTGGTTGGATTTCCTCCAATGTGCACAAACCATTGTCTATTAGCATGTTTATACCGCAGGTCATTTGAGATCCTTTTATGTGATGTAGACCCTACTGTCTGAAATGGAGTTTCCTCTCCTATAGATCTATTATGGAACACCTGCCTAATAAAGATAAGATTATTAAATGGGGCCTCAATGTGATCCTATGTGCATTTTGTGCAACAAGTCTATGGAATCTCACACACAACCTTTTCTTCCAATGTGAGTTCTATACTTACATTTGGAAAAGAGTTATTTTGAAATGTGGGTGGGGTGGCTCACCACCTCTTGACATTAAAGAGAGCCTTCTTTGGATCTAGGATTATACAAAAAATAAGAGTAAAACGAGACCATTTGGCATTTTTTATCACCTCACTAATATTCCATGTTTGGTGGGAAAGATATAGAAGATTGCATGGAGGAAGGGGATCAGATTCCCTTATACTTTTTGATGTAATTAGTCATAGCATTACTTGGTTTACAATTGCTAATTTGGGTATCTTGGTGGGCTTAGTTCCCCTTGTACTCAGGATGTGGGGTCTGGAGTAATTTTGACAATATACATGATTTTTCTGATTCGCCTATACATCCTTTTTGAGCTAGTAATATTTTAAGTTATCAAAAAAAATATATTTTTCATGCATTCAAAATTAAGCCATTAAGTGCATTACATTTTTCTTTATGTCTTTTGAGTATTCCAAAGAGGAGGAGGGAGGAAAAGATAATAATTATGATTTACTTTTTGTTTAAAAGCTATATAAGAAAAAGGGAAACTTCTTGCCAAAGTTAAGATATCTCATAATTTCAAATTCTAATCCTTTTATCTTCCTCTTTTATTTCTTTTAAACATTTTCAAGGATGGGTGAGAGAAAAATAAAAGGGAAAACATTTATTCTACATTTAAGCTAATTGCATCACATGATAGCATATTTATCAGAGAAAGTGTACTTTTAGTTTCTTTTGTTTTTCCCACTTTATTTTTAAAAAAGAAGTATAATTTCATGGAATTTTTAAATTAGGTCCCTCAATTTCGTTTATTAAGAAAACCACAATATAAGGATTAAAATAATTATGAAAAATTGGGGATTGACAATTCTACCCACCATAAAATAATTTCTTCATCAAAAATTTTCTAGGCTACTACCCAGCTTAGGGTTTCACTTACCTCTTCATTTAATGATAATTTACATATCAAGATTAATTTATATTCAAAATTTTACATGAAAAGGGATATGTAACATATGTCATCAAATTTTATAAAAAAATTTATATGAACATGGATTAACCATAACTTTGTTTTTTTTTCTCAACTTATACTTAGGGTTTATGAAACCAACTTATTAATACACTTAGGTCATATATCTTTGATGTTGTGATTACTCTCTATCATTATGTGTAGATAACTATCTAACCTTAGGTATCTAGGTGCCTCCTACATTTCTAGATACATGGTGATCAAGCGCAAACCCAAAGATGTGGGATCTTATCATGCTACCTCTCGTTACCCTACTAATACATGTGTCCCATACTAAATGGATTTAAGAGATAATAAATGCATTAAAATGTCTGATGCTTATGACATTCCTCTTCAAATCTCAATTGATTGGTCATAACCATTGAGAATGGAGAGGCTATCCCATTAGCCAGGGTTAGGTTGATATTTAAGATCTAACTTGATAAACCACAATCCATATCATGTCTTATCACTTCTATGAATGTAGACTACAATCATTCTAGGGTGTGATATCTTATATTGGGAGTCCATTTCTCTACTTAGTGTCATATTTTCATATTAGGGCAACTTTGAGAATCATATTTTCCTAATTGCCATTCACCAAATTGCTCTGATACTATAATGTAACACCCCACTTTTACTACATATGAATGTCATTGAGAAGAATTATTCTTACTTAAGGGGGGGTGTATGCTGATCTTAGCAATTAAAGTAAATGAAACACTTCGCATTGAATGTAATCAGATTCATACATAGTTAACAACAAAAGAAAACTATAAGCGGTTCATTTATTATACCGAGATAAATTAAATAACATGACTAAGCATAATGTAAATGAAAACTAAACCTCTAGATCGGCTTGGTAAATGGCACCCCACCAGCTAATCTTGAAAATCTCCTAGTTCTTGGTTGTCCTATTTATCCTTCTCTTTCTCCAAGTCCTGCGGATATCACATCCTCGACCATGCGAAACAGACATCACTAAATTCAACATACACTTGACATAAATTGACTGTGAGTTATCTTAATGATTCTTTTAAACTTTTAAACATGATTGATTGGATAAGTGAATATATGTACCTCTCTTAATGCCCTATAGGAGCCCATAATTGCTGGGAAGCCCATAATTCTAGGAAACCCCATAATTACCCAAAGGTCCATGATTGAGGAGCATATAAAAACTTAACCAATTCCTTATGTTTGTTCATGATCTTTACTTAATCATCAATGTATTAATCTTATACTTTACCATAACGACATTTATCCCTCTTAGTGCCATAACAGGATTTCTTCCCTTGAATCATAATGGGATTTCTCCCTCTTAATATCTTAATGGGATTTCTCCTTTATTTGAACATGTTTCATTATCCACAGATCATATTCATATATAGGGTATACAATAGAATATAAGTAATCAATCACATAATTATATCTGTACAAGATGCTATCTTGGAAAACATTCACAATATCATGAAATATAATCATGTGAATAATCATAAATGAACATTCAATAAAGAAAAATGTACTTGTGCCAAATATGCATGACCTGCTTACCTAGAGTAAACCTCCTTAGGTCAATTACTCTAACTTAATCAAGTCTTTAATCACCTGTTGTTTGATTAAAATCATAATATATACATAAGTTTATAATCCTTCAATCCTAATCTTACTCTTTAAAATACCGAAGAGATTGAATGTGTAAGACAACATTTGGAAACATGCTAGATCAATAGAAAATCAAAAGATCTCTTTAACGCATAATTTTCCATCATTTTCTGAGGTTGCATGCAAAAATGAATTTTACAATTTGGACCAATTAGGATTGAGGAAAATTATAGCGCGTCAGTCATTTAAATCAAAAAATAATCCAATGTGAATGAAAGGCGAATTGACAAGATCTTAGGCATGTGTGATATAATAATCACATACACGGGGTAAAATGCGACATTCATACATTTGAATATCCTTGCGGTAGGGGAAACAAAACAAAACTGAAGTCCCTATATTGCCCTTGTAATATTAATCAATCGACTAAATTTGTGGGGATACCAAGGTCAATAGATGACTTGGGTTCCTCCTGTGTTGATCTATGACGAACAACTTCACCTGAAGCACCAATTGTCGACCAAAAGTCAGGATTATGGCTCATATCTTGATGAGAAAATGATCTCAGATGATCACTTGAAGCTATTTGGATAGAAAGATCCCCAAGGTGGACCTATTGATGGTCAATAGCTCAAGAATGAGTCTCTTCCATGGCTGGAAATCAGAGAAGACAAAAAATTCAAAGCACAATGATATAGTGAGGGATGGAGAGAAGAGTGCATCTGTGAGGACAGAATGAGTCTCATTCAACAAACCTGGTCATGAAAGAACAACTATAGATCTAGAATAGTCTGTCGGAGCAACAAAAATAGGAGTGGCTCATCTAACAAAACAATCCACTACCCAAGACTAGAAGGCGACTCATTGAGGGACAAAGATCATTCAAAGAGGTCGAGTACATACCATGACAAGGTTCCACAATCAGGGGGTCACTGGGAAGATAAGGTGGTGAATGTCAGTAAAAGGCCCAACTGAGGCTATATGATATGGTGATTGGGGCCAACACATGACAACAAGGTGATTTGAAAACAACTTAGGGTCATTGAGGATTCTCAATAAAACATCAATTGGAAAGAAGGGGGTGGATGCGAATGAGACTAGGCCATGGTTATCGGAGAAGAAAATTGAATAGGCAGTGTGACTCAGGGAAAACGGAGTGAAATCAATGATGGAGGAGCTAGCACGGGGTCGGGTGGCACTCTACAAATCATTTTATAGTCAAGGGTGGCGCTGTAATGTGGCAGCTATCCCTAGTGGCGAGGAGGGTCAAGCCCTAAATTGGGCATTTTGTGTACATGATGAGAGAGAGGGTGAATTATACATCATTAATATCAGGAAGGAAAGGTGAATACATTGGTGAAAAAATCTTGCGAAATGGATGTGAGGCGAGGAAGAAAGAAGTTGGGAAGGGAAACACTGTAAATCAATCCATGACTTGTAAAACTAAGAAGGAAGGAGATGACTTTTGAGCCATCAAACCAGGGAAGGATCGTCATATGTGCATGCGAAAAAGGAAAGTAGAAAAGGGGCACATGACAACAAAATAATTTTGGAACTTCAGCTTAAATCTACGCATTGATTACATTTATGATTAAATATAATTAGAACTTTATCAAGATCTTTTCTAATTAGTTTGAAGGGTCAAAGGTAGTCAAAATGAACCCAAATTTGGACCATATGTTAATTACATAGTCTATATCCTTCCTATCCAATAATATTCTAAATTTTCATATCTTTTATTCACAATTTTCATATTTTTTACTTGATTTTCATGCAGAAAAGGTGAGATAATATGATTTTTTTCCTTCATTATTTCTGTGGTTGTAAAACAAGATGACCAATGAGTATTCTCTCAAATTTATAAGTTATATGTATTTTAATGACTTTTGGAGAATTTTCTTAAAGAAAGAGAAGAGAGAGAAGACAATGTTACATGTATTAAAAAAGGAAAGGAAAATAATATCAACATAATGTGATTGAATGCATATCCTTTTCTATGCATTCCAAATTAAACCATTAAGTGCATTACATTTTCATTTATTTCTTTTGAGTATTTTAAAGAGGATAAGGAGGAAAAGAGAATAATTTTGCTTTCCTTTTAGTTTAAAGCTATATAAGAAAAGGGTAAGTCCTTACCCTAGTTAAGCTATCTCATAAATTCGAATTCTACTCCTTTTATCTTCCTCTTTTATTTCTTCTAAACCTTTTCAAGGATGGGTGAGAGAAAAAGAAAATGTAAAAAATTTATTCAACATTTTAAGCTAATTGCAACCCATGATGACATAGGTATATGAGAAAGCATTTTTTAATTTTCTTTTATTTTTCCCACTTTGTTTTTCTATAAGAAGTATAATAGCATGGTCTTTTTGCATTAAGTCCCTCAATTTGCTTTATTTTAGAAAACCAAATTATAAGGCTTAAATTAATTGTTAATAATTAGGGCATAATAGATCCCTTACCTACACTAAGGGATGTTCTCAAGTGTATTCAACACATTCCTTCTATGACATCCCTACCTGCTACTTCTTCTAGTCACTCGGTCCTTGTAGTTCATTCCTCTAATTCTAGTTGAGGACGTGGCTGTGGTCATGCTTACAGTCATGGTGATTGTACTCTTGGACGTGGTCCTCCTCCTGGTCCTAGACGAGGTCAACCTCAACGTCCTCCTACTAACTGCTTCTGCAACTTCTGTGAGTGCACAAATCACAATGAGGTCTACTGCTGGGAAAAATATTGTTCACCTTCCTGGGCAAATCAGGTCTCCTCTAATGTCTTTGAAGACTCCATTTGTATTGCCTCAAGTTCTACTCAAACCACAGTCGAGTGGACTCATTCAGAGTTCAAAAAATCCTCCAAGATCGACTATCCTCATCAAAACCTGCTCCAGAAGGAGGTTCCTCTACTTTACTTGCATCCCCTACTACTTACAGTAAAATAAATGGGTCATCGACTCTGGTGCATCTACTCATATTTCTGTCTATTCCAATCTTTTCATTACCTTATTTAAAACTATACACACCCCTCCTACGACTATTGCAGATGGGACTCAGTCTTCTATCCATGAAATTGGAACTATATCTTTATCTAAAAATCTTCCCTTAATATCTATCTTATAAGTTCCCATATTTCTTGTTAATCTGCTATCTGTTAGTAAAACTGTTAAGAGCCTTTAGTTCTCAATCACTTTTTATCCTGAGAGTTGTGTGTTTTAGGATCTCTGTATGAGGAAGAGGATTGGTTCAGACCATGAGGGACCAGATGAACTGTATTACATGGATGTGCCACAATCTACTGCAACTCTACTATCTTCTTTTGTGACTAGTATGCTATTGCACTATCGCTTGGGAAATCCCTCTGTTGTAAAACTTCATTGTTCATTTCTTCATATTTTGAGAAACATTTTCTATGTGAATGTTTCCCATTTGGCAAAAAAACTCGGGCTATTTTTTGTAAGAAGAAGGAAATTAGTTCTAAAAACTTGTTTGATATTTTTTTCATGATGATATTTGGGGTCCATGTACTGATTCTAGCTTGTCTAGCTATCGCTATTTGACCTTTATTGACGATTATTTTAGTGTGACTTGGTTGGTTCTCCTAAAGGATCACAATACTATTTTACAAACTATCATCCTCTTTTCTACTGAGATCCAAACCCAATTCAAAACTACGTTAAAATGTTACAAACTGATAATGACTTAGAATTTATGCATAAACCACTGAATCTACTTCATAGTTCTTGGGGTACCATTCATCAGATTTCCTATTCTTACATACCATAACAAAATGATGAGGTAAAAAGGAAGAATCATCATCTTCTTGAAGTAGCACACACATTTCTCCTTCACTATCATGTTCCTAAACATTTCTGACCTAAAACTAATTCTACAGTGTGCTACTTAATTAACCATATGCCTTCTTCTATGTTGCATAATCAAGTTCCTATATCTCTTCTGTATCTTGATGTGTCTTTATATTCAGTTCCACTGGGCATCTTTGTAAGCACCTATTTTGTTAAGAATCTCCACCCTAGGATATCTAAACTTGACCCCTACTCCACTAAGTGTGTCTTTCTGGGATATTCACGAACTCAAAAAAGATATCAATGTTATGATCCTATCCATTGAAAATGGTATGTGAGTGTGGATGTTTTTTTTTGTAAACATAGCATACTACTCTGATGAATGGCCTTCCTTGTCTAGTGATCTGTTGGATGCTACTACTCGGCCTGAGGTAGTGGAACATGATCACACTAATGAAACTAAAGAGGTGTCCATGAGAAGACCCACGGTTATAGTCCCCTCTCTAGCTCCTCAACAACCAATTCCTCCCTGGTTGACAGATCACAACACCTTCCAAGTATTCTGTGACCTACATCTTCCTATCAGTCAAAGGAAAGATGTTCGTTCCCACACTCAACATCCAATTAGTAATTTCCACTCTTCCACTAATATTGGTGCTAGATTTCATGTTTTAAAACTGCTCTTTTTGCTATTTCTGTACCAAAAAATGCTACACAAGCTCTTCAACATCCTGCCCAACGTCAAGCTATGGAAACTGAAATGATTGTTCTACGAGATCACAATACCTGGGATCATATTGATCGTCCTAAATATTGTTTGACTGTTGGTTATTTTTGGATTTTTATTGTTGAATATCAACCACATGATTCAATTGAATGGCTGAAGGCTTGACTCCTAGCAAAAGGTTACACTCAAACTTGTGGGGTTGACTACTTTGAAACTTTTTCTCCTTTTTCTAGAATTAATTATTTAAGAGTGCTTATATCTATTGCTGTGATAAGGATTGGTCCTTTTTTCTACTTGACGCTAAAAATGCCTTCCTATATGGTGACTTACATGAGGAAGTCTACATGGAGCAACCACCTGGTTTTGTTAGTCAGGGGGAGTATTCCAAAGTCTACAGACTCAGGAAGGTGTTCTATGACCTAAAACAAAGCCCACGAGCATGGTTTGATAAATTGAGTCAGATACTATTCAAATTTCAATTTTGAAGTTCACATTCAGATCATTCTACTTTTATTAAAAATACCACTTCTGAGCTCGTTATTCTTATTGTTTATGTTGACAATATAATTCTGTCGAGTAGTGATTCTAAAGGTATTGTTGCTACTAAAAGATATCTAGAACAACACTTTATTACTAAAGATCTTGGTAAACTCTGATAATTGTTGGGAATTGATGTTTTCAACTCTCCTTCTAGTGTCAGTCTATCACAACACAAATATGTTCTAGATCTACTCATAGAAACACGAATTCTTGGTACTAAATCTGCTAGTACTCCTTTGGATCCCAATACCAATTGGGTTGATGAATCTTCACCACCCTATCCTAATAACCACCAATACAGACAATTGGTTGGTAAGCTTATCTATCTTAATACAACTAGAGCCGATATTACTGCTGCTTTTGGACTTATTAGTAGGTATCTGGATAATCCTCAACAATTTCATTGGGAAGTTATTTTCCATATCCTTAAATATCTAAAAACTTCTCCAGGGTGATTACTTTATCAAAGGCATGGACACTGTAAACTTACTGGATATTATGATTTGATTGTGCTGGTAGTAGATGTTATAGGAAATATACCTCTTGCTACTATACCTTTGTTGGGGGGAATCTATTTAAATGGAATAGTAAGAGATGGACCATGGTTTCATAGTCTAGTGCTGAAGCAGAATATGTAGCTATGGCTCATACTGCTTGTGAATTAATGTGGGTCCAAGGACTCCTCAAAGAATTTGATATATCTGATTATGCTACTATTTCTATACACTACAATAATAAAGTCTCAATTTTTATTGCCAACATTCCAATATTTCATGTGTGTACCAAGCATATAGAGGTGGATTACCATTTTGTTTGTGAATCTATTCTTTCTGGACATATTTGTACTCATTATCTCCCAGATAGAAGATCAAGTTGCTAACATCTTTACCAAGATACTTTCCAAGACTCACTTTGCTACACTAGTGGATAAGCTGGGCATGTTTGACATCTATGCTCCCAAGTTGAGGGGAAATATTAGTATATACTCTTTATGTGTTATCTTGTGTTGTGTGTTTGGTTATGCATTATGGAGTGTTGTATGTTATATTTTGTGCTTTAAATGTGTCTTGTCTTTATATTTTCTTTTATCCCATATCTCATAGTTCTATTTATCCCTTACTCTTTTGTCCTATAGTGCATTGTAATTATTTCAATATATATCAAAGAAAAGTTTTCTTATTTTATATTTATATTTTGGGCAGTGAGATTTTAGTCCTCCTGCCAATTCACTAAGGTTTCATTCCTCCTGCAAAACTCTATATTTCATTTGGCACCAAAGTTTTAGTCCTCCTGTCCTTTGGTATGGTATATATTGGTTCTTACTCTAAATTTTAGTATATGCTAGTTTGCTTATTACTCTCCATACAACCATTTATGTTTTGAGATATTATTGATGTGACATTTCTGAAAATGTAAGAAATCTCTTATTGTTATCTTTCATAATATTCTTTTTATGTCCACTTGGATAGTACTTTTCCTCTTCTATGGGAAGTCTTGTTATATTTAATTCCTTTTTTCCTACTTTTTCTCCATCCCTGTCAAATATGCTCTAACTGGCTTTTATGTTGATATTTTTTTTTATTATCTTATATCTAGGGGTATGCTTCCAACCTCAGGTGTAGGACATGGCGGACATGACGTGCAGACGTAGACCTAGCTTATGGAAATGACTCTTAATAAGATATAAACTTGAATTTAGATATCCTTTTACTTAGATCCTTATATTGCTTTGATGTAATTCCCTTTATGGGGGATATTATACAAATTTGATAAATTGAATATAGTCATGAAATATTATTCTGCTGCTATACTTTGGTCTTTTTATATATCATTGTTTGAGAAATGAAAAATTTACACCTATTTGAGCATATGCTTATTGGTATGTTTGAATATATATTTATTCATCAAACTAAGCAGGGAGTAGATCCCCTCTAGGGTCCCACTCCTTACAACCTTCATAGGATCAATTTGACTATATTTTTATGAAAGAATAAGAGAGAAGATGACTATAGAATCTGGAATGATTCGTGACGGGTGGGAAAGTCAAGAAGAGACGGAGGTCAGTTGCAGACAAAGACTCTCTCTTTTTATCCCTAGGTCAGAATTTTTTCTCCGATATCATGTGGAAAATAATATAAGAGGCTAATGGGAGATTTGTTATTGATGGATAACACACTCCTCTTCTATATATAGGAAAAAAAGTAAGTATAGAAAAATCAAACCTATACCTAATGAACCAAGACAATTAACCTCATACAAAAAGATAATAAACTAAATAATAATAATCTAATAAAAATATTTAACAATTAATAGTGTACAAATTTATTCTAAAAAAATATCAGTGCAACTTAGTCTATCAATAATTTGTACTTATAGTGGATTTCAGAAAAAAGTGTTTACATTTTGTAGAAGGGGGGAAACGCTTAGCTGCGATGAAGTAGTAAGACTCTCTTTACTTAACCTCTTGGCTCAGTGGTAAAGCCCGCTACTCGTCGTAGAGCAGGTCGGGGATTTGAAACCCGCTGGTACACCTGAATGAGGAGGAAGAAACAACGAAAAAGTCTTGCATTGCGGTTGCAATGAGGCTCCTCCAGTAGAATAAAATAGAAAAATTATAAAAAAAACTTTGTGTAATATGTTTTTCTTTATAAATAATACGTCCTTAGAATAAAACAAAAACATAGGCATGATTAGCTAAGAGAATAAAGAAACAATGAATTTAAAGAGATAATTTGCACGGCCCAAATCATAACATTAAAAAGAAACGTATGTCTTGATTGAATATTGGTGGTACATGTTATATTAGCAGGTTTGCAGCTAGCAAGTAACAAAAAGCTACGCTGACTTGAATGATATTTGTGCATTTTGTACATGGCTCAATATATAATATTTGAAATCAAATGGTTCCACTGAAAGAAATATAACCATTTTTAAAATGCATGATTATATGATCAAATCAGCAGAACGAGTGCCTAGAAAACATGAGAAATGCACGCCACGCTCATCCAATGAGATTTCATCTTCTTATGATCGTCTGCATAAAAAGAAATAACCGATACCGATCGAGGAGCAATAATGAATCTGACAAAAAAAGAACAAAAAAGAGATTTTATTTTTTGGCTATAGAAACACAAACATATAAGTGAGAAATAACCACATTCTACTAATCAATGCGCTAGCTTCTACATTCCTTCCGAAAAGGAATATTAACCACCCTCATTATACTTCTAATCTCAATGCCAGCTTCACGTTGCTGCTTTCCACCAACCTAGACCATCGAGCCCATCCTTTACGGTTTAGAAAAAGACAGTATACAAGATCAAATGAAGTTAAGCTACCATGTAAACGGTGGCACTGCATTATAATAGTTAAAGCCGTTTAAACACAACCTCTACTTGTGCAGGCCAGTCGGGTCTTCGGCTGTAGGTTTATCCAAGCCCGGCCTGGCCCAAGTAAATTGGGTGTTTAAAACAGGTTCGGCCTACCATATGTTTTTGCTGGATGGGAACCGGGTTAGGTTATCCGGGCCGGATAGTGGGCTGGATCGTGCTGATCTGGTCTAATTTTCAACCCTATTTGCAGGTGAGGGTAACTTAGCATGGGTAGAGTTTTAGGTTTTTGTTTGACTTTTAGTATTTGAATAAAGTTAGTTTCTATACCTGTGGGATACATGCAACTTATATACTAGGCATCTAGTTGGCGTTTTTTCTCCAGTTGATTACGGGTCGTGGTCGATTGTCTCATTTATATTATTATAGACAACGAGTCTACCAAGTTCAATGAAAAGAAAGGAGCTAGAAATATACTATTAAAGAAGGCATCGACATTTCATTCCCTTCTTTTTTTTATGATTGTGCTTCGTTGTTTTTGGCGCGGCATATGATGGAAGGGGTATATGTGTTCTTATTATCAACCAAATTCAAAGCATTTGAGATATAAATATGGGAAAGGTCAAAAGTTTGTTCCCTTTCTCTTTTATGATCGTGATTTTTTTTTGCTTTTGTCATGTCATAGGATAAAAGATGGTCCGTTGATAGAAGTGCACTTGTTCTCACATTTGGCCTCGAGAAATTGCATTTACGTATTGCCTGAATTGATGATATATTTTGGTTAACCTTTCCCATGATATTGGGCTCCAATCATGCCACTTATTCGAGTCTTCCCATTCAGTTGATTGATTTTCTTAAAGGTGGACCCATGGAGGAGAGTAATTTGCATATTTACTATTTTAAGCTTTGACTATAGTAGAACGGTAGGATAGAAAGATGTTTTGTAGACAAATGTTAAAGGGGTTGTTGCAAATGAAAAAGGAAGAGATACGTATTTTACCTAGCCTATACGTCACTGCATCAAAATACCTCTTGAAAAAACACCTATTTGCAGAGAATATCCAGGTGGATAAGAATATAGATGATGGTAGAGAAGTTAATATAGAGACCAACTAAGAAACCAGAGTGGGACAAGCCTCTTTCCTTTTCTTCTTCCTTCTTTCTTCTTCCTTCTTTCTTCCCTGGCCTTCTTTTCTTTCCGTCACATACACATCATATCTGAAGTAGTAGGAGGATGCTCTTTGTTTCTTTGGCTTGCGACTATATGCCCTTGTAGCAAGACAACATGGATTTTGTATCCCATTGCTTGCTACCAACTTAACCTGATGAGCCATCCCTGAGTGGGATGAGAATAAAGGACCTCTATCCCAACAATATCCCCCTCCAGTCTAATAGAGAGACCCTCCTCATGACTCCTCAGTTGGAGTCTAATCTGGCAAGTTTCTTGCAAGTAGCAAGCTTCTTTGTAGTTACTACCTTCGTCAACATGTCAAAAACATTGTCGTTGGTGTGGACTTTTTCTAGATTAAGCTAGTCATCATTGATAGCTTCACACAACCAAGGGTACCTCAGATCAATATGCTTTATCCTGGAGTGATAAGAAGAATTCTTGCTCAAGTCCATGGTGATCTAACTGTCATAGTAAGTAACATATTCATCCTATGTTAAACCCAGTTCTCATAAGAAATGCTTGAGCCAGATCATCTCTTTTCCTTCCTCACAAGTTGTGACATATTCTGCCTTAGTAGTAGATAACACAACACACTTTTGCAATTTAGACTGCCAACTAATAGCTCCCCTATAAAAGTGAACCAAAAACCTAAGGTAGACTTCCCATGATCAAGATCACCTGCCAAATCTGCATCTATGAAACCTGTAAGAACTGGTGGTGCCCCACCAAATCATAAACAAACACCAGATTTACCTCTCAAATATTTGACTATCCATTTAACAACATTCCAATGCTCCTTACCAGAGCTAGATAAAAATCTTCTAGTACACCAACTGCATGTGCAATATCAAACCTTGTACACACCATAACATACATCAGACTTCCTACTACAAAATAGTAGGGTATGTGAGCCATCTCTTACTTTTTCAATTCACTAGAAGGAGATTTTTTTTCTACTCAGTTTGAAGTGACTGGCTAAGGGAGTATCAACTAGCTTCATCCCCTTCATGTTGAACCTATCAAGTACAAGCTCAACATATTTTTCTTTTGATAATCAAAGTTTCTTTGCTTTCATGTCACACCTGATATCCATGCCAAGAATATGCATGACTAGTCCCAAATCTTTCATGTTACAAGACTTACAATTCCTTCTTTAGCTTGGCAATCATCTAAACATCTTTGCCAACAATCAACATATCATCAATATAAAGTAAGAGAATGATAAAACTATCACATGAAATTTTTTTGAAGTAAACACAGTGATCTACCTCTGTCTTGTGGTAACCTTGCTTCAACATAAAAGAATCAAACTTTTTGTACCACTGACTTGGTACTTGTTTTAGTGGATAGAGATTTTTCTTGAGCATGCAAACCTTGTGTTCTTTGCCTTTCACTAAAAATTCTCTAGGTTAGTGCATATAAAATCTCTTCCTCTAGCTCACCATACCGGACGAATGTCTTCACATCAAGCTGTTCAATATCTAGGCCTAAGCTAGCTTCCAAGAAAAAAATGGTGCAGATGGAAGTCATTTTCACCAGTGGAGAAAATATCTCATCAAAGTCGATCCCCTATTTTTTCCCCAAGCCTTTCACCACGAGTTTGGATTTTTATCACATAATCTTTTCATTCCCATATTTCTTTATCTTGAATACCCACTTATTCTTTAAGGATTTGTTTGCCTTTACGAAGCTAGTATAACTCATATGTTCATCTCATCTTGCATTGCATGAAACCACTTATCATTATCCTGATTAGACTTTACTTCCTCATAGCTTTTTGGCTCCTCCTTTTCCGTGATCAATGACCATTCTAAATTAAAATATCTAGTAGACAAAATTTTCTCTCTAGTCGACTTACTCAATTGTGACTTTGTTGGATCTACCTATTGGGGTTGCTCCCGCTACTCAGGAGCCTCCTAATCATGGACATCCTCTACACTCAGATCATCATCTTCCATATTATGAGGGATCTCATCATCCTCATTCTGCTCTGCATCATCATTCTTCTGTACTAGAGAGGGAACCGGTGTATTAATCACACAATCATCTGGAGGTTACTCAATCTCTGTAATCACATAATCAAAACTGATTTTGTCCTCGAAGAAAATCACATCTCTGCATCTAATTATCTTTTCTTTCCAAGGTCCCACAACTTGTAGCCAAACTACTCATCACCATATCTAAGGGAAATACAAAGAGTAGATCTATCTTCAAGCTTTTTCATCTACTCCTTAGGAACATGTGCAAGTGAGAGTAAGAAACTATCTTCCCTGTCCACACACTATCTAGAGTATCAAGATCCAAAGGAACAAATGGTAACATGTTAATCAAGTAGCAAGAAATATTCAAAACCTCTGCCTAGAAGTCCTTAGGTAATTTGACATTCTTCATCATGCATTTGACTCTTTCCATAATGGTTATGTTCATCCTACCACTAGTACAATTTTGACCTCTGGTTTCACGTTTCTTAACACCAGTTTCTTGAAAAACCGACACTGTACACTTATATCATCCATTTCTATAACCCAAATGTCACTACTGGTCAAGTCTCACCGATTAAGAAAAAAATTTGGGTACCATTTTTACTATAACGTTGGTTTCTTTGTGAAGAACCGATATCTAAGATAGGCCATGAAACTCACTTTTTTTGGAAAAATTTGATATAGACATATGGTGTCATTTGTATAAAACATATGACAAAGACCTTCCCGCAAAATAAATTTTTCCTCCAAAGAAGACTTTGTTGTCAGTTTTACCACAAAAACTGACGTCGTAGGTAAAGTTCACCATGAAAAGCTTTTCCTCCAAAAATCTCATGTCATTAGTTTTTACTAGAAGAACCGACGACAAAGGATTCCCGCCACGTGCCCCACAAAAATACTTCCCTTCAATTGGCTTGATAAGTCAGTTTTTCTCTTACAACCAACAAATAAATTCTTGTCGAGGTTGGTATTTTTTAGTAGGGATAAGTACATGTGGCATCGGTTTTCTAGTGAACAACTGACGACATAAAGTAAATATGTCATCAATGTTTTGCTAGAAACCGATAAATAGTCTTGGTGAGGTTGTTACTTTTTCTATAAGGGATGAGAACATGAGCCGTCAATTTTTGTAGGCAAACCAACGACATAGATTTACATATGATATTGGTTTTTTATAAAAAAAAATGACTAATGTCTTAATGAGGTTGGTACTTTTTATTAGAGATAAGTACATATGCCGTTGGTTTTTTGGTGGGAAACCAATGATAGAGGCTGAGAAATGGCATTGGTTTTTAACTACAACCGATGACACATGTCTTTTTTTCTAAAACAAACAATGATAAGTCCTAGTTAACAACACCTATAAAACCCCCATCACTCTATTTCATCGTGTAATTTAGTCTTTCTCTCCCCCGCAAAACCCCCATTTCTCTACTGGTGATCCGATAATTCCCCTTCTGCTCCTCCTCCTCCTCTGCTATTTTTCCTCCTCCATCCATCACCCTCTACTTCTACTCAAGACCTCACTATCAGAGCCTCTACCATTGATGGAGCTCCAGAACCATTGTTTCTTGTCACCCCTCTACTTCTGCTACTCCTCTGCCTGTCATTGATAGTCCTCCTACTCCTTTGACACTCCTCCTGCTCCTCCCTAGATAGAGCCTCCATCGCCACTACTGCCTCATGCTTCTCAGCCGTTGATGCTGCTTCCTTAGTTGCTGGAAGAAAAGATATCTCCTCCACCTTCCCACTTCACCCTCTTTTCCTCCTTTCCCACTCATCCTTCCCCCTCTCCTCCTTCTCCTACTTGATTTTTTCTCAATTACAGTGAAAATTGTAGTGAATGTTAGGGTTGATAAATAAGTACATTATTGGTATGAATTGTTTTGATGAATATCTCTTTATTATCTATGTTAAGTGCACTGTTTATTGTAAGCAATTTAAATTTTAGTATAGATAAATAAGTGAACATTTTATAGGAAAATTGTGATAAAACTTTATCTATTATCTATGTTAAGTGCATTGTTTATTGTTAGCAATTTGAATGTTAGTATGCATAAATAATCACACCTTGGAATTAATTCAGTGAAGTTGCTATCAACTGCTCTAAATTATCTTGATTTACATAAACATTGATACAAATTTACCCAATTAACCCTAAACCCTAAAATTCTAAATAGTAAACCTAAATTTATAAAACCTAACCCATATAGTCTGTTGGCCTAGAAACTTGTCCAAAATCTACTGGTTTTGAGTTAAGCTTGAATAGTCCCTGATTTGGGACTGTTCTTGAACACTTGATCTCACTTAGGATGTAAGTGTATAATGCATGTTCGATTTCAAGAAATCTCGACAAAATTTCCCCTTTAGTTCTCTGGGTACAAATGTAGGTGGATATTTTCCCATCTACATAAGTGTACTTGGAGAATTGTGAGGAAATGCTGCCAAAAATTCTTGAAATTGAATACACATTTTACAGTTACCAGTGAGACTAATTGCTCAAGAATGGGATAGGTGGTACACATTCATCAATGTGAATGTTAATAAATGATTAGGGTTTCAATTCAGACATATTTTATTCTAAATTGACTTATTAGCTAAAACCTAATTTAATACTCATCTCCCATCTGATCATAGAATGGATCGATCATGGATGTCCATTTCAAATCGCTGCATTCCAGAGTTTATTATTGGTTTTCATCAGTTTATAAGACTTACAAAGGAACATAGAAAATAACTTAGAAATAGGTTCTATTGTCTATGTAGGAATTGCAATACCAGCTTGAAAGACTACACTTTTGACAAAAACAAAAGTGATGTCATGTGCAATGTGATTGTAAAGGATTATATAGTTTCTACTGGCATGAAGAGATTCCTACTATGAGATAAATGGATTTTGATAATAGTACTTGTACTGAATAATAAATCACTGACGATGATGCAGATGTGAACAAACCAATTCTGACGGACATGGTTGATGTGATGCTAGATAGTTGTGTCATTAATTGTACTGATCCACCTTCCTTATTTAGAAATATTGTGCATGATGCTGAGAGGCCATTATACTTATGTTGTAATAAGTTTGTGAAGCTGAGCACTATGTTGAGATTGCATAGTCTGAAGGCTAACAATAGATGGAGTGACAAAAGCTTCACAGATTTAATGTCTTTGTTGAAATAAATTCTTCCTGAAGGCAATGAGCTTCCAATCTCAATATACAAATTAAATAAAATGTTGTTACAAATGGGAATGATGGCTAAGAAGATTCGTGCATGCCCAAATAAATACATGTTATATCAAAATACTATATCAGTTTGAAAGACTGTCCAAAATGTGGGGAATCAAGGTATAAAATGATGACTTTAGGTAAGCCCATAACTGGCTATCCTACCAAGGTGATGTGGTATCTACCTATAAGACTAAATTTCAACACTTATTTGTAAATACCATGGACATTTTTTTTTGTCTTGGCATGCAAAGGGAAAGAAAAACAATGATGGGATCCTAAGACATGTGTCTGATTTCCCATAATGGAAGAAAACTAATTTATTGTACCCTAAATTTGGTGAATAAGTGAGGAATCTTAGACTTGGAATTTCCACCATTGGAATGAGTTGATATGACACATTAAGAAGCCAACATAACACTTGGTCTGTTATGATTGTTATATACAATCTTCATCCCTATTCGTGCATGAAAAATTAGTATGTCATGTTGTCCTTGTTGATATCGGACCCCAAACATCTTGGCAATGATATTTATGCTTTTCTCAAACCTTTGATTGATGAATGAGGAGAAGGTGTAATGACCTATGATGCTTCACGTAGAGAGACATTTCATGTGCATGATATGTTGATTTTCACTATTAATGTATTTCCAGTATATGTGAATTTTTCTAGATACATCATAAAAGGATTCAAAGCATGCCCTATATATGAGGAGAACACTAATTCAATATGATCACAATATGGCGGAAAGACTGTATATCTTAGTCATCAAATGTTCTTCCATAAGTGAATCCTTACAGAAGGTTGCACAAAGCATTCAATGGATTACATGAGAAATAGAGTGCCCCTAAACCTATACCAAAGAAGGTTGTTTATGAAAGAGTAAAAGACGTTATCAATGTATTTGGTAAGAGATCACAATGTCCTTTTCCCACATAGAATGACAAATCTTTGTTCAAGAAGAGGTCAATATTTTGGGATCTTCCTTATTCGAGTTCTTTGGCAGTTAATCATTGTATCGAGGTCCTGCATGTTGAGAAAAATGTCTATGACAACATCATTGATACTCTGTTGAATATACCAGGTAAGACAAGAGATGACATCAAGTCCAAAATGGACCTACCTAAAATGGGTATAAGGAAATAATTAACAACAAAAGATAGTAGTGATAAAAAAACATATTTACTTCTTGCTTGTTAGACATTGTCTGAAGAGAGCTTTTTGTAAGTGCTTTCTTGCTATTAAGGTACCACATGGATACTCTTTCAATATCCATAGATTGGTACCAATGAAGAATTGGAAGCTAATAAGTCTTAAATCTCATGATTGTCACATGCTAATGCAATAAATATTTCCCATATCTATTCAATCTATACTGTTGAAGCATGTAAGGTTTGCAATCATGAAGCTTTGTTTCTTCATAAATGCTCTAGGAAACAAAGTTATTGATCTTGAGAATTGTAAAAAGTTGTAAAGAGAAGTGGTCACTACCCTGTGCCAATTTGATATGTATTTTCCTACTTTATTCTTTGATATCATGGTACATCTAGTTCTCCATTTGATTATAAAAGTGAAAATGTGGGATCCAATTTCCTTGCATTGGATGTATCCTTTTAAATAGTATATGAATGTGTTTAAAGGTGATAATTGAAACTGTTATCAACATGAAGGGAGTATTATTTAGGGTTAGTGGCTAGGGAGATTATGGAAAATTTCAATGACTTTCTGAGTTGTAATGAATCTCATGCCAATGAAAAGAATACAAATCCCTATCCCAACATAGGGAATTTAGGAGCATAAGTGAAAGTAATTAGTAGTGAGCTATGGGAACAAGCACACTTGCATGTTTTGAAAAACATTAATGAAGTGGATATTTATATCACAGAACATACCAATTTTATCAAGAAAAAATATCCTTGAGCTAGTGCAATGTGGCTTTATAGAGAGCATAATAGGACATTTATTAGGTGGTTTAAAGATAAAGTCTTCCATAAACTATCTCAAATACCAACAACTATTTATGAAAATATCAAATTGCTCACCTTTAAACCAAAAATGAATGTTATGTCTTATGAAGGGTTTGACATAAATAGATTTTCATATTACACAAAACATCAAGATGATAAGAGTGTAATCCAAAATAGCGGGGCCACCCTTCAAGTGTCTTCATTGTATTTTTTCTAATGGGAAGGACGAGAGTCCATGTGAAGCTAAAATGTTAGATTACAGTGTCATTGAAGACATATGGGAGTTTGAATACACAAATTCTAGAGGTCCCATCTTTAAGTGTAATTGGGTTGATAACACCAAAGGGATTGTAGTGGATGAATTGGATTTCACATTAGTGAATTTTGAAAAGATTTTCGAGAAGGGTGAACCATTCATAATGGCATCACAGGTGAAGCAAGTACTTTACATCGATGATGTAGCAAATGAAATTGGTTTGTCCTTCTTCATGGGAAAAAGTAGTTCATTGTAGATCCTGTAGATGAAGAAGACTACTATGACAAGTATGATGACTCCAGTCCCTTCTTAGTTGGTTTGCCAACACCAAATGTTGAAGCTAACAATGAATTATAATTATGTGGAGATCACACAGAAGGAATATTAATTGATCAAAGATCCAACAAATACTATAGGCATGCATTTTATTTTTTAAATGCTAGATCTGCATTTTACATTCTTTATTACAATTATATTTGGTTCATATGTGAGACTTACATTTTACATTCTTTATTAGTTATATTTCATTATTTGACTATTTTCAAGATTACATCTAACCGTGAGGATGAGAACCATGCCGATGTGCACCATGCTGATGTAAAAAGTATTGTTTTATTACATAAATGTGCATTTCGACATTCTATATCACCATTATTATATATATGTGCATTTTACATGCTCTATCACTTATATGTGTTTCTTGACAATTTTAGGATGAGCATCCTGTGATGTGGACCCTTAGGGTCTTGCTGGGTTTGTAGAGGAACAATGTGATTGTGCATGTAGAAGAGGCATCCTTGACGGACAAGTTAGTAGCACAAAGGGGTAAAGGACCGAAGCTAGATGTTGACTTTGATGATGCAGGAAATATTATTGGGAAGAATCATAGTACTTTTGTGCAATATCTAGGGGTTATTACTTTCAACAAAATGGATATATCAATTTAATCTTGGCATAAAGTTGATCCTTCCATGAAATACTACATATGAAAGGACTTTTGTGAGATATTATGCTTTTTAAAGATATGTAACAATATTATTTTTATAAATACACCATTAAATATTTGAATTCTAGCAAAACATCTTTGATCTTGATGAAAAAATGCATAGTAAAGTGGTGATGCAACTCTATGCGAGGCTATTAAGGAATTATAGAACAAGTTTGACAAGAGAATATATAATGAGAATCAAGAAGAAGAATTCCACCACAAAGCAATGCCAATCTTGACCTGAAGGTGTGGGAAGAATTTGTTGCTTCATGACAAACATATGAATTCAATGTAATAAGCCTCCTTTATTAATACATATTATTCTTAATGACTAATTAGATGAATTCAATGTACTACATAATTAACATATGGTTTGGATTAACCAGGATTTACATGATAATAAAAAAGAAAGACGTGCAAATAATGCACACAATGACAACTTGGGTCCAGGTGGCTACAACGAGCAGAGGCAAAAGTGCCTTGAAGTGTCTTCTTCTAAGTAGGCTATCTTGGGCCTATTGAGTCTTCTAATACTCTTGCATTTAATTCTCCATAGGGAGTTTATAGATGCAAGGATAGACTGATCTGGAGAAACACCCGACCCCACAACTGCCGAAGTGGCTGCAAAAATGGTAAAATTCAACTTTGCACACTATATTCTCATTTTTGACCTTGATTACCAATTGTTATATTTTTCTTACCAATTAATATTTATGATGATAAGCTGAAGCTCTACGAGCAAAGAAAAAAAGGAAATTTCATCCGTAAGGGACAAATGGATGAATTGATAGTTGCTCTAGGTACTTTAGAGCATCCTGGTCATGTTTGGGATGAGGGGCTAGTGTCAGTATAAGATCATTTTTTAATTCATCAGAAGCGCAAATCTTTCAAGAAAGAAGTTTGGTCACAAGATCAGGTACAAGACATGATTGCAAAGGGAATAGAATACACAATGAGACGATATCATGCTTCTCATTTTCTACCTCATTAGACAATATCTGTGCCCCCCGTTCTTCATACAGGGTGGACCCCCCTACAACATAAGTGGTTGGAAGTAATCCCATGGACCCTTCAACTAGCATTCCCGATGTAAGTCTCTTGGTGATATAATAGTCTTTCAGGTGAATGGATAATATGTTTGTGTTTCGGTGTATATTACACAATATATAAAAATTTTTAAGGGTTGAGGCCATGCCGTCTTTTACTATAAGATCAATATGTCATTGCAATGGGTGGGCTTACACACTTCTTCCAGGTGACATGATTCATGGTCATCCAATACCCACCAATGTGGTTCATATGTCTATTCAGCTTGTCTACCCCGCTTGGAAACATACATCACTGCCACATTCCCACCATGACCACAAGACAATAGGTGATGCAAAAACAACTGTGGTTGCGTGGACCAAAGTGGGAATTGTCTACACTGATGTATGCCAAATTTTCGTTGTGTTTGTATTTGTGATTCTTTTCTACTTGTGTATATAATTGGCAATTGATATGAAAATATGTATATGCATGTCATAGCACCTAAGTACCCCCTTACAGTTCGTCCTCTACTTTCTCCTCCAAATATTCAATTACCTACTTGGATTGCAAATGACCTATTCGAGCTTCTAGGTCCTAAGTGTAGGGGGTTGGCAATATAGCTAAGTGACTTAGAAGAAGGGTTGAATATGATGGTCTATATCAGAGAGGACACCACAGGTCAATCTAACAAGACTAGTGTATTCATGCAAGATGTTGTGGAGCTATTTATTTATGCTTGGTTGAATACAACTTTTCTAGAACTTTGAATATGGTGACACCTTACGGAAAAATACCTCATTCTAAATATGTGAAAATATATGTAGATCTATTTTCTTATATATTAATGCATATATTTTATATTTTGTAGCTATATAAAAAGGATTATGACAACCTTTATAGGTTGCCCCCGCGCCCTTTGCCCAGCCATATCCCAGATAGCTGGCGGGTGGTAAATACAACGCTTAGCATGGGGCTCGAACCTGGGTTCCCCCTGGAGGGGGACACCGTGCCTACCACATGAGCTATATAGGGTGTGAGCATAGTTCACAGTAACCAATGTCACATTTTTAGTTTCACCATTGATTAACCATGTAGATAAAGACCCAAAATATGTTCGTGATTACTTCTGTACCACATTTAAATATTTTGATAATGTGAGAATAGAGTGATTATAGATCCTTTCATTATTGGGTAAGTTTCAGGCTTACATTTCAGTATGGATTTGAGTTTTCTTTTATTTACTTTCTTTCCACTCAGTAATAATCATTGCGTGTTGTTGGTAATTGTTCCCAAGGTGCTATCTACGTGTTATCTAAATCCTTCAGATGAGGAAGTAGACAGTGGGGAAATAGAATGAAGCACGCATTATTTACATGAGTAAATTTTTATAGTCATCAACATATATTAATTTATGCATCATTAAATGCATGACTATTTACTAATCTAATTAACTGTGTTACTTTAAGTTATAGGGCTATATAAAATAATTCATAAAGGCAAAGGGAAACATTGATAGGAAAAAGAAATCATTAACTTGGAAGAATGTTTTGGTAGTTTTCTAACTCCAATACACATATATGCCAACTATGCTTTCTTTTATTTATTAATGCTTCACATAATTATAAATTTGTACTGCCTTATACAAAAAAATGGTTGGGCATGAAGATACTACGTGGTGAGGTATATGGACTTGATTGTCAGATATGCATCACTAGACATCCATTGTATACAAAAGGTCTATATAGTCTTGATCATCATAAGTAAATAGTCTCATTTGATAATATGAAAAAATGAAATCAAAATCTTGAATTATTTCATTCTCTTTGCAGCTATTTTACATGACAGGGTCCTATACAGAAGATGAGATAGATGGGATACGAGAAGAATGGGCAATGAATTTGTTAAAGAAGTCAACTTTGAATATGACTACGATAATATATGAGGTTTTTTAAACCTTGATGCCATTTATTTCTATATACATGTGGTGGTTATGACTTTCTACAACTTTAGATTTGATGTGAATTAATTGTTGGTATACATGAATGATGTATGTATATATGCATGAGTGTGAATGATTGTGAAAATGAATGACTACAATGAGAATTGCATTTGTACACGTCATGAGAATGAAATTGGAGAATAGATATTGTATATGTGTAATCTGAATTGTGTATGTGTAAGAGAATGGAATGAAGTGTTGAAGAGAATGGAATTGAAGAATGAAAATGTATGTGAGTGGATGAATTTTGTGTATGTGTTTATTATTGTATGTGTCGCATGTGTGATGGCCTATTCTTTATTTGAACATAGGGTGGAACATGTTGTTCTAATTAACTATATTTTCTACATCCTACCGAATAGTCGAACAATAGGTCTACAGACTTGCTATTTGAAAAAAATAACCATGACGTCAGTAGTTACAAAAAAATGATTCTATAGGTTTTGTTGCCATTTTTTTTCTAGAAAATCAACACCATAAAACAAATGTGGCATCTGTTGTTTCTTGAACCAATGACATAGATATTCTAAAATTGCCATGCCAGGCAGCATGGTTGTACTGCAAGCTATCTGGTGGCATCATTTGTTCAAAAAATTCTGACACAAATATATCTAAAATGGCCATGCCAGACAACACAGTCATGCTTCTAGCTGGCTTGTGGCATCAATTGTTTTAAGAAAAACAAAAATATCTATCATCTACACTTATTAGTTAAAATTTTACCTAATAAGGAAGTACAACGTTGGTTACAATGATTAAACTGATGACATAGTTTGGTATAATGCAAGTTGTCTTCCTAGAACCAACTATACAAAGTGATTCCACTACTCTTTGTCACTTTGAGTCATCATTTATGTCATTGGTTTTTATTTTCATATCAACCGTCAATTACTCTGTGTTTTCAATTTGGCAATTCCCAGTAAACCGACACAGAAGGTCCACAGATGCAGTGTCTCCCACTCAGATGATGATAAAAAATGGACATTGTAGGGCTATTTCAACCAAAGCTTGTTCTATTTTTACTAGTATTTTAGCTAAACCATTGTATTGTGGGGATCTTAGTACCATCTTCTCATGTCGAATACCAAATCCTTCACAATAAGACTTGAACTCTCTTGAAGTATAGTCATTGTCATTGTAAAAAAAACACTTTATCTTTTTACATGTCTTCCTTTCAAGCATGGCATGTAATTTCTTAAAATTATCAAAGGCCAAATCTTTCCTCTGTAAATAGTAGACCCATAATTTTCTAGATGCATCGTCAATAAATGTCACAAAGAACCTGCTTCCACCCAAGGATTTTTCTTCCATAGGACCACAAACACCAGAATATATTTTGTCTAAGACATTATACTTCTTTTCACATAGAGCACAAAATTAGAGCCTTTGTTGCTTCCCAATGAAGAAACTTTCACAATGATTAAGAATTGCATTTTTCACACATGGGATTAATGCTTTCATAAACACTTGTAGTCCTTTATCACTCATGTGCCCAAGATGCTTATGTCATAAATACGAAGAACTGAAGATATCCACAACATTAAAGTTGTATATACAAGCCTTTATGTTCATCTTGTACAAGGTGCAACAAACTTTTTCCATAGCAATGACCAACCTCCCTTTGGTGCCTGTAGTTCTCAAGTCACCAAAATGATAGTGAAAGTCCTAGATGTCCAAACCATAACTGGATATGATATTATAAACAACTGAAGGAATATGTCTAACATTCTTTAGAAAGATGGTGTAACCGAAATCTCTCTCAATGCGCACATCACCAATGCCATGAATCTTATCATATGTTTTACTAGACATATTTGTCATTCTAAAGTTCTTAGACTTGTTGGAGGAAAAGAAATGCATATTAGAAGTGATGTGGTAAGAAGCACCCATTTCTAACACTCACTCAATGTTTTAACTAATATGTAGACAATGTGCCATGGTAACTCCATGTGTGAGTACCTCTACAACATCTATAACAACTCTGACTCTATTGCTATCATCATCTATCACTTTTAGCTTTCATTCTACAATTTCTCTTTTGGCTGCCTACAAATTTCCTTAAGTGACCCAATTTGTTGCAGTGATTACAAACCATCTTACTTTTAGACTTTGAGTTGTGCTTTGTCTTTCATCTGTCACCACCCTGGTCGTAACTCTGACTCCTCCCCTATCCTCAAGAATAAGAGTGTGTGAAGCATATGTCTTTGTTGAGCTATGCTATCTAGTCTCTTCATTTGGCATGTTATTGAACACCAAGTCTAATGTCAACTTCCCATATGGAGTAGAATTCCTACCATGATAACTAGAGTCTCAGAGCTACCAGGTAAAGAACCAAAAAGTAGAAGCACTTGCAACTCCTCATCAAGTGACAAACCGATTGTGCCTAGCTGATTCTCCTTGCTTTTGAAATCATTTAAGTGCACATAAATATTGTCGCCTTCCTTGAACTTTAGGTTCACAAGCTTTTTAATCAATAATTCTTTGTTCCTTATAGTCTTCCTCCTGTGGAATGACTCCAGCTTCTTCTATAGATAGTGGGGACTAGGCTCGTTGGAAATGTGGCGGAAGACTGACTCATCAGACCCAACAACAGATGAGTCTAATGCATTTCCTATCCATCTTTTTCCAGTCCTCATTTTCATGTATGCTGGCTTTCTTGCATCTCCTTTAACCGATCCATATAAATCACCACAATAAAGAAGATCCTCCATATTAATGTTCCACACCGTCTAGTTAGATGCCATCAATTTCACCATGTTTTTTACACTCTCCATAAAGTTCACATAACCCAATAATGCTCTGATGCCACATAAAGGGGTTGATGAAAGACAAGATGTGTGTATCTAACACAGACAAGATACAGTAGAAGAACCTACATGTGTAGACTAGGTGCACATTATCCAATAAGTGTGGCACAACACAACAACATAATAAGCAAGATCTGTATGCAAGCATAGGAAAAATAAATGCGAACAAATAACCACAGAGAATGCCAAGTTTACATGTAAAACCCTCACAATGTGTGAGTGAAAGACCATGGGATCAAATCCTAATGTAGAAATCTACTAATCATTACAATGTTCATCTCAAGTTTTGACCCAAAACTTGAAGAATATAGAGCAAAAGGAAGATATACCTATTTTACCTAATAAGTACGTCAAAACACCAAAAGGCCTCTTGAAAAATACCCCTTTACAGAGAATATATGGGTGGATAAGAACAAAGATGATGTTAGAGAAGTCGGTATAGAGACATGAAACCAGAACGACACAAATCTCTTTATTTTTCTTCTTAGCTTCTTTCTTCCTTGGTCTTTTTTTCATTCTGCCACATACACACCATATTGGAAATAGCAAACGACTGCTCTTTGTTGCTTTGGCTTATGGATGTGTTGCCCTTACGACAAGGCAACATCAATTTCATATCCCATTACTTGCTGCCAACTTAATCTAATGGGTTGCCCATGAGTGGGCTAGAAATAAAGAGCCACTAGCCCAACAAATGAAATTTTATGAGTGTTGATAGTATTATGTTTATTTATCTATGTTCTTGCTCTTATGTAATCTACTTGGTAAGTCACTAATTGTTTTGGGGTGTTTCACATGTCCATTCGCTAATTTTAGCAAAAAAAACCTTGTCCTTGTCTACATGATATACAATAAGAAACTTACAACACTCATTTTCTCTCCACCTTGTATGCCCTTTTATTCTCCCTCCTAAGGTTGATAGACAATATAACATATTCAAGGAGCCCATCGGTGTTTCTAATTAGCATACCAAGTGGATACATCCATATTATCTCAATTCTAAGGGATATGTCACAATCCATCTCTTTATCTAGAAACATATTTTCAACACCTTAGGCACATTATCAACTGCGTTGTGAACCCATAGGGGTGTCATTAGACTCACATCAACCAACTAAAAGTAATCTTAGACACACCACTGCTTTGAGGATTTGTTGATGCTACTACAAAGGGAAGCCATAGACCAAGAGTGCTAAATCTTAGGCCCCTATTTGGCATGATGTTGGGATTACAAACTAACGATCAAATTCATTATGAGTTTGTGACTAGATAGTTTGATCATAGTTTGTCATGTTTAAATAGTACAATCTAGTTCCAAATAGATTCTACTTATGTAGCGGTCACAAAACATGATTGAACCTTCATCTAGTGATGTTCTATGCCTAATCTATATATATTTGAATAGAAGGTAGAAAAGTACAATTGAGTTTGGATGCAGTTTGATATTGTCACGGAACCATTCATACCCCAATCCCAATCCTATTGCCTAGACAGTAGTAAAAGGATTGAAGCGCCCGTCCCTGAGTGGCCCGATAAGATCTATCACACTGACATATACATTAAGAAATAATAACTCAAAAAATAGGATAATTAAAGAACAAACTCAACCAATATGGAGATTTTTCCAATATATCCTTGTCATCAAAGTATATAAGCATGGAAGCGATATAGTCAAGATTTCCAATGTTTTCCTAAAATCAAGAAAATCAAGACACAAAGTCAATGCAATTGCATGGTACACTATATAAAAACAAGTGAAATGGTTTATAACAAAATTCGTGTACTTGGAAGGACTTATATTTCAAAAGTATAACGAGCAATTTGCAAAATCAACATTTATTTGACAAGATTTTTATTTCAAAACAATTCACTTTTTATTACGAGTTCCCATTATGATGTAATCAATAAGCATGCGTATATATTTTGTGTGACTCTATTACCCCAATACGATGGGGAGGTCACCAGGATCCTTCTCACCATAGGAGATAGGAGGTTAATGTACAAGTCCACCTCTGAATGAGGGGTTGCTTGCACTCAGTATCAACATTATCAACATGATCAACATCATCACCATCATTATCAATATTTGGATGGTCATAATGGGCATGTCGTTTATGTTTTCCAGTTTGTCTCAAAATATCATATAAAAAATCTAGAATCCTACTCAGTAGGGGACAATAGCTCAACCAAGTATATAGCCAAGTACACAATCAATAGAAACATAAAAAATATCTTCATTACAACCAAAGAGGAGGTCTAATAGCATACCTTTCACCAAATATTTTGAGTATAGATTAACAAGTAATAGGTAGACCCTTTGAGTCAGATCCCAAATCACAATGTTTGGATCAAGGGTCAGGATCATGATATTTAGAGATCATGTTTTAATATTCAAGATTAGGGTTACACTTTTCCTATGTCAACCTTAGGGTTGGGTCATTCACTTATAATATTTCAATATGTCCAACATTATTCAAGTGTCCAATATTTTGAGTGTGAATGACTAACTTAGGATTTTTAGGATCATATGTGTTAACCCTAGTTTCATGATCGATATTCAAGTCATAATCCAATCTTTAGATCATCATCATGTTCTAACATCATTCTTGTTCTGATTAGTATAATGAGTAAATCAGAGATCAAGTTTTAGGTCAATAGATTAAAACATGCCACAAGATATAGTACACTTATATTCACCATATGACAATTCTAGAGTCAGAATCAAGATTAGCCATCACTTTATGGTATGAAATAATATTCAAGATTTGAATAAGTCAAAAGTTTAGATCTAGATTCACTAACAAGTCAAGTATGCTTTTAGAGTCTCAAATAGAGACATCAGAGTTAGATAGTAAGGTTTCTAGAGATTGAACATCATTGTTGAATCATTTGCCAAATTAACTAAGAAATGTATTCAAATATAGGGATATCAGTGAGAACCATTCAGAATTAGGCTTCATAATCATTTTTAATTGATTCATTGGATTTTTCTAATCAAAATTGATTATTTATTCATTATTTTTGGAGTTAGGAATTGAGAGTTATAATTTTTGTAAGAACAAACAATAAATCTGAATATTGAGTACAGAGGGAGGTAAATACCAATAAAAGATGGCTGAGAAAAGACGTCGACTATTGGATCCTCGATCAACCTTGACCAGAGCAATAGATCGGTGGTTGAGGGGCATCGATCCCTTGAGTACATGAGTAAAGGAGGAGGAAGAGGGGGCTAGTGTGGCAACGTTAGGGCCATATGATCCCGATCATATGTTGACCCATGTGAGGATCCTACGATGCTTGGGAGGCTCTCACAGCCTGACCATCCTGCTCGTGCCCTGCTTGGGCCACAATGGCATAGCGACGGAGTGAGAGGAGGGGAACGAGTGAGAGGGACAGAGAGAAAGAGGAGTGGTGCCAGTTAGATTTGTGGGAGCACACCGAAGGTAAGAGTGGGGTTTTATAGTTATATGGGGCTAGGTTTAGGGTTTTGAAGGCCATAGAACCCATGGAGGTGGCCGCGAGAGCAAGCTCTCAGTTGCTCTTGAAACTATCTAATTCGAGGGGAAAAAGGGATGTCTGAATTGAGATTTGTGGGGGAATCATCCTTGTTTGATTGGATTTTCAAAATAGAGTCCATACGAGCCAAAATCACTTGGATCTTTTGGTCCCCCTTCTCGAATGATTGAAGGAGGTAGGGGATGACCTCCTGACTACAAGATCAGGGCCGCGATCCATGGCTGGTCGTTCCAAGGGTTGATGTAAGGCCCCTAAACTTTCTTAATGAGTTGAACAAGATTAATTATCATAATTGAATTGTTATAAGCCTAATATAACCTTGTGATATTCTTTGAAATCATAATACAAGCTTAAGTTTGAAATTTGGTCCAATTTGGACACTATTTGAGCAAGTTATGCAATTTTATGCACATTTTGGACTTTTATGCAATTAACCCAATTGAGTGATTTTCTTTGCAATCTATCACTTGAATTATGTTTGTATATTATATCATCATTCTTGATCTTTTTGAACCATGGGGTGCCTATTTAAACCTTTGTTTGAAGGTGTTTTCTCCAAGGGTAATTTAGGGTTTTCCCCTTCACGGATGAGCTACCTTTAGTAGCTATCAACTAATGAATTATTTAAATGGCTGGGAAATTCAAAAAAGGAAAGATAAGCAGGTCTATACACATGGTGGGGGAGCTGCTTGTGTGTGTTCTTGTATATTCTTAATAAATTAAGGCCATGGACACTTGGATAGATACTAGAACTTCAACTTTTTCCTTTTCTTTATCTTAAAGTGTCATATACTTATCCCCAAGCACCAAAACGAGACATTTTATCTCCACCACCTCCATACTTCTCCCAACCTCTTTCTCCCTATGTTCAGCTGCGAATTGTTCTGCCCAAGGAAGAAGAAAGTGGGGATCTTCTTGGAGAAAGGCTCTAAGGTTGAAATTGACTTCATTTTTGGATTGAAAAAGCTTCCTTCTAGTGATCTTGACCTAAAAGTGTAATAATTCCCTTCTTTCCTCCATATATTTCTTTGTAATCCTTCCTCCTAGCTTTCTCCAGATTGGAACCTTGCTGTTCCATGGTAGAAATTGCTCTAAAGCTCTAAAACCCTACCTTTCTTGCTCCTTATGCTTAGGGTTTACTCATTTGATGAAGAAAGGTGCTAGATGGACGAATTCATAGCTTACTATTGGATTTTCTACCCTACATGCTCGAGATTTCTTCTATGTGTGGTTTTATCTTCTCATTATAGGCAAGTTTTATAACTTGCTCCACGTTTATTGCTTACCATAAGATTTCTAGATCATGTTCTTGCTTGAAAATGATGATCCATGCACTAAAAAGCTATGCTTGACTAGGATTTCAATTTTTATAATGGTTCCTGTTATTATTTCAGTTATATATGAACCTGTGATCATGTGTACATTATTCCTAAGGTATTATATGACTTGGATCAGGTTTTTTTTGACAACCTATGGTGCTAAGCACCTATCAAACAATGGTCAGTTTTAGGGTTTAAAGCTGATTTCTTCTACAAACCATGACCCGATGATAGTACCATTACAACAACCCTATGGTGTTGTCTTCATAACAACTCATGGTCGTGATCAAGGGTGTCAAATTATTGTGACAACCTATGGTCACCCCCTTAGGTTAGGTTTTGGATCAATTAGAAGTACAATGATCAACCATTAAGTACCCTACTAATGTTATCAATCAATGGTGACATCAACTTAATATTTGATGCTGATTAATGAATATAGTGTTGATGTAACAACCTATAGTGATTTAATGATCACTAATTATGGTGGATCAGGTGTCTACAATCTATGGTGAGTTAATCATATAGTTTTAGCATCAATTAAGCCTTAGCCCAATGGTTTCTTGGGTCACTTGATGCAATGGTCGAACCTATACTATAATTGATGATTTTAATATATGAACTTGACCCAATGGTCAATATCTAATATTTATTCCTCCAATAAAGTGGAATGATGGATAAAGTAATATGTTGGTCCTAATAATGGGATTTAGATGGGTTCCTTTATATGATCAACTTAAGAAGCTTACTTGTTGACAATGGATGGCTAGTTTTAACTGAACAGTCGATTGTGGGTTTTACCCTACTCTCAATGGAACTTTTTATGTTGATAATCAAGGGATGTCTAGGGTTAGATGGTGACTCTTTCTAGAGCACAAATCAAAGACTTGATAGGTGGTTTATCTAAGGTGTTTACTTATGTAAAAAACCAAAGGTATTACCTTTTAAACATCCAATGGTTCTGGGTGACATTGTGGTATGGTGATACAGGTTGAATGATGATGGAACAAATGGATTGTTAACCTTAATAAGTTAGTCTTACCTATTCACTCATATGAATAGAAGGGATAATAACCATATTGTGTTGAATGTAACCCTAATGAGGTATATCTTGTTATACCTAGCTTTAATATAACTAAATGATGGTTATTGGATATGAATAGTCCTTGAATGACGAATGCAATCATGAAGTACTCTGTTACTATTTTTGAAACCCTAGTATTCTATAACCCAATCTTTATACCTTTATTTATGTGTGGGTTCATACCTGAGAATGGTATTGAATGTGATGGTGATGCTTCACCTTATGCATCCATGATCCAAAGGGGATGTTGTGAGTTAGGGTTTGGGTATGAGTGCTATTTAATAACATTGATATAATTTATCATGTTGAACCTAACTCTAATGCAAATAGATAAATATGAGTATTCATGTTTAACATTCATATATGATGGAATGATGGTGGAATAACCTCCTTAACATGATCATAACCTTGGTATGTTAATTGGTGGTTATCATAGCCACATGGTTGATACTTTCTTATGATAAACATGTGCATTATAAATATGATGAGAGTTAATCATATCTAGATTCATTGCATGTTGATGTAATAAAGGAATGTTCTTCATGTTAGTATAATTCTTCTATTATTGTTTATGAATATAACCTAGTTCATTAATGCAATATTGTGCTGAACTGGTGTATTATATATAAGTGATGTTGTTGAGCCTTGTTATAAGGCATGCAAAGATAATGATGATCTTGTAGGGAATAATATGATGGTCTTAATGACCTTTGGGCATGGTTGAGCCCTGAATGAGGTGTAATCCTATTATGTTGATAAGGGTTAATACCATGTGATATTATGAAAAGGATTTATACACAGTTTGATAGTATGATGGTCTTAATGACCTTTGGGCATGGTTGAGCCCTGAATGAGGTGTAATCCTCTTATGTTGATAAGGGTTGATACCCTGTGATATTGTGAAAAAGATTATTATGTTGTGATAATAAGATGAATAGTGTGGTCTCGTGAATGGAAAGTGAATAGTACCATGTGATGATGAGATGAGAAATTATGTTTCACACATTTTATCTCTTTCAAAGTTGTGATATTTATATGCTTGCTAGAAGTGAATTAGGGTTTGTATGTCCACTTGTTTGATGCAACCATAATTCACCCAATTGTCATAACTAATCAAGTGAAACTCTAATCATGTAGCGCCCTGTGATATAGATCCATCTGAGTGTTAGAATTTTCCAGATGATGAAACGAGTATTTCTAAGGGAAACTCGGAGCGCATATTGTTGAGTATGTGGGGGTGGCAAGTTGTGGATATATCCTTGTCATCCACAATGCAGATTGTGGAGGTTGTCTATGGTCATGCCTCATACATCTGATGTGATTGAGAACGGCTGTGGTCGTGTCTCGCTAATTATATATGTGACAAGATTGAAGGACAACTGCGGTTGTACCTCAGATGGTAGGGTATGCGTACCCACCTCCTTTCACTAGTGTCGTTACCTGTACCAAGGACGAACTAGGATGTTAGAAGCTTGACCTTATGTTTCACTGTGGAGGACCCATACTGACCGGGGGCATAGAAGATCTTAGGAGTCTGGCTCTTCCTAGATCTTGTATGTCACTAATTTTGACTTAGCAGTGGTCAGTTGGATTTTGAGTGGTATCCTCAAATTCCTCAGGGCATAATAAAAGATGTAATACATCAATGTAGCATATTTGTTTAGGGTTATACACGACGTTTCACATTAGATGATAACCCTTTTTTGCTATCTTTACATAAAGATGATGCTTAGTGCAATTAAAAGATAGTAGATATACTTATGTTGTGAATATGCTTGAGATTGTAGATTCTTACATACAATAGCCATGATTACATTGATAACTATATTTCTACTGCTGATTATAATGATGATGCTAGCTATCTCATGTTTTTAGTTATGTTTAGCATGCTAGCCACACTTTTGTAACTAGAGATGGATATACCGTTGATCATTCTTATCCAGATAGTTGTGCTAATGGTGTTAGCTCTTTTTATGATGTTGATATGTTCAACCTATTAGACATGCTAATGTTGTTATCTATGCTTATGTGGCTAGAATTATTCATAATGATAGAGATGCTATGTTACTAGACTTTCTCATGATGCTAGATATGCATATGATACTGAATTGCTTATGTTATCAACAAGATAAAGCATGATAGTTTGGCTAATGATGATAGTTATTATATGATCCCTTGTGTATTTTGATAATCATCAATGCTGTTGAGCTTATTTGTTATATCTGATTAATTTTCTTAACTATTTAATTACTTAAAAATGTTGTAATCAATAAACGTTGTTGGCGGTTATATCTCTTGCTGGGACTGGGTCTCACCCTTATGGTTCGCCACATTTTTTTAGGTAATCGGAAGTGACAAAAACAAACATGTTGAAGCAAAGAGGAGATATAGTAATGAATCTTTTATAAAGTTCATTAGATGTCTAGTGTGTCCTAGAGTCATCCTTGTACTCTCAGGTCCGGGCAGGAAAAGTTTGTATATGGTGTTTCAAATGAATCGGGATTTTTGTTAGCATGTTAATGCTTGTTTGTGTGACATATACAAATATTGTTCTCCTATGTATATATGTTGTGTCTGAGGTGATAGATCAATTTGTATCAAATTATTCGCATAGTAAGGATATAAGAAAGATTTTGGGATCTTATGCAAATTTTTATGAGCGGGTGATGACGCTGAAATTGGTTTTAATTTACCCATATTTTTGGGTATGTGATTAATTAGTGATTGATTGTGTTTTATGTTTTGAGTAATCTCGTTTAGTGTTACGGGTTCTCACAGGTTGGTATCAGAGCTTTAGGTGCATCGAGTCTATAGGGACACTAGGAATTAAGACTAGCATGATGTCTAAGTTAAGAATATGACACAAAAATATGGTGCATAATGCCTAATCTTAGTACTTGGATGCCCTGGCCAGGTATTCAATTATTGAAGAAATGTAAGTATGGAACTCTTAGATTGTTATATTTCTGATTAATCTGATCAAGTAGTCATTTTGAGACAATCTAAAGAGAATAAAAAATAAGAAATCATGGTGTGAATATCTCAATCCTACCTTAAAGAAGATAAGAATTGCATCATAATCTATCAAAACTTGAATGTTTGGTAACTAGAAGAGAAAGATACAACACCGTGGTATCTAAATATGAATACAAATTAGAAAAAGAGAAGTTCTTGAAGATGTGATTCATGAACATAATAAAGCAAAAGACAGATAAGTCTATGCTTATAAAGTGATTCAAGGTATGAAATCCACATAAGATGGAGATAGCTCCAATGATAAGTATATAATGAGAAGATAAATGAGAACAATGACAAAGAAATAAGGTGGAACCTGAGTTAATCTCATACCAAACTATGTGAGTAAGAAAGTGCTAATGAAAAATCAGAATGGCATGTGAAAGTGATTAAGATATGATCCCTGTTCAATGAATAAAATGAAGAATATGATGATTTACTTGTTGATAAGTGGTTGAAAAATATAATAAAATAAGAGAACATACCCAAGTATGATAAATAGTTGTCAAGGAAGGAGTAATGAGATATGATAATCATGATGATTCCTATGCTGATGGTAAGGAACCCAAAATGAAAAAGGTAAAATGATACATAAGAAGTTGTAACCTACATAATGAAAATAGAATTGGTTACTTTTTTGCTAGTGACCCTTGAAAAATACTACTATAGTATGGGAAGTGTGTTTCCCTTTGTGTCTTTCCTTTCTAGGGCACAACTTTCAACTGGATCATTTCCTCTTGGTACGTGTGGATTCACTGCAAACATGAAGGTGGATCACTTATTATAGCATAAGGTTAGTTGGAATATGGTTCCAAGATAACAAAGTTTGTGATGAGTTTGCTTTTGAGCCTTCCAATAATTTGGGAGACTCCTCTTATATGTTTTGAAATTCATTTTGTTGGTAAAAGTAGATGAGATAAGGATGTGAGTTCCTTAGCACATGAGGTGGATACCAAGGTAATGAATCCTAGTATCCAAGATGTGTCAATAGTATGGGAAGTATGTGAAGGTTGGAGATGTTTATTAAATGAACATTACAAGTATTCCTCTCCCTTAGAGAGAGAGAGAGTTGATGATGACCCTTTAAATGTTGTTAGGAAGGAAAAACAAAAGTGATTCTATAATGTTGTGTATGGTTTAGTGATAGCTGGACAAGACCACTATCGAGGATAGAAGGTTTATTGGTCAATATATATGCAATACCATGTTCCTTTAAGATAAACCTATGATCAAATATCAATGAATAAGATTTAGATTGGATGACATAATTCACATGACCATGATGAGTTTAGAGTTATGTCCTATAGACTAACCAATGTACAAATAGAATTTATGAATATGAGGAACAAAGTGTTCCAGACATGTCATACAAGTTATATCAAGATTTGAATGATGAAATGTCAAACTATTTCAAATATGGTCAAAAATATGATCAATATTTCTTCAAAAACCTTAGGGTTGCCGAAGTAGCAATAACTATGAGACAAGTTGAACAAAAGTGAGTTGGGGGTTGACTAGAGTATCCTCTAAGAGTTATCATACCTCTGTTAAGTATGTTATGTGATTCCTAATAAGATGAAGATAATGTCATTTCTCCACCCCTAACAAGGTCAATCAGGAAGTTATATTTGTTAACAGTTATATACAAGTGTATGATTCTTCAACCAAATAGATGGTCAGTCCACCATTGATATGATTGGATAATCCTCTAAAAACATATTCCGCATAATTTCTTGAAAACTAGGGGGTGCCTGCATGGTTGATTGAGTTGTTGATTACAACAACCATTAAAGGAGCATATAAATGAAACCTTGTAAAGTTGCATATGATAATAGATACCTGATATTTTATGTTTGGTAAGATCTAGTGACTGTGCCCTATGAGTGATGTGTGATACAAGATATAGAATAGTTCAAGATGACAATCGAGTCCCAAAGTTTAAAGTTACTATTAGATTTGTACAGGTGGCACAACAAGTTTCTATGTTCCATATTTGCAAATGTCTTCTTATGTGGGGGTTTTCATGTTGACCCAAGATGATATATGTATGAATGATGTGACATCACCATGATATGTAAGTAACCATGTGAATGTAATAGGATAAGGTGAAGAGGAAGTACCCATCTTTGTTTACCTTGGATTTCGATGGCGAAATCCTTGTTAGGGGTTTATAGTTGTAAGGCCCCTAAACTTGGTTAATGAGTTGAACAATATTAATTTTCTTAATTGAATGATTATAACCCTAATATAACCTTGTGATATTCTTTTAAATAATAATTTAATCTTAAGTTTCATATTTAGTCCAATTTGGACAATGTTTGAGCAAGTTATGCAATTTTATGCACATTTTGGACTTTTCTACAATTTACCTAATTGAGAGGTTTTCTTTGCAATTTATCATTTTATTTATGTTCCTTGGATATTCTATCATCATTCTTGATATTTTTGAACCATGGGGTTCCTATTTAAACCTTGGTTTGAAGGTGTTTTCTCCAAGAGTAATTTAGGGTTTTCCCCTTCACGGATGAGCTACCTTTAGTAGCTATCAACTAATGAATTATTTGATTGGCTGGGAAACTCGACAAAGGAAAGATAAGAAGGTATATACACATGGTTGGGGAGCTTCTTGTGTGTACGCTTGTATATTCTTAATAAATTAAGGCCATGGACACTTGGATAGATATAGAACTTCAACCTTTTCCTTTTCTTTATCTTGAAGTGTCATATACTTATCCCCAAGCACCAAAACGAGCCATTTTCTCTCCACCACCTCCATCCTTCTCCCAACCTCATTCTCCCTCTATTTATCTGCAAATTGTTCTACCTAAGGAAGAATAAAGTGGGAATCTTCTTGGAGAAAGGCTCTAAGGTTGAAATTGACTTCATTTTAGGGTTGAAAAAGCTTCCTTCTAGTGATCTTAATCTAAACGTGTAAGAATTCCCTTATTTCCTCTGTCTATTTCTTTGTTATCCTTCCTACTAGCTTTCTACAGGTCGGAACCTTTCTGTTCCATGGTAGAAATGGCTCTAAAGCTCTAAAACCCTACCTTTCTTGCTCCTTATGCTTAGGGTTTGCTCATTTGATGAAGAAAGGTGCTAGATGAACGAATTCATAGCTTACTCTTGGATTTTCTACACTACATGATCGATATTTCTTCTGTTTGGGGTTTTATATTCTCATTAGAGGTAAGTTTTATAACTTGCTCCACGTTTATTGCTTACCATAAGCTTTCTAGATCATGTTCTTGCTTGAAAATGATGATCCATGCACTAAAAAGCTATGCTTGACTAGGATTTCGATTTTTATAATGTTTCCTGTTCTGATTTCAGTTATATATGAACCTTTTATCATGTGTACAATATTCTTTAGGTATTATATGACTTGGATCAGGTGTTTTGACAACCTATGGTGCTAATCACCTATCAAACAATGGTCAATTTTAGGGTTTAAAGCTGATTTCTTATATAAACCATGACCCGATGAAAGTACCATTACAACAACCCTATGGTGTTGTCTTCATAAAAACTCATGATCGTGATCAAGGGTGTAAAATTATGGTGACAACCTATGGTCACCCCCTTAGGTCATGTTTTGGATCAATTAGAAGTACATTGATCAACCATTAAGTACCCTACTGATGTTATCAATCAATGATGCCATCAACTTAATATTTGATGTTGATTAATGAATATAGTGTTGATCTAACAACCTATAGTGATTTAATGATCACTAATGATGGTGGATCATGTGTCTACAATCTATGGTGAGTTAATCATATAGTTTTAGCTTCAATTAAGCCTTAGACCAATGGTTTCTTGGGTTACTTGATGCAATGGTCGAACCTATATAGTAATTGATGGCTTTAATATATGAAATTGACCCAATGGTCAAGATCTAATGTTTATTCCTCCAATAAAGTGGAATTATGGATAATGTTATATGTTGGTCCTAATAATGGGAATTAGATGGTTTCCTTTATATGATCAACTTAAGGAGCTTACTTGTTGACAATGGATGGCTTGTTTTAACTGAACAGTCGATTGTGGGTTTTACCCTACTCTCAATGGAACTTTTTGTGTTGTTAATCAAGGGATGTATAGGGTTAGATGGTGACTCTTTCTAGAGAACAAACCAAGGACTTCATAGGTGGTTTATCTAAGCTATTTACTTATGTAAACAACTAAAGGTCTTACCTTTTAAACATCCAATGGTTCTGGGTGACATTGTGGTATGGTAATACTGGTTGAATGATGATGGAAAAAATGGAGGGTTAACCTTAATAAGGTAGTTTTACCTATTTGCTCATATGCATAGAAGGTATGATAACCATATTGTGTTGATATGTAACCCTAATGAGGTATAGCTTCTTATACCTAGTTTTAATATAACTAAATGATGGTAATTGAGTATGAATAGTCCTTGAATGACTAATGCAATCATGAAGTACTTTGTTATTGTTGTTGAAACCCTAGTATGCTATAATCCAATTGTTATACCTTGATTTATGTGTGCGTTCATACTTGATAATTGTATGCAATGTGATGGTGATGCTTCACCTTATGCATCCATGATCCAATGGGGATGCTGTGAGTTAGGGTTTGGGTATGAGTGCTATTTAGTAACATTGATGTAATTTATCATGTTGAACCTAACTCTAATGCAAATAGATAAAGATGAATATTCATGTTTAACATTCTTATATGATGGAATGATGGTGTAATAACCTCCTTAGCATGATCATAACCTTGGTATGTTAATTGGTGGTTATCATAGCCACATGGTTGATACTTTCTTATGCTAAACATGCACATTATGAACATGATGAGAGTTAATCATATCTAGATTCATTGTATGTTGATGTAATAAAGGAATGTTCTTAATGTTAGTATAACCCAGCTATGGTTGTTTATGAATATTTCCTAGTTCATTAATGCAATATTGTGCTGATCTGGTGTATTATATATAAGTGATGTTGTTGAGCCTTATTATAAGGCATGCAAAGATAATGATGATCTTGCAGGGAATATTATGATGGTCTTAATGACCTTTGGGAATGGTTGAGCCCTGAATGAGGTGTAATCCTCTTGTGTGGATAAGGGTTAATACCCTGTGATATTGTGAAAAGGATTTATACATAGTTTGATAGTATGACGGTCTTAATGACCTTTGGGCATGGTTGAGCCCTGAATGAGGTGTAATCCTACTATGTTGATAAGGGTTGATACCCTATGATATTGTGAAAAAGATTATTACTTGTGATAATATGATGACTAGTGTGGTCTCGTGAATGGAAAGTGAATAGTACCATGTGATGATGAGATGAGAAATTATGTTTCACACGTTTTATATCTTTTCAAAGTTGTGATATTTATATGCTTGCTAGAAGTGAATTAGGGTTTGTATGTCCACTTGTTTGATGCAGCCTTAATTCACCCAATTGGCATAACTGATCAAGTGAAACTCTAATCATGTAGCACCCTATGCCATAGATCCATCTGAGTGTCAGAATTTGCCAGATGGTAAAATGAGTATTCCTAAGGGAAACTCAGAGCACATATTGTTGAGTATGTGGGGGTTGCAAGTCGAGGGTATATCCTTGTCATCCACAATGTAGATTGTGGAGGTTGGCTATGATCATGCCTCATACATATGATGTGATTGAGAATGACTGCGGTTGTGTCTCTGTGATTATATATGTGACAAGATTGGAGGATAACTGTGGTTGTACCTCGGATGGTAGGGTATGCATACCCACCTCCTTTCACTAGTGCTGTGACCTGTACCTAGGACGAACTAGGCTATTAGCAGCTTGACCTTTTGTGTCGTTGTGGCGGACCCGTACTAAATGGGGGCAGAGAAGATCTTAGGAGTCCGACTCTTCCTAGATCTTGTATGGAACTGATTTTGACTTAGCAGTGGTCAGTTGGATTTTGAGTGGTATCTTCAAATTCCTCAGGGCATAATAAAAGATGTAATAAATCCATGTAGCATATTTGTTTAGGGTTATACATGACGTTTCACATTGGATGATAACCCTTGTTTTCTATCTTTACATAAAGATGATGCTTAGTGAAACTAAGAGATAGTAGATATACTTATGTTGTGGATATGCTTAAGATTGTAGATGCTTACATAAAGTAGCAATGATTATGTTGATAACTATACTGCTACTACTGATTATAATCATGATCCTAGCTATCTCATGTTGTTAGTTATGTTTAGCATGCTAGCCATGCCTTTGTAACTAGAGATGCATATACTGCTGATCATGCTTATCTAGATAGTTGTGCTTATGGTGTTAGATCTTTTTATGATGTTGATATGTTCAACCTATTAGACATGATAATGTTGTTATCTATTCTTATGTTGCTATAATTATTCATAATGATAGAGATGCTATGTTACTATACTTGCTCATAATGCTAGATATGCATATGCTACTGAATTGCTTATGTTATCAACAAGATAAAGGATGGTAGTTTGGCTAATGATGATAGTTGTTATATGACCCCTTGTGTATTTTGATAATCATCAGTGCTGTTGATATTATTTTTTATATGTGATTAATTTGCTTAACTATTTAATTACTTAAAATGTTGTAATCAATAAATGTTGTTGGAGGTTATATCTCTTGCCGGGATTGGGTCTCACCCTTGTGGTTCGTCACATTTTTTAGGTAATTGGAAGTGATGAAAACAAACTTGTGGCAGAAAAGAGGAGCTATAGTAATTAATCTTTTATAAAGTTGATTAGATGTCTAGTGTGTCCTAGAGTTGTCCTTGTAGTCTCAGGTCCGGGCAGGAAAAGTTTATATATGGTGTTTCAAATGAATCGAGATTTGGTTAGCATGTTAATGCTTGTTTGTGTGACATATAAGAATATTGTTCTCCTGTGTATATATGTTGTGGCTAAGTTGATAGATCAACTTGTATTAAATTCTTGGCATAGTAAGGATATAAGAAAGATTTTGGGATCTTATGCAAATGTTTATGAGCGGGTGCTGACACAGAAATCAATTTTAATTTACCCATATTTTTGGGTATGTGATTAATTAGTGATTGATTGTGTTTTATGTTTTGAGTAATCTCATTTAGTGTAACAAGTTCTCACAGTCGAGGTCCATCCCTTGCCTTAGGCCACAGATTGCTGACCTGGAAATGGTCAGAAAAGGCAAATAAAAAGGGATTTTGTGCATAGAACTTCCAAAATTCATAGAAAATTGTAGGAATGTCCAAATGGGATGCAATTTGGGACATAGGTTCAAAATAATGTGGAAAATACCTAGAAAATGCCTTGGAACCAAATGAAGAAGTTTGATTGACTAATTTGGTTCTTTGGACAAAGTGATAAATAAATCAAATATGTGGGGTCTCAACGTGTATAAAATTCAAATTGATCACCATATTTTGGATTTGAGTCTCAAAATTGATTATGTAGCTAAGAAAAATAAATTGATACCAAGAGTGAGTATAAAGAGGCAAAAATAGTAATTACTCTATTATAAGGAAAAAATTCACTTTGTCACATCCTTCCCATCTTAAAAAGGAATTTTGTCCCCAAAATTCAAAAACATCCTCAAAATTGGGATCATCAAAATCCAAGTCATATCCTTAAATATTAGAGTGTCCTCAACCCTATAATAAAAATTATATCCTCAAAGTTTGAATAGTACAATCATCATAATTGGGATTCCATGTTCCATATCATAATCATCTTGGTACCAACATAGTTTCATCGTCAAGCTATTGGCTATCAATGCATATATCTAACACCACTTCATCATTGAGCAATTGAGTATCAAGGTCACTGCATATATTGTGCAAGGTCATCATATGATTCACAATTATGGAAAACAACATATTGCTTACAAATTTGGCGAGATCATATTTTTGGTCAAACCAATAGAGTTCTTGAATCAATTGTACAAGGTGACTTTCAATCCCAACATCTCAAGGTCCTAGCTTCTACATTGGCCTACGTGGGGTTATACATCCATGATTTGAGATTTCATATTTCAACATTTTAAAACAACATCATACTTCCAATATCATTATTTCGATCTCAAAATCAATGGGAAGGTCCCACCCTAGTCCTATTGAGAGCTAAACCCTAAGTCATAAATCAAGAGAGTCAATGTAGTCATTATTTCAAAAAATTCAAAATTTGGGATTATGAAAGTCACTATTTATATGTCAATGGTGGTCTCAAGATCCATATCAAGTTTTAAGATTTTGTACATCAATATCACGAGTTGAAGTTTAGACATCAAGATCAAATGTATAAATATTCTAAAGCTAGGGTTTAGATTCCTATTTAGACCTTGGGGGTATCATTCATCTATATCCAATATATGAGCAACAAGATTCAAGAAATATTCGAGAAATTATTCGAGCAACATATCAAGATTTCATTATCATGGTATCCAAGGTTGATGAATGATCTAGACCTAGGTCTATCTAGGAAGTAAACCACAAGCTATAGTCAAAATTTTCATATATAAAGGTCATTATCAAATCAATATTCAAGATTGAGTATCATCCATGTGTTTAACCTACTAGGCTTAGGTCAACCAATCCAAATCGGGTGGAAGGGAATACCTTTCCAAACTCTAAATAATCAACAATATGAAAATTTAGAGATAGTCACAATAGGGATGTGACTTAGGTTAGGGGAGTCATGAGTCAACTACCACCCTAATCTAGCACATTACTAACATTAGTCACGATCCATTGAGCTTATTCAAATAGGGAGATTATAAATGATTAAATCATATTACATAAGGTCATGAGATCAAAATCCAAGATCATAATAAGGCAATAATGTCAAGATTTTACAAAATTAAGGTAGTAGTTGCATTCCTTTCCTTTCATGATCAAGGTAGTGATATAATTTGAAAATCAAGGATTTGAATTTGGAATTTGAGGAATTAGAGCATAATAGTGCAAAATATAGGCCCATAATCATCATATTAAAATTGAGATTACAAAAGGCATCAATAATCAATAGGAAAATTGCTTTTTGCATCATAGTCTTACATCATGATTTTTTGAGCCATTAAGATTAATAATTTGATGGCATAATCATGATGTGTATCACAATAGGGTAATAGTTTGCTTAACTATGTTTGAGGTTTAGTCAATAATAGGGCAACATGGACATTAATAGAATAGAGACCTCATCAGCAATGAGGTATAAGGTATAAGTCATCCTTATTTCACCATATCAGGATTTTATCATTTACCTCAAACATAGAAAGCATGATTTTGCATGATATTAGGTCATCATGATTATTTGATTTCAAAATTTATCATTGATCAAAATCTAGTTTTCAAATTAAGGTCAGATCATGGTATCAAATTTCAAAATTTAGTGATATTCATTTTTCCCATGCCTAAGCTACCCATAATCGAGACATCTTGTGGTAAAAGGTCACAAGAAAGGACCACATGAGGAGATGAGAAGACTACCTAATCTTCATCTACATGGATGGCTTAGGTAGTCCTTAAAGAAGAGATGAGATGCTAGAAGACTCTCTTGGGTTTCACAAGAGAAACTTTAGGTCCATTTCTAGAAAATTAAGCCCAGGTAGAGCAGGGGATATCAACCACCATGAAAATAGATAGGAGAAATTATGCCAGGACCCCGAGACTAGACACCTCAATTTTCACCTTTATGGACTTTAGGGTTTCTTGGGTGTAAGAGACTTGAGAAATTATTTACTTAAAGTATATGGGAGTGTATAAGCTCTGATACCAACTGTCATGGAACAATTCTTACCCTAATCCCAATCCTACTACCTAGACAATAGTAAAAGGATTGAAGTGCTCGTCCGAGAGTGGCCCGATAGGATCTGTCACACTGGAATATTCAATAAGAAATAATAACTCAAAAACTAGATAATTAAATAAAAAACTAACCCAATATGGAGATTTTTCCGATATATCCTTGTCATCAGAGTATATAAGTGCGAAAGCGATATAGTCAAGATTTCCAATGTTTTCCTAAAATCAAGAAAATCAAGACACAAAGTCAATGCAATTGCATGGTACACTATATAAAAACAAGTGAAATGGTTTATAACAAAATTAGTGTACTTGGCAGGACATATATTTTAAAAGTATAATGAAAAATTTACAAAAGTAACATTTATTCGACAAGATTTTTATTTCAAAACAATTCACTTTTTATTATGAGTTCCCACTATGTTGTAATCAATAAGCATGCTTATATATTTTTTGTGACTCTATTACCCTAATGCGAATGGGAGGTCACTAGGCTCCTTCTCACCATAGGATATAGGAGGTCAATGTACAAGTCCACCTCTGAATGAGGGGTTGCTTGCACTCAATATCAACATCATCATCATCATCATTATCAATATACAAGCAGTCATAATGGGCATGCCATTTATGTTTTCCAGTTTATCTCAAAATATAATATAAAAAATATGTAATCCTAATCAATAGGGAACAATAGCTCAACCAAGTATATAGCCAAGTACACAATCAAGAGATACATAAAAAGTATCTTCATTACAACCAAATAGGAGGTATAATAGTGTACCTTTCACTAAAAATTTTGAGTATAGATCAACAAGTAATAGGTAGACCCTTCGAGTCAGATCCTAAGTCACAATGTTTGGATCAAGGGTCAGGATCATGATATTTAGAGATCATGTTTCAATATTCAAGATTAGGGTTACACTTTTCCTATGTCAACCTTAGGGTTGGGTCATTCACTTGTAATATTTCAATATGTCCAACATATTCAAGTGAGTGCCCAATATTTCGAGTGTGAATGACTTACCTAGGTTTTCTAGGATCATATGTGTTAACCCTAGTTTTCATGATCAATATTCAAGTCATAATCTAGTCTTTAGATCATCATCATGTTATAACATCATTAGTGTTCTGATTAGTATAATGAGTAAATCAGATATCAAGTTTTAGGTCAATAGATCAAAATATGCCACAAGATATAGTATACTTATATTCACCATATGACAATTCTAGAGTCAGAATCAAGATTAGTCATCACGTTATGGCATGAAATAATATTCACGATTTGAATAAGTCAAAAGTTTAGATCTAGACTCACTAATGAGTCAAGTATGCTTTTAGAGTCTTAAATAGAGACATCAGAGTCAGATAGTAATGTTTCTAGAGATTGAACATCATTGTTGAATCATTTGTCAAATTAACCAAGCAATAGATTCAAATATAGAGATATCAATGAGAATATTTTAGAATTCGGCTTCACAATCATTTTTAAAAAGCTAGGGTTTGGTATACATCCCTATAAGATGGAAACATCACCACTTGGGAGGATCTTCTAAACAAGTTCCTTGAGAAGTTATTTCCACCCTCACTCACCTACCAAATCTTAAGGCAAATCACCCAGTACAAACTACTTCCAGGTGAAACTCTTTTTGAAGCATGGAAATGATACAAAGAGTTACTGTGCAGATGTCCTCATCATGACATTCCATCTACAAATCTTATTGAACTTCTATAAGGTAGTGTATGTTGACATTAAGTAGTTCCTAAATGCTTCTTATAATGGAAACTTCACATAATAGAGCTTTGACAATGCATGGAAAATTGTAAATATGGGACTAGAGAACTGATCTAACTGAGGTTCATCATGTAATAAAGGAGTTTTCTAGATTTCCATGGCACAAGAAAGTTTTGAGATGAAGGCTATTGGTTAAATAGTTGAAATCTTTCACACTTAAATAAGACAACCTTGAGTCATTTTTTTGAAGGTATGGGTAGAGAGGCTCATCTTATTTTCAAGGTCAAACAACCTAGGAGGTTTGGACTTTAGAAGGGAACACAAGTATAGAGTGAAATCACCTCTACCAAGCCACACTAAACATGCACTAGCCTCAAGTCAACAACAACCAATCATTAAAGAAGTCAATTATTAACACTATTCTAGGACATGGCTACTAAGACCCCAACCAATTGAGAAACCATCCATTCTTCTAATATGTAAACCTAGATAGAGCAAGGAACACGCCTCATCTCAAGTGATAATTGAATTAAAACCAAGTTTGGGGTCCTTCTAGTTTCTAGTTAAACCAAAAGTATTGCCAAAATAGCTTTTGTCCTGGATGATACCACAAAAATTTCAATCAAGACAACAACTACAATCCTGGACAACAACACTACAATAATCAAGGACAACTTCTCCTAGGCTTCGACAACCACCAAAAAATTCCTACCTATAATGATCAAGGTTGAGTGGAATCTATTGGGAAGATGCTATCAAACCAATAGGCATACAATAATTCCATGAATATTCAACTAATGTAGATTGCTACCACCACTTTCCCTCAAATGGGTTCATTGACTGACCAACCTGAAAACTATCCAAAGCATAAGGAGGATGAATTGAAGGTTGTGACCACATGTTCTAACTGCATGCTACAAAAAGCAACATCCATAGTTGCCAAACCACTAATTTTTAAAGAGGATGATGACGAAAAAGTCACTGCAATAGCTATACTAGAGGAAGTGGTGATTGAAACTCTAAAGACAAGCATCACATCCAATGTTGAGAAGACAACATGAGATACACCAAATTCTCCTACCCCCATGATTCATCTCTAAAAACTGCAACCACCCTACCATAGACAACTAGCTCACACACGACTATTTTTGAGATTTATAAACTTCAAGGAAACAATTAATAAGATGCATGTTGATATTCTGTTAGTTGACACACTTGTAGAAATTCCTTCCTGGACCACGTTCATAAAGATATCTCAACTTGCAAGTATACAACATAAAGTATGAGACTATGAAGCTGTCAAAGGAAACATTTGACATTCCAAAAAACTCAAGAATCCTAGATCCTTTGGCATCTCTTGATTCATTGGGGAATTCATTTGCCAAAAAGGTCTAGCTGATCTTGGGGAATGTATTTCTAACACTATGTACAATCTATGAAAATGAATAAACTTCACCACCAACATCGTTCACACCAAAATGGTGATTCAACTCATTGACTCTTCTATGACCACCCATCTAGGGATCGTAAAACATATCTCTTTTGGAGTAAGGCCTAAATCTTATGTCCCTTGTGATGTATTCATCATGGAAATCGAGGAGAACCTTCAATATCCAATCATCTTTGGGTTTCCATTTCCTTGCAACAACTAAATCCTTGATCGACATTGTAGCTGGAATCTTAACATTAAGGATTGAGACAAACACACTTGGATTCAAAGTCTTTAAGAGTCTCAAGGGTAGTTATTTATAGGAACAATGCTTCCTCAATGACTGTATAAAAAATATGGCACAACTACGACAAGAGATGCCTAGTTCTGATGACCCTCTTGAGACGTTCTCATCAACCCTAATTCTCATGAACTGAATGATGAACAAGTTGAGCAAATTCTCTTTCACCTAGATAATGACAAGGAAGACTGTAAAAATATGTTCAAAGAATCAAAGCCTATTTATATCCTTGAATAAGAATACATGACCTTTAAAGCACTAGAAATGAAGCCTCTACCTGAGGGACTAAATTATGACTTGTTAGATGAGAAAAAGGTCTACTTAGTCTTCATTAATGCAGATTCTATTGAGAAAGAAGACATGTTGGCTGAACTAAGGAAGAGGTAGAAGGCCTTAGGATACATGATGAGTGATATGATTGGGGTGAGAAAAGAGATATTCATGCATAAAATATACATGATTTACAACTATGAGACCTCCATAGAGCCTCAATAAAAAGTACACCAAATTCTAAAGGGGTCATGCATAAGGAAGTGATAAAACTATTGCTTTTTGGGATCATGTCCCATCTCTAATTCGCCGTTGGTGGGTCCTGAGGAAGTAGTACCAAATAAGGGAGTCACTATAGTTATTTTGAACAATAAGAATGAGATTATACAAACCCACATTATAACCAAGTGGCATATGTTCATCGACGATCAAAAGCTTAAAATACTACTCACAAGGACCACTTTTGTAAGGACCCTGGCCTGAGTTTTGGGGTAACCCAATTTGATGTGTCTTAATCATGTTCTTAGAACCGTAGTATAATATTTTTAGATGTAATTAGGGATTTTGGAGAGATTAAGTTTCAAGTTTGAGTTTGTTTGGATGAAGTTTGTGCTTTCTGTGCTATTTTTGGTGCAAATTGCAATTTATCCAATGAAGGGGGTTGATATGCAATTTTCCACCTCTAGAGTGTTCCCTCTCTTTCTTGACATCATCTATAGGAAATATTAATATGAGGACACCTTGTTTGATCCTTGGTTGAGGAGTATCACCCTAGGTCATGATTAGGGTTGATGTGAGTGTTGAGTGCCTTGACCATGTGTGTTGGATGAGTTGTCTCAATCTTGGGTTGCAACCAAGGTAGGTTTTGGAGGGTTTCATGATCGATAGGCTTCCTCTAGGTGTTTGGGTCATGACCTAGGTAGTTTAGGATGGTCTTGGGTCAATATGGTTGACCTAGCTTGGGTTTTCTTGACTTAGGGTTTGCAGAGATGCTATGTCTCGACCTAGAGGAGATGGTGATAGGTGGTGTAAAAACCATGGATGGTGGAACCTAGGAGGGTCACAACCATGACCATGTGGGAGTCCATGGTGGTTGAGACACTACCTAAAGTGTATCATCGTGTCTTTCTTGTCATGTTTAAGTGGTTGCATGATGGTGTTTTGTGAGGACCACTATGCCTTGGGTCCCTTAGTATTTTGACACCTCTTTTGATCTCCCACCTTCATCTTCCTCTCTTTTCTTGGCCCTAGACCATGGTTCTTCCATGGTGGTCGTTTTGGGAGAGAAACCCCTCATCACAAGGGTCATAGATGATGTCTTGATAAGGTAGACCCAAGTGTGAAGAAGATTTCTCCTCTCTCTCCCCCTTTCTCTTTTGGTTTGGCCAAGAGCTTATTTGCTTCTTTGCTTGGGCTATATTTGACCTTGGTGTCTTCTTCTTCTTGAGGTGCTCTTGTGGCCAAGAGTGGAGCTTTTGGTGAATCTTATTCAACCCTTGGATCATGTGCTTGGAGCTCTTGATCTTGGAGTTTGGAGCTCTTGGTGGTGACCATCTTGAGGTGGGTTATATAACACTAAACCTACTCTATTATTGCACTTCTTTATACATTTTGTTGCTGACTTATCTCTCTCAAATGCTTCTTCTTTATGCTTTTGCTTTGGGGTAATATCTAGAGTTTGTTTGGTAGAGTTATCTTGCTTGGTTAGACAGAAATCTAAAACCCTAATCTTCTTGTACCCGATTTGGTAGATAATGTGTTATGAAGGTTTTTCTCTTTATCTTGCTCTCATGCATGGTTTTTGTACACCTAGATGAGGGAGGGATGTTAGGTTCAGTTTTGGTTATCTTGAGCATGGTTTTCTCTTTCTAGGAGAAGATTCCTCCTTGGTAGTTTCTTGACCTATGACTTAGGGTCTTGGTGAACCGTTTGTATGTGGTCTTTTCTTCATGATAGCTATAGTTTCCCCCTTGGTTTCAGTTCTATTTAGGTGACCTAGATGGTGCATCTGGGTGTTGTCATGACACTTCCCTCTTGGTAGTTGCGACCTTTATAGCCTTTGATTGAGATACCCCTTAGTGGTTGAGTTTGATGATAGGTTGAGACACTTGGAATGTGGTGGCTTAGTCACCCTTGGTGTTCGGGATTTATTCTTGATTTTTTTGGGTTGAGAGACCATCTAGTGTGTTGGGTCATGACCATGAGGGTCTTAGGTCATGACATATGTTGGTGGTTGAGACAGTTTGGTCAAGACACCTTTAGTCGAGATGTTTTGGGGAACCCTAACCCTAAGTGTCACGGGTGTGACATGACCTAGAGGGTGGAAGTCGAGACATGTAGGTGTATGGTCAAGACACTAAAGTGTTGTGGTCATGACATGGATCATGATGGGTGGTTGTGACCTATGTGTTTATGTGGTCAATATACGGTGATGGTAGGTGGGTGAGAGCACATGTGAATACTTAATGACAATCATATATGAATGATACCTAAGCCATATATAATATTGTTTAGAATGATATATAATCAACCATAATGATGTTTCCTAATCCTTACACACCCCAAGATGATAGAGGGTGATGGTTATAGGGTTGATGGTTGAACCTAGTCTTGTAAACTCTAATCGGCTAAGAAGAAACCATAACCCTAATAATATGCAATGAGACTTACTTGTTTCTCTCTCTCAATGAATGGTTATGATGTTGTGGTTATCTATCTTGTTTATGAACTTCTAACCATGTAGGTGTTAGAGCTTGATAATCATAGATAATACAAGATATGATGATTATGATATGATACAGGTTGAATATGCCCTTGAGAGGCATGTTGAGGCACTTGTGATACAGAAATAGTGTGAATGGGTCCTATGACCTGGTAGTGATATGTTGCATACAATGAGATGTCATTTCCCAATGATGAGTTGAGGGATTGGTATCCCTTGATATGTGGCCTTGTTGATGATGTGGTGAATGACATTAATACAAGTATCATGTGATGATAGTGTGACAAGCTCATACACTATACGTTTATGTTATGACCCACATTGAGGTTAACCAGTAAATACCTCAATTAGTGTGAAACACCTTGATTAGTGTTGAGTATCATATTAAACATCATGGTTAATCAAGATAAGCTACATCGTGAATCAATAGTTGAATTTGAAACATATGAGGTAATTAATGATAATTTTAGTGTTAATCATTAAGATAAATAAATGCCAAGATGTGATTAGCATTTTGATTAGCTAATACAAGCTAATTAGCATGATTTCACGCTTTGAGGGTGTAGAGGACCTCGTGGTTGAAACGTTGCAAGAGAAATCACCTCAATCGAACATCCGAGGTGAAAGTTATAACATTCTTAAGAACTAGGGTTTGGTTTTGCAATTTTCCCAATAATATATCCATTTATGTGGGTCGGCTACCCCTCTTCTCCTTTATCTATTTCCGATAGAACAGAAAAACGCAGAGCGGCGCCCAGCGCCCGATCAACAACTGAAAGGGAGAAATCGAGGGGCGATTTTGGCCCCTTAGCTTCGCTCGAGCGACACCTAGCTTCTCCTTCACCTTCCTCTTCTTCAACCTTCCATCAACCTCACCCATCTGCAGCCACGATCAGCATTAGGCCGGCGCCCTAGCCGCAACGCCGTGCAGCAGCCACCCAGCGATCGATCGCCGCGGATAGGTGAAGAAGAGAAGTGGACGATTTTTTGGGGCTCTTCACCTCCGACCAGTGCGTCCACCCTCTGTTCTCCTACCTCCACCTTCCTTCTTCCTTCCCATCTTCCTTGCAAGCAGCAGCCGCCCTAGCTGCAGCTGCGCGAGCCAGCGGCTGGGAGCCCTCTTGGGCATAGCCATCACTCTAAAAACGACCGCCTTGAGTCCGGCCTTGAGGCCTAGGTGCAAATCCGTAGCCCCCAATGTTGATTTAGCTCCTAGCCGAGCTTGTTTCTGACCTGTACGTGAAGCTGCTACAGCTTGCGGCAGCAGGTCTGGGCAGGAGCACCTTGGGCACGAGCAACACCCCAAATCACCACCATTGACTTCGACTATGAGGATAGAGCAAGCATCCGCAGCCACCCAACCCTCAACTAGCAACTAGCTTGGTCCCTTCCAACCTGTACGTGAAGGAAGGTACAATTCCATTGCTACAAGATCAAGTTGGGTATGTTCCGGGGTTGAAGATGACCCTCTGGACGCAATCCTGGATGAATCCGGACAGTCCAAATCACTGTGAGTGGGGTTTCATTTATTTATCATTAATAAACTCAGGTGTTTGAATATTTTCTGTTTTGTGCGCGAATTATGCTGATAACAGGCGTTATCAGGCGTCGGGCAGCGTTTGGCGTCGCCCGACTTTTTATTTCATAAAATGCTTCTAGACGCTGTTATATGATTTATTTTAGCATCTGATCAGTGTGGATTGAATCAGTGAATTTATATGGTTCATTGGAACTTGAAATACGTAATATGCTTGATGAAAATGATGAAATTTCCTGTGTTATGTTGCAATGTATTTGTTGATTTAAAAATGGATATTTATCTTGGAAACTGGATAAATGATACTGAATCATGTTTAAGGATGATAATTGATATATATGTGTTTTCAAGTGATGTTCAGAATGTGAAATAAGTATGAAATGTGATATTCCTGTTTAAATGGTTATATGTTAGTCAGTTAATAGACTTAAGTGCCCTAACACCGTAGAACCCCTTTGATAGATCTTCTTCTTAGGGGTGAAACTCGTGTTGTAACATCATCCGTGCTTGTGTCATGGACACACGAGGAAAGAGAGGTAGTGTCCAACAACAATCGTGCTTGTGTCACGATGGCACTAGAGGAAAAATGGGGGTTATTCAACATCATCCTTGCTTGTGTCACGGAGGTAACCCGGTGAGACTCTCCGCCTGTGTACTCAGGTTAGAGGAGAAGTCTAGAGCACTCAGAGTAGTGCCTTGAGGCCGTAGAGCCTATGAGTCAGGCCGGAGAGCCTGGGGTCCTGTGGCAGAGCAGGGCTGGCGTCAGACTTAGCATTTCCCGGGTGTGTCGCTAAGTCTTATACGGTGGGATCGTAGTTCGCTACGGATCTTTATATGCAGAGTACACTGCATATGATTAGGGCATAATAATAAAATAATATGTAATCATATAGAATCACAGTAAATTAATATATCCGAACTTTTGTGCCAATACATTATATCTGTTTATTGGTTTAAATTATCTGTTATTGCATAGAAAAGTGATTATATTCTGCAATCTGCTATGTCATTAGAACTTCCCTGTTTGTACTGTATTTATGTTTTATTTAAATTTTATAAACCTGATGAGTTGTTTAATGATAGCTAAGTGAAATGCTATTCACTGAGCGTGTAGGCTCATACCTCTACTCAAAACATTTTCAGGTCAACATCAGCAACAGGAATCGGAAGGATTATTTCATCCTAACACCTAGTCTATAGAAGGTTTGTAGTTAGTCTAGTTAGAGGTCTCTTAGTCCTTCCCCTCGATCCTTGGGACATGGTGTGGGTGAGAGAGAGTATGTATGTGGAATGTGTATAAAGATGTAAATTAGCTGTTATGTTTACTTTATGTTGAACAATGTAATTTGCTGTAGACTTTGTATATATCTCCTGTCAGTTTAATAGAAATGCTTCCGCAGTTTGTTTAGATTTAGTTTACAGCATAAATCAGGTTAACTTTTAATGTCTTTAAAAATGTTTTAAAAGTTTTGAGTGGTTTGACTTGTGTGTAATCCCTCCGTCGCACCCTAATCTCGTGATTTGTGGGTAATGCGAGATCGGGGTGTGACACAACTTGGTATCAGAGCATATGTTGAGTAAATGGTTACTCTAAGTTAAGGTCAGGGGATGATAAGACACCAATAGGATTAAGGTTTAAGAGTTTTTCTTCTGTCTGTAATTTTCTAACAGAAAGTGTTCTGTTATACTATTACAGATGGCAGGAAAAGGATGTGGTCACGAGAACCAAGTAAAGAGTTTAAGTTGAGTCGTTAAGAATCATTAAGGTCAAAAGATAAAGTTATAAGTGAGACGAATAATAAATGATGAGTTTTAGCTCTGGAAGGTCTGAGTGTTTAGATACCCTGGCCAGGTGTCTGAATACTTAGATTGACCAGTATCAAGCTACTCTGTCTGTTCTTCTCTAGATGCCCTGGCCAGGTATGCAGAGGAAGGATAGGCTAGAGAGAAACCCTAGAAATCTTAGGGTTAAGAGATCAGAAATTAATGTAGGAATAAGAGATTACATATAAGATGCGATTCAACTCTTGTTTATTATTGTTTATTTGATTTAAAGATCACTAGAAATGCTTTTATATGCATGAAATTAGATTTTTCAATTTGTAAAGTAAATATGATTCTTTTATATTGTTGTGTCATGAAGTGAATTGTTTAATGTTTGTTTTCTTTGTATTAAAGTAGACCCAAAATTATGTATAAATGAGTTTGCCCTAAGTGGATATTCTTTCCACATGTTTAAGATTAATAGGGGTTGATTAATCTCGAGTAGCTCTTGGCTTCAGGACTACAGGTTCGGCCTGGTCCGGCTGGCACGATGCGTTACTGGGATCTAATGACTCCTATTAACAGTAAAATAAGAATAGACTCTGGTTGAATTAGACCCGTAACATAGTGAGAATGTATATACACTAGGATGTTTTAATTATGATAAGAAGTCTAAGTGTTCTTTTGTCTTGAGAGTTAGGATTTGAGAAGCATAGACCCTAATCGGCCCAAAATAGGGTTTTGATGATACATAAACACAACATTTGATAAGTAAAGTGTATCAGTAAATGATTTTTAGTATTTTATGTGTAACTCTGATGTAGCTCAAATTTGGATATGATTTGGATATATAAAATGTAAACAAAATTGGAAAATATCAGAATTTTTGAAGAATGTTATGACCTGTTTATCGGCCGAGTTTACAACTCGACCGAATCTGCTGCAGACTGCAATATAGCAGTGCACTTTTTGATTTTTAATTATTTATTGGTAATTAGAAATGATCTCAAATTTTTACTGGAGGTTTGAAACTTCATTAGGTATAATATATAAAATTTCCAGAATTGTTGGAGCTTCTTTTAGCTATTTAATAAACGAATTACAGAAACTATTGTGAAAACTGAATTTTCAGCCAATTTAATTAAAGTTGAGTGTTGGATTAATATGCTATTGACCCAAGCAACTCAAATTGATTTATATAATCGACCACACCTGCACAAAATAACTCTATGTTATTGTTAAGGACCAAACCCTAGAATGATTAGAGTTGTAGTAGTTCAAGGGATATCACTAGTGATTTAATCTTGAATACTAGCATCTCTATAAAATAAGACCTTGAGATTTGATCTATGTAAAGTAAACTAGCATTGATAGTGATCTAGAGTTTTAAGGTAGTTAATCTGAACGGTACATGAACAACATGAAATGACTTAGAGAAAAGAGTAAAACATAAATCTAAAATGTAACTATAAGAAAGTAGCATAGAAATCGGAGTATTACCCGATATATGATCTGCAGACAGCTGATGTAGTTCATGTTTTTAAGACATGGTGTCACTATCTTTATGATGTGATAATAGATTATCACCCTGGTAAGGAGAATATGGTGGCTGATGCTTTCAGCAGAAAGTCAAGTTCAACAACTAATGCATTCTCTATGACAGGTTTCAATAGAGACCTGTTAGTAGAAATGTGGGAGTTGAACTTAGACTTAGGGGTGACAACACAGAGTGATTTGATTGTACAGATGTAAGTTAAGCCTACTTCTTATGATCAGATCAAGGAACTACAATAGGGTGATAGTGAGTTAAACCAGACCATGCATGACATGATAGGAGGAAAAGAGACCAGAGTTTAAGTTTTTAAGATGATAAGGTGTTGTATTAGCATGACATGTTGTGTGTACCTCGAGATAGTGAGTTGAAGGAAAAGATTCTTATGGAAGTGCATGTATTGATGTATGCTATGCTTTCAGGAAAACACTAAGATGTATATGAATGTCAAGGAATTGAAACAGATGGTCAGATATGCAGAAGGATGTAGCTGATTAGGTGGTTAAGTGCAATGTGTGTCAGCAGGTTAAGACTTAGCATCAGAAACCCACATGTACTTTGTAATCTTTTCCTATACTAGTATGGGAATGGGAATATATCACAATGGATTTTGTGGTAAGGTTACCCAGGACACCTAGAGGTTGTGATTTGATATGAATGATTGTGGATAGACTAATTAAGTCTGCTCACTTTCTTCATGTTAAGTCAACCTTTGATGTCCCAAAGTCGGCTAAGATATATGTGGATGAGATAGTCAGGTTGCATGGTATTCCTGTTTCAACTATATCAGATAGAGATCCTAAGTTCACATCCAGGTTGTGAAATTAGTTGCATCAAGCTTTGGGCACAAAGTTGAGGTGCGGTACAACCTTTCACCCGCTGACAGATGGTCAGTCAGGGAGAACCATTCAAACTCCTGAGGACATGCAGAGAACAGTAGAAAGCCGCACAAGATAGGCAGAAGAGTCATGCCGAGAAGAGGCGTTGACCTCTTGGGTTTGAGGTTGGTGATGAAATGTATATAAAGGTTTAACCATGGAAGGGAGTGCTGAGGTTTGGTAAGAGAAGCAAACTGACTTCTAGGTTTATGGGCCTGTATCCTATCATTGAGAGGATTGGACCTGTAACCTATAGGTTGGAATCGCCATTTGAATCGGCTAATTTACATGACGTGTTTCATGTATCGATGTTGAAGACGTGTCCCATGTGTCCCATGTAGAAGGACCAGTTCATATAGTTGATCATAGGATCAAGAAACTCGAGAATCGTGAGATACCAATAGTGGAAGTTTTGCGGAGAAACCATAACCTAGAGGAAGCCATGTGGGATCTTGAGTTTGGGATGCGTAGCAAGTTCCTTTTCTCTTTTAGGAATTTCGGGACGAAATTCTTATAAGGGAGGGAGATTGTTATGACCCACATTGAGGTTAACCAGTAAATACCTCAATTAGTGTGAAACACCTTGATTAGTGTTGAGTATCATATTAAACATCATGGTTAATCAAGATAAGCTACGTCGTGAATCAATAGTTGAATTTGAAACATATGAGGTAATTAATGATAATTTCAGTGTTAATCGTTAAGATAAATAAATGCCAAGATGTGATTAGCATTTTGATTAGCTAATACAAGCTAATTAGCATGATTTCATGCTTTGAGGGTGTAGAGGACCTCGTGGTTGAAACGTTGCAAGAGAAATCACCTCAATCGAACATCCGAGGTGAAAGTTATAACATTCTTAAGAACTAGGGTTTGGTTTTGCAATTTTCCCAATAATATATCCATTTATGTGGGTCGGCTACCCCTCTTCTCCTTTATCTGTTTCCGATAGAACAGGAAAACGTAGAGCAGCGCCCAGCGCCCGATCAACAACTGAAAGGGAGAAATCGAGGGGCGATTTTAGCCCCTTAGCTTCGCTCGAGCGGCACCTAGCTTCTCCTTCACCTTCCTCTTCTTCAACCTTCCATCAACCTCACCCATCTGCAGCCACGATCAGTAGTAGGTCGGTGCCCTATCCGCAGCGCCGTGCAACAGCCACCCAATGATCGATCGCCGCGGATAGGTGAAGAAGAGAAGCGGACGATTTTTTGGGGCTCTTCACCTCCGACCAGTGCGTCCACCCTCTGTTCTCTTACCTCCACCTTCCTTCTTCCTTGCAAGCAGCAGCCACCCTAGCTGCTTGGGCGGCCGGCCAGCAGCTGCAGCTGCACGAGCCAGCGGCTGGGAGCCCTCTTGGGCATAGCCATCACTCTAAAAACGACCGCCTTGAGTCCGGCCTTGAGGCCTAGGTGCAAATCCGTAGCCCCCAATGTTGATTTAGCTCCTAGCCGAGCTTGTTTCTGACCTGTACGTGAAGCTGCTACTGCTTGCGGCAGCAGGTCCGGGCAGGAGCACCTTGGGCACGAGCAACACCCCAAATCACCACCATTGACTTCGGCTATGAGGATAGAGTAAGCATCCGCAGCCACCCAGCCCTCAACTAGCAACTAGCTTGGTCCCTTCCAACCTGTACGTGAAGGAAGGTACAATTCCATTGCTACAAGATCAAGTTGGGTATGTTCCGGGGTTGAAGATGACCCTCTGGACGCAATCCTGGACGAATCCGGACAATCCAAATCACTGTGAGTGGGGTTTCATTTATTTATCATTAATAAACTCAGGTGTTTGAATATTTTCTGTTTTGTGCGCGAATTATGCTGATAACAGGCGTTATCAGGCGTCGGGCAGCGTTTGGCGTCGCCCGACTTTTTATTTCATAAAATGCTTCTAGACGCTGTTATATGATTTAGTTTAGCATCTGATCAGTGTAGATTGAATCAATGAATTTATATGGTTCATTGGAACTTGAAATACGTAATATGCTTGATGAAAATGATGAAATTTCCTGTGTTATGTTGCAATGTATTTGTTGATTTAAAAATGGATATTTAGCTTGGAAACTGGATAAATGATACTGAATCATGTTTAAGGATGATAATTGATATATATGTGTTTTCAAGTGATGTTCAGAATGTGAAATAAGTATGAAATGTGATATTCCTGTTTAAATAGTTATATGTTAGTCAGTTAATAGACTTAAGTGCCCTAACACCGTAGAACCCCTTTGACAGATCTGCTTCTTAGGGGTGAAACTCGTGTTGCAACATCATCCGTGCTTGTGTCATGGACACACGAGGAAAGAGAGGTAGTGTCCAACAACAATCGTGCTTGTGTCACGATGGCACTGGAGGAAAAATGGGGGTTATTCAACATCATCCGTGCTTGTGTCACGGAGGTAACCCGGTGAGACTCTCCGCCTGTGTACTCAGGTTAGAGGAGAAGTCCAGAGCACTCATAGTAGTGCCTTGAGGCCGTAGACCCTATGAGTCAGGCCGGAAAGCCTGGGGTCCTGTGGCAGAGCAGGGCTGGCGTCAGACTTAGCATTTCCCGGGTGTGTTGCTAAGTCTTGTACGGTGGGATCGTAGTTCGCTACGGATCTTTATATGCAGGGTACACTGCATATGATTAGGGCATAATAATAAAATAATGTGTAATCATATAGAATCACAGTAAATTAATATATCCGAACTTTTGTGCCAATCCATTATATCTGTTTATTGGTTTAAATTATCTGTTATTGCATAGAAAAGTGATTATATTCTGCAATCTGCTATGTCGTTAGAACTGCCCTGTTTGTACTGTATTTATGTTTTATTTAAATTTTATAAACCTGATGAGTTTTTTAATGATAGCTAAGTGAAATGCTATTCACTGAGCGAGTAGGCTCATACCTCTACTCCAAACATTTTCAGGTCAACATCAGCAACAGGAATCGGAAGGATCATTTCATCCTAACGCCTAGTCTATAGAAGGTTTGTAGTTAGTCTAGTTAGAGGTCTCTTAGTCCTTCCCCTCGATCCTTGGGACATGGTGTGGGTGAGAGAGAGTATGTATGTGGAATGTGTATAAAGATGTAAATTAGCTGTTATGTTTACTTTATGTTGAACAATGTAATTTGCTGTAGACTTTGTATATATCTCCTGTCAGTTTAATAGAAATGCTTCCGCAGTTTGTTTAGATTTAGTTTATAGCATAAATCAGGTTAACTTTTAATGTCTTTAAAAATGTTTTAAATGTTTTGAGTGGTTTGACTTGTGTGTAATCCCTCCGTCGCACCCTAATCTCGTGATTTGTGGGTAATGCGAGATCGGGGTGTGACAGTTTATATCTAATGAAAGCGTATCATTCCCTTACCTTTGTAGAGTTTGTTATGATATTATACATTGGAACTTGAATGATGGTAAAAGACACTTAATTGGCCTAACTAATCAAGTGGAACCTGATCATATAGTTTTTTCATATGCCATACATCCATCTTAGTGTCAGCTCTTGCTGGATGGTGAAACGGGATTTCCCTAAGAAGAATTCTGGAGTCATATACTATTGAGTATATGCATTCACAGGATTGTTTGCGGGCCATACCATGGTAGGAGTGCAGCTGCGGGCCATAGATCAATGAAATGCTGCTTATGTGGTTTCATAGGATTGGCTGCGGGCCATACCTTAGTATGAGTGTGGCTAGGGGCCATAGCTCAGTTTCACTAGCACCGTGACCTATACCAAGGACGACTAGGATTTTCACTGTTTGACTATATGTCAGATGTTGTAGTTGACAGGTATGTCTCTATTGCATACTCATGTACTAACCATGAGGTTTGGTGAGGTTGTGGATTCCAACTCTTCCATAGAGCTTGTATGGCACCGATTTTGACTTAGTAGTAGTCAGTTGTTTTTTGGGTGGTACAAAACAAATCCTCAGGGCATAATAAAATACGTAATCAGCCGTGTAATATACTTGCCTAGGATCAAATACAAATACATTGGATGAGGCCTTGCTTGCTTTTATACAAGTATAGATGGTAGTAAATATACATGTTCTTCATATTCCTTTTATGTTGATAAGATGTTTCATAATCCAATTACAACTGCCTATATTGTCAATAATGATTTCATAGTTGTAGCTTTACTTCTGTTCTTTAACTACCTTATCTGTGCTAATAATAGTGTTGCTGGAGAGTTATATCTACCACTGAGATTTGGAATCTCACCCCGTGGGTTTCCCACATGTTTTAGGTGAACGCACACGAAGAGGTAGAGATCGTGCAACAAAGACTAAGCAACAACGAGAAGTATTGTAGCTGACGAGGTTGGAAGTGTTGCTTATGGTACTTTTTTTTTAGAGTCCTAGAGTTGTCCCTATACACTCAAGTCTTTGGGATAGTTTTTGGGTGTGTTTTGTCGAAGTGCTTTCGATACATGGTTTTGGCTCTTGTGCCCCTTTTTATGTAAAGGTATAGTGGACATGTATATATGTTTAGAACAGGCTGTCTTGTAACAGGTTGATGGAATAGGTGATAAGAACATGTTGATGTAAGTACTTTGTGTTCGGTGAGTAGTTATATGTAAATGTTTTTGCTGCTTTGGTGCTTAATTAAAATGGTTTTAATTTTTATTGTTTTTCGATAATCTTCTTGTTTAGTTTTATGTTCTGCGTTTAGTTTGGAGTTCCCATTGTTTGTGGCATGGGGCGTCACAACTTCCCAGTCCCAATTTTTGATCAAGTCCTATAGAAGCTTGAAATCTAGGAATTATTTTGTTATTTTAATGGGTGCTCCAACTTCTAACACATCCCTTCCACCCCAATAATCAAGAAAATGTTTCCTTCACATGTCCCTTTGACACACATGCCTTTTGTTGGATGCCTTAGATTATGCAATGCACTAGCCACATTCCAGCGTTGCATGTTTTCTATCTTTTTCAGACTCACTGAGACAATATTATTCCAATTCAAAACCCCAATTATGACTTCTCTCCCACTTGACACCTCAGAACACACTGTTCTTCTAGAGAGAAACTTCACATTTTCTTAACCCGAAATGGCTGAGGAGAGGAAAGGTTACTTTTTTGGGGTACTCCCAGGAAGAGGTCCGGTGGAGATGGGGTGGGGCCTGTAGCTCAGAGGGTTAGAGTACATGGCTACGAACCACGATGTTAGGGGTTCAAATCCCTCCTCGCCCACAATCGGTCTAAAAGAGAAGGACCTTGACCTCTGCTCTACCTCTGCTCTGGGAATGGAGATCTTAAAGGACAATTTCTCTCCCTATGGAGATTTTCTTGACACATGCCTACATCATCTTTACTTGGTCCTAGAATGTTGTGAAGAAGAACATCTAATTCTTAATTGGGAAAAATGTCACTTCATGGTGAAGGAAGACATTGTTCTTAGACATCATATAAGATCCAAAGACATCAAGGTAGATAAGGAAAAGATAGAAGTGATCACAAAATTATATCCTCCAACTAATGCTAAATAAGTCCATGAATTTCAGGACAGCCCAGTTTCTATAGGAGGTTGATTCATGATTTTAGCAAGATCACTAAACCTCTTTGGAATCTTCTCTAGAAGAATGTTGACTTCATCTTCAAATCTGAATATATGAAGAGTTTCACCATCTTGAAAGAATCTCTCATTTCCACCCCCATCCTTTATGCCCCAAGTTTATCTTCCTATCGAGATAATGTGCGAAGCTAGTGACTACGCTGTAGATGCAATTATGGGGTAGTGGTTCGGCAAGATGCATCATATTGTTTAGTATGCCAACCAGAAAATGGATGAGATATCGATGAATTATGAAACCATGGACATGAATATTCTCACTATTGTATAGAACTTTGATAAATTTCAATCCAAACTAGTAGGCTCAAAAGTAATAGTCCATTCCTACCATGCCACAATAAAGTACTTATTGCAAAAAAGGATGTGAAGCCCATTTTGATCATGTGGATCTTATTGTTACAAGAGTTCGACCTATAAATAAAGGACAAGAAGGGAACCAAAAATGTTTTTTTCTAATCATCTTATCTGATTGCACATTCAAGATAGTGACCCAACCCCTACCACAAACTTATACCCTAGCGATCACTTACTAAAGGTAATCACATTCACACTATGGTACACTAATTCATGACCTACCTTACTACATGGAGTCCTTTATCCACATTGCATAAAATATGAAAAGAAGAAGTGTAAGTTTGACGTCCAACATAAAAACTAGGATGAGCCTATCTATTCCAGTTTATTCATAGAATCTCTATACGTAGTGCATCTCCGAAGAGAAACCTCCTCTGATTCTGGAACAATGTCATTTTTTCCCTACTGGGGGCCACATGAGCTCCAACAAGACTACCATCAAAGTCCTTCAATGTGACTTATTTTGGCCCTCTATCTTTAAGGATGCTCACAGATATGCCAATTCATGTGTTCAATGTCAATGATATGACAATATTTCTAACTGAATAAGATGCCCCTCAATCTTTGGCAAGAAGTTGAGATCTTAGACGTTTGGAGGTGTAGATTACATTGGATCCATTTCCCTCATCTATCAACTTCACCTATATTATTTTTACTATTTATTATGTTTCCAAATGGTTTTAAGCCATCCCCACAATCTCCATCGACTCCAAGATGGTCATCAAGCTTTTTAGAGACACCATCTTTCCACACATTGGAGTCGTCCACATTTAATGTCTGATGGAAGCTTTCACCTCCTTCATTGCAGTTTTGAGGCACTCCCTTGCAAATACAATGTCTATCATCCATTGGCCACTCCCTACCACGCTCGGATGAGTGGTCAAGTGGAGGTTTTCAAACATTAGATTAAAGTGATTCTTGTTAAGCCAGATTGTCAGACAAGACACGGTTAGGATTAAAAGCTAAATGACACACTCTAGGCTTATAGAATTGCTTACAAGACTCACCTAGAAAATGTACCTTTTTGTATGATTTATAGGATGTTTATCACCTACTAATGGATCTTGAACACAAGGCTTGTCAAATTATCAAACAAATCACCTTTAATTGATGTGCAACAAAATAATTTTGTCTACTTCAACCATAAGAATTGAAAGAGATACAATCGATAGTTTTTGTGTATGTACAAATCTACAAGGAGCCCACAAAGGCATGATGGTCACTTGAAGAGGAAATATCTACAAGTTGGAGATAAAGTGTTATTGTATGAATCTCATCCCAACTCTTTATAGGAAACATTAGGACCCAAAGGTTAGTTCCATTTATCATCAAGCATATATTCCCGCATTGAGTCATCATAATTTGGAGAGAGGAGACTAGTTAATTCAATGTAAATGGCCAATATCTAAATTTCTATTTCAAAAATGTCAACATGTAGGACAAAAAGCCAACCATGCTCCTTTTGACTCCATCATTTGATTAAGCTTCAAATGTCAATCAATCAACATTAAAAAGGCACTTCTTAGGAGGCAACCAAAGCATTACTTTCATTTTTATCTGCTTTCGCCCCTTTGCATCAACATTGCATCATCTAGAGAGTGAATCCCATGATAAGATCATACGTTCTAAATTTTTTTTATTGTAGATGGATGACCTTTGCTGAACGAATTGCAACCAAAACTCATGGTCCAACTAACACAATTCTTCTCCCCAATCTTGGATTCAGTGTTTGATTGATGAAAATCATATATATATATAAGTTTAGGGTAGAGGGTGGGTGGTATGTACTATACTATACTTTTCATCCACACCTATATGTTTTTGAATTACAATCTTATCATTGCATTTCTACATTGCATTTATCGAAATTTCTAGTTTTTCCTTTTTAGAATAATCAAAGTCATTATCTACTTGCATTAAATTCAATTTTTCAGTTTGCATTCATTCATTTTTCCGTCACTTACTCCACTTAAATGAAGCACCACCTCATAATGATCAATTTTCATAGCAAACCAATGCATATAAATCATCCTATATGGCCTAAGAACCCAAACATCATATTTACTTGGAAAATACGACAAGTATTTGAGGAACTGAGAGGGATCAAACACATCATTTTTCTAAGTGACTAGTGAAATAAATTCTTGCAATCATCATTTTGCCCCTATCATGTCACTACTTGAGAATAGTGGCACTAGGAGAACCACCAGGTGCACTAAATTGCAAATCAAGTTGCATTTTGATTCAAATCCTCTTCTACACTTCTTCCATCTTCTTACCTTCCATCTACCAAAAAGAAAATAAAAAGAAACAAAAGGTGCCAAACCCGATGTTTAGGGTGGTACACACTCTCCGACTCTCTCTCTATATATCTTCCATGCCCCTCTCTATGTAATAGTGAGTATCCCCAAAAACAATTAAAGTTCCAATGTACACAACAAGCAAATCTTGTCAATCTTTCAAGCCATTAAGGAAGAAATGCAATATCATGTCAAATCAAGAAGAGATTCACATCTTCCTTCCACATCCCCTTCTTTATAGTTTCCATCCACAGACAAAATGAATGTCTCATTTAACCCTTTTCACACACCCTAATGGTGGATCATATGCATAGTTGTTGTTATGTGGGATTCTCTAAACACTCATGAAACTCTTAAACGTGCTTGGTATTGGGGAGAGTGTTGAGGAAATGATTATGGAAAACAAAAGTGGAGACTAAAAAATGGATAAATGTGTTCTATGATGTAAACAAGTAGGGAAGTTTGGCCATATTAAGTGGTTGGGAATATGATATGAAGGTGATGCAATCCAATGGGTTGAAATAATTCATTTGGCAACTGTTTCAAATTTTGCATTACTTGAGGATGAGCAACATTTTATTTTGGGATTATTTGATGAAATGCATATTCATCTTAGTTTTAGTTTCATTTTTATCTTATTTTTGCATCCATATTTATAATTTTACATTAGAATGAACTTGCATTTAGTTTTCTTAGTTTTATGTTAATTCCTAGTATTTTTGATCCAATTCTTTGGTTTTCGTGGTAGGTTTTATCTTCATTGCATACACACCAATGTAGGAGTGGTGGTCCCACTAATACCTGTAGCTTGAAGAATTCTTTTTCATATTGGATATGATTTCATCAATCTACCCATTTTTAAATTTATCATTTTCATCAATCAAATACTTGATCAAGTAGGCCCTCGCCCACACACCAATACCCCCAGGGGTTGGGTTTGTGTCTAACTTAATTATCACTAGTTATCACCATTTAACAATTACATCATTATTTAAACATAGGGAATCCATACCTTTCAAGGATTGATGGAAAGTCCTTCTTATGACCAACAACCCTTCTGCCTTTCCATTTATTGTTAACTAATGAAATTCTAGTGGCTATCAACCAATAAAAGTGAGATGGACATCTATCAATGAAAGTTATGCAATGTACACCGATGAAGACCTGCTCCACATCCACTGATGAAACCCCATACATCATCTATGGATGGAATCTATTATCATCAATAGAAGATACCACTTCATCCAAAAATCAATGTCCGTTCTACCTTTTAAAAAGTGAAAAATGATGGAACTTCATTGAGCAAAAATTGATGGAAATGTAGATTCCATTCGCTAATGGAAACACATAATCCTGCCAATCGATGAAAAGCCTGACGTCACCTACAGATGAGATTAATGGTGCTTGACAACTAACGATAGTAATGCGCCGATGGGAATTCTAGAAGTTGCACAAGACCTCTCGTGTTCCTCATGCAGCTTCCAATTTACATCCATAGGGGGCGAAGAATTAATAGAAGATGGACGGAAGAGTTTGAAATTCTAGTAGTTGTTTATAAATACAAGACGTGGTCTCCCTATAAATACACATTTGATCTAGATGCTGCAAGGACACCACAATTCATACTCAACACCTGTCTCCATTTTTCATTGGTTTTCTTTAGACATTGATCACCACATCAACTAGTGAAGCCTCTATTTTGATTAGTGATCAGTTTCCCACCACCATTTGCAGTCCACCTACTCCACTCTTATAGAAGGCTGATCTAGCCTATGAATAAGGAACACAACGCTCTTGAGACCATCTCTAACAAATCTCAAGGAGTGATTTTACTTCTATGTCAACCACCATTCTTCTAAGTACAAAGACAGACACCCACACAACACAAACGTGCCTCCATCTTATATTGTGATAATGGATTTCTTCCCTTCTTCCACTGTTAACATTGTTATTGCTTCAATGAGAGGGTTGTCCTCTCACCAGGATGTAGGGAGTTACCCCACTACCAATTTTCTTTCTCTTTACTGCACTACTTTTTTATGAACCATGCTATTTGATCTAAGATAATATTTTTCTCTTTCAAATCTTGTTTTGCCAACTATTTGCATGTTTACTAGATCTTGAATGCAAATAAATTCTAACTTAAGATCTAGGATATTCATTTTTTTCATGTTACACCCTTGATGATAATTTTAGATATGTGTTCTTTGAGGTGATAGGTAAATGATGTATAGGTAATGCGTTGACAAGCTTAGAGTAATATCTATATGGTTTTATTCCTAGGGAAAAAAGGGAATTTTATCCAGACTCAACATATGTGTTTCCATTGTATTTATAATGTAGTGAGACAGTGGACAGTAGGTAGAACTAGTGAAATCTATCCATCCTAGTGTTTTCTTACATTGCTAATCAAAATTTAAACCAAACATATTTTATTTGAAAACCAACTTTGATCAAACCAAATCTATGTTTTTTTTAAATATTAGTTCTTGCTCGATTACTTGATCAAGATATTCTTAAATACATTGTTCTTTGGGTACTATGATAAGGTTTGTTTGATCACGAGTGGGATTCTTGTATGTCTAGTTAAGGTAAAACATAGGAATCTCATTCCTAGGGAATTTGTTGTGTGATTAAATTCGACATCCGGTATCTTGTTGCCTTAGGTATGCAACCCTTTTCTTTAACACACCTTATGGCCTCTTGATTACATGTTATAGTTGCACATGCTTGTGTTTGAACATATGTAATGCTTTTGTTACTCATGTTTTCTTCCTCCTTTTTAATAATATGGTAAGTCTTATTTTGAAAAGGTTAATAAACTGAGAAGTGTTGGCATATAAATAATTAACAAGGTTATACTTCCACTGGGTAAAAAAGAGTTCTCTTTTCTCAAATGTGTCGTGTAATATGCACATGTATGCAAAAATCCCTCCATCCAGTGATGAGGAATGTGAACTTCATGTTCAAGTTCATCAAGGACACAATGTTGAGTAGTACAACTCCCTTCATGTTCATTTAGCCGTTTTTTTTATTACTAAAAAAATTGGGATGCGTGTACCATAAATGACACCTATTGCATTGTAGTACTGGGACATATCATAATCTCTATACACATTTTTCATAGTGCAAAAACAAGTTCACACCTTAAGTGCATGAAAAACTTGGGATTCTCCCTTATTGTATCATGCACAGTGAATGCCAGTTGAATCAAATATACTTCTCACAACTCAATTATTGCAATAAACACACATAATGTGGTAGCTAATGGTCTCATCGAAATGGATGTAGTCTCTACCAAATTTTTGTTTGCATGCCTTTGCCCCAAATATGACAAAGGTAGCAAACTTTCTTAGCAATTATAACTCCCTCTATACTTTCTAGAAAGTCCATCAATTCAATTTTGCAAGAAGAGCATGAATAGTTAGAGGAAACTACCAAAATATATCTACCATATTTGATCTTGAGATGTCACTATTTCAATGAATTTCTATGCCTGCTTCTAATGCTTATTTAACTTAGGCAAGGAGGGTCTATCTTAAGAATGTTCCTTGCAACGATATGCAATAGACTATCCTATTGTGTTTACAAAAAGTGGGAACATATAAATTAATTTTCATAGACAACATGTTATTAAGAAAATCTAGTGGTAAAATGTCTTCTGTGGATCCATGTTTCCTACATGTAGTAGCATAATAATGAATCTAATAATTATTTTTCACAACAAGAAAAACATGAAATACACTTTCGACACAATTGCATTTTCAATGGAGAGCACAGTTTCATAACATGTAAATTAGGAGAATACACATCCAACACTTGCATAAATATCGAGAGTGGAAAACAAAACTAAATAAAATTTTCCCAAGTATCCTTTGAGAAGGGTCCATCTAATGCATCAAAATTAGATTAGGGTCTACAAGTTTATACATCATGTGGAAGAGGTTCTAACGATTCAACTTGTAATGCTCAATGTATATTTATATCCTTTAATCTAAGCCTCACTTGAATCTCTCTTGTATCAGCAATCAGAACTCCTTTCTAGAGTTTTTGGCACTCTGGGAGTCACCTTACGATGCAAGCAAACAACTATTTTTCTATAGTATAATCATGACATTGCATTAGTGATTGTCAATGATGAATTATGAGAATCCTCTAACAATTTGCACAGATCTCAAGGTCACAGAGATGGCTTTGTTGACTCCAGATCTGACCCAGAAGTCACTACAGGTGAATCACACACCTTGCATGAGTACAATAGAGTGTACTATTTTGCCATAGAGGTTTTTTGTCTTGATCTGCGTGGTCTAGGTGGTGAATTGAAGCATTAACTAGGGTGACCTTCCAAAATTGGGGTGTCTCACAGATCACAACATTTTTTCATCTATGCCTGTGGTAGATTGCGTCATTCTTCCATCACCTCGATTAACATGTTTTCGGTGAAGATCTTCTTTCAGAACAAAACTGCTGTGTAAAAGTATCTCCACGGTATCCACACGAGTGCTCAAAGATGAATGGTGTTTCTGGTCTTTGCCTATCCCTCTTTCTCTCTCTAAGTCACTTTTAGGATTTATCAAACCATGGAGGCAACAATGAGAGAATGTGAGTGCATGCCCTAAAGGCCTCCTCTCATATCATATATATAGATGAGTGGAGAGTCAGGATCTCCTAAACCCCTTTTGGCCAAGCTGTGGACTCCATAACTTATGGAAACTTATTTCTTAAATATGGGTCTTTGTTTTATTTAGGATCTCAAAACTTACTTTCAAGTCCCTAGATTTATTATAACAATTACTATAATATCCAATTCAACCTTTCTTCAAACTATGTCTATGTGTGTGACCTTGTAGGCATGATACTATGTTGGCAATGGATTTACTAAACATTATTGTGATCTCTAAGCACTGAGCAGTGTATAGATACACATCATTTCTACCCAAGTAGTAGGATTAATCGGAAAATACTAAACCAACAACCACCAATGTTACCATGTTTTATATTCCTTTTGTCACAATTATCCAGACTCAATTAGAGGCATGGACACATCATCCTCGTTACATTCAGTTTGAGTTCCTCGATCTCCAAGCACACTAACTAGATGCATATGATCTTAGTTTCATATATTGACACACATGATCATGGACATGTATTTCTCCATTCTCACTTATCAAGAGGCCTTGGATATTTCTCCCATCATATGGGAGGGAAAAATTCCTTCCACATCACTTCACAATGCATAGCATGATTCTCATCACACCCAATCACTACGTTTATGGAATCTTTCTTCAAGGCCACATTGGGTAGAGTTAAAGCATGATGATTATGATGTCACCGTTGCAGTGGTTATAGGTCAAAGGACCACAACATACTCTCACATTTGATAGTCAATTATGACTATCATATAACAGTCCATGAATCACTCTCAAGGTGGGTCTATTTAGTACACTTGTTCTCTAACAAGTACCTATGTGTCTGACTTGGTATTCAATACCTATGACCCATGAGGCATGGCCATTTGTCACCACACATACTAGTCCCACATGTATTATTATTTTGCAATCCTCAATAATACCTGACTAGAAACATTTAAGAATATGGTTCTTAGCATCCATTAGGATCTCATGTTCAAGTCACATACTTGTAGTCTGATATCTTTGAACAAATCATTCTAAGGACATTTATTATGTATATTAATATCACAATAATTAAATATGCATCAATAAATTGGAATTTCCTTTATTTAATTAAATCAAAAGTACTAAATATCCCTATAGCCATTACCCAATGATTAGATTCTAGCACATGTACACCAAAAATCTCCCACTAGCACTAAACCCAATCACACATGTATCTAATACCAAGTGTTTTAACAAGAGAATCAAGCTTCTACTGTAATAATGCCTTTGTCATGGGATTAACAATATTGGTCTCTGTCGGTACCCTGCTAATCTTCAAACCCCCTCACTCAATGATCCCTCATATGACATGGAAATGCCAAAGAATATGCTTGGAAGGCTGATGTGATCTGGGTTACTTGTATTGTGTGATAGCTCCATTGTTATGACAATATAGTTCTACTGTGCCAATAATGGTGGAACAATTTCAAGATCATTGATGAATTTTTTCACCCATACAACTTCCTTTGCAACATCTGATAAAATATTATATTTAACTTATATTGTAGAGTCATCTAATGTTGCTTACTTGGAACTCTTCCAACTAACAACATCACCATTAAGGCAGAACACATAACCATATTGCAATCGATATTCATCTTTATCAGTTTGGAAGCTTAAATCAGTGTAATCCTTTACAACTAACACTTCCTCACCTTCATATATCAGGAAAGCATTGTTAGTTCTTCATAAGTACATAAGGATATTCTTCACTATAGTCGAGTTACTTTCACCTGGGTTTGCCTAATATATTCTTTCCATGCTCAAACATGTGGATGTCTGGACCTTTACATAACATTGTATACACGATAGATTCAATTTTGTAGGCATATGTAATCTTACTGATGTGGTCCCTTTCTTCTAAATATTTGGGAAAATTGGCCTTAGAAATACTTACCCTTTGAGACATGGGTAAGTTTCCTTTCTTAGACTCTTGCATGCTAAACTGTTTCAACACCTTTTCAATGTATGTAATTTGACGTAAGCCCAAAATCCTTCTAGATCAATTTCTATAGATCTTGATACCTAGAATACAGGTGGCTTCTCCCAAGCCTTTCATTGAGAAACTATATGCCAACCACATCTTCACCTTTTTCAGAGTTGGAACATTGTTTCCCATGAGTAGTATATCATACACATACAATATGAGGAATACTACAATTATACCACTAACCTTCTTGTAAACACAAGGTTCATCTTCATTCTTGATGAAGCCAAACTCTTTGACTGATTCATCAAAATGAAGATTCTAGTTTTTGGATGCTTACTTCAATCCATACATTGACGTTTGCATCTTACATACCTTACCAACATCCTTTGGAGATTCAAAATCCTTAGGCTGTATCATATACACATCCTCAATAAGATTCCCATTAAGGAACACAATTTTTACATTCATCTACTAGATGTTGTAGTCAGGGTATGCTGCAATGGCACACATAATTTTGATGGACTTAACCATGGTGACTAGTGAGAAAGTTTCATCGTAGTCAACACATTTAAATTGTTTGACACCTTTATCCACTAGTCTCCCTTTATAGGTATGGACATTTCTATCTATGCCAATATTATTTTATAAGACCCAGTTGCACCCAATGGGTTTACCCCTTCATGTAGTTCCACTCAGGTCCATACCTTGTTGGTATACATGGATTCCATTTCGGATCTCATGGCCTCAAGCCATTTACCAGATCCTAGTCCCTCGATAGATTCCTTCTAGGTGGTTGGCTCGTGTTGATCCCTGACCAATACCTCACCATCTTGAGTCACAATACATCCAAATCTCTATGGATCATGGAAAGTCCTATTAGATCTACGAGGTTCCCATGTTTGTTGAGGGGGAGGAGTTCCCACAACAATTTTTGGTGCTTCCTCATGCTCCTGTTTAGGTCCATTGTCATTTTGTGTTTCTCAAACTTCTTTTAATTCCATTATCCTCCCACTAGTATTTCTAGATATGAGATCCTTCTTGAAGAAGGTATTCTAGCAAAAAACACTTTCTTCTAGAAATGAACATAAAAGTAGTATCCTCTAGTTTCCCTAGGATACCCCAAAAAAAAGACTTGTCAGATTTGGGTCCCAATTTCTTTGGAAATGAACACTTTACATATGCTTCAAAACCCCAAACCTTCATGAAAAACATGTTGGGATGCTTCCCAATCCATATCTCATATGGTGTGTTTGCAACCAACTTAGAGGGAATGCAGTGAAGTTTAAATGCATATTTTTCTAGAGTTTGTCCCCAAAAGTTATTAGGAAGTCTAGCTTGGCTCATAATAGACCACACCATGTCCAAAAATGTGTGATTACTTCTCTCTGAAAGACCTATATGTTGTGGAATTCCTATTTGAGTCAATTTTGATACAATACCACACTCCATGAGAAGGTCCTCAAACTCTTGGATCAAATATTCTTCACCTTGATCATATTGAAGCATCTTAATTTTCTTGCATAGTTGGTTCTCTGCTTCATCTTGAATACCCTGAACCTTTCAAGTGATTCTAATTTGTGTTTCATGGGATATACATATCCATATCTACTGGAATCATCAATAAATGTAATGCAATATTGATACCCTCCTCTATCTGTTCAACTAAAAGGACCACTCAAATCAGTATGTATAAGTTCTAAAAGTTTAATTTCCCTATCATTTTTTCTAGTAAAAGGCACCTTTGCCATTTCTCCTAACAAACATGATTCACATGTCTACAAAGATTCAAAATCAAATGAGTCTAAGTATCCATCCTTATGGAGTTAGAAATGCACTTCTTGTTTATATGGCCCAAGAAAAAATACTAGAGGTATGCCATGTTTGAGTCATGCATTTTAAGCCATTTGGTATTTACGTTATAAACTTGTGTCTCAAGATCTAACAAATAAAGACCATAAGACATCATACCACTGGCATAAATGATATCGTCCAAAAGTATAAGGCAAACTCCATTCTTTAGGAATGAAAAAACATTCTTGTAGAAACAAGAAATAGAAATAATATTTTACTTATGGAAAGTACAAAACAATGATTTTCTAATTTTATTACAAGCCCGAGGGGGAAAGATAAACTATATGTTCCTATAGCCACAACAACAACCTCTGTCCCATTAGTGACTCATAGTTCCACAACCCTCTTCTTAAAGGGTCTACTTCTTTACAGATCCTACACATTACAACATATGTGAGATCCACATTCGACATCCAATACCCATGATGAAGAAGTAGATAAGTTAATCTCAAAAACATTTATACCTGAGATGGAGATCTTGATCCCCTTTGATTTCTTAAGTTCCTCCAGGCTGACTAGGCAATTTTTCTTCTGGTGTCCATGCTTGGGATAGCGGTGATGATTTCTATTCGAGGCCACACCTTCCTTCACATTCAGAGCAAAAGATTGGGAGTTAGTGTTAGAACCTTTCTTGGCCTTTTTCTTTCCCTTGGTCTTACTCTTCACTTCATTGAGTATCAACATAGATCATGTCTTGACCTTCTTCATGTTCAGTTCAACAGTTTGCAACATACTGAGTAGTTTAGGAAGTAGTTTAGCCATTTTATTCATCTTAAACTCCATGACAAATTGGTTGTATGATTTAGCAATGATTGCATAATCAAATCCATTTCCAACTCTTGGCCCATAGGGAAACATAGTCTGTCTAGGCTCTCCACACATTCAATCTTCTTGAGCAAATGAGGACCAACTACTCAAAAATAATGCTTTTGATACATCATACCTCTCTTGTGTTGCTTGGTTTTCAAACAATCATTTGAGATGCTCAATCATTTCAAAGGCCTCCATATTCTCATGCTGCATCTGCAGGTCAAGCACCATGGATGCTAGCATGAGGCATGCCACAACATTAGAGCTATCAAACTACATCTTGAACCCATCCCTTTCAACCTTTGGTACATCGATAGTCGGCTCTTTGAGAAAATCATGATCCGGTACGTTGAGCCTTTGCTCGTGCTTGAGAATAATTTTCAAGTTTCAATACCAATCCACACAAATTCATTTGATTGATCTTGTCCTTGTCAAGGAGTAATCACAACGAAATGTTACTCTCTTTTTACATGTAATATACAAAGAAATATAAGTAGGATTTAAAATTTTGATTTGAAAAGTATTGCCTTTTAGCTATGCCTTTAATTAAATGTTACACCTACTACTTCAAATTAATAGCCCTTGATATCAATCTAGAAAGTAACAATGAAAAACTTTCTTGTGGGCCAAGTTCCATATTTTATTGAATTATGAATCAACTCACAACTCAATTATTTGGGTAGGCAACTTTTGCAAATTGCAATCATCCAAGACTAGGACGAATGGGAAATAACCAAATTAAAATTCCATGATATGGAACACCCATCCGCATGCCTCTAGCCACTGAATCCTATTAAGGTAACCTCATTTATACAAGCCAACCATTGATATTGTTAAGACTGTGTACCCTATTTTATCAGACCCACACGTTTACCCCACACCACACCAAGAGGGATAAACACCTTGATTTGGCAAGCCCACATAAATTGATTGAGGCCTTGATGTGTCATGCTGGAAGGCATCTTAATCTTAATATTTAATGAGGGACTTTTTAAAATACATACATATTCAATCACCACATATGTATATATTATATATCATATATATAAACAAGCACCACAACCAATAAAATTAAAATGTAATTATTACAGTCTCCTATCACAATCTTCACCGGATAATGCAATGATTATGGTCATCTAAGCCTTGCCTACATCACATGCATAAACAAAAGATAGTAAACTCTGATCCTTGGATTCTTCAATCATGAGTGGACAATATGGATGATCCATTGTAGTTAATGATTGTTTTGCATTCATCCTTATTCATGTCTACTATGTTGTATATCATAATGTGATTGTGGTGATATTAATAGGGACACTCCTTTTAATTGGGCATGTACATTAATGGATTTCATCATATGAAATATGCATGCTATCATTGTCTAACAAAAAAACTCAATTCATAATAAAAACATCTATTAAAAGAACTAGACGTACATCTGGTACCACTATAGGAATCTAGAGAGTAGGAAAATGTAGTGGAATATAATTTTCCCTAGTTTCCTTTGAGAATGATCCATCTAATGCAACAAAACTGGATTAGGGATATACCTTATCATTGAAGAGGTTATTAAACTTGTAATTCCTGGTGTAGATCTGGACCCTCCAGTCTACCTCACTTGAATCTCACTGGATCAGCAATTGGAACTCCTTTTTGATATTTTTGGCACTCTGGGAGTCACCTCGGGATGTGTGCAAAAAACTATTATTTTGTCAGCTAATTGCAATAATATGCGGTGATTGTCAGCGATGGACTGTGGGAATCCACTGGCAATTTGCACAAGTCCCAAGATGATAGAGATGGATTTGTTCACCCCAGATTTGGCCCAAAAGTTACCTCTGGCAGATTAAACCATTCCTTCGTGCATGTGTGTGGTGGATCAAACTATTCCACCATAGAGGTTCTCTATCTCAATCTATCTACCATAGGTGGTGGATTTCAACTTCCTGTCGGGGAGTCCCTTCCTCAATTTGGGTGTCTCGTGACTCACATCATTCCACTTTCCACTTGTCGTAGATTGCATCATACCACTGTCACCTCGATTCACATAAAATCGACGAAGATCTTCATCCAGAACAAATCTATTGTGCGAACTAGCTCCATGATATCCATGCGAATGCTCAAAGATGGCTAGAGTTGCTAGTCTCTACCTATCCATCTTTATCTATCTAAGTCAGTTTTAGGATTTCTCAAACCATGGAGGGAACAATTAGAGAATGTAAGTGCATTCCCTAAAGGTCTCCTCTCACAGAATATATATAGAAGAGTGAAGAGTCAACATTGCCTAAACACTATTTGGCCAGACTGTAACTCCTTAAATTATGGAACATATCTCTTAAGTCAGGTTCCATATTTTATTTTGGTCCTTGAAACTTACTTTTAGGTCCCTAAATGTATTTTGAGGATTATAATAAGCTTTAACTGAGCCTTTCTTAACGCTATCTCTAGACGTGTGACCATGTAGGCACCATACTATGTGGGCAATGGATTCACTAATTAATCTTATGATCTATAAGTAAAGAGTAATTTCTTGCAATACATCATTGCTATCCAAGTAGTAGGATTATTTGAACAATTCTAAACCAACAACATCTAACATCACCATGTTGTATAATATTTTTATAACAAATATTCAATTTAAACTAAAGGCACAAACACATCATCCTCATTAAGTTCAATCTAAGTTCCTTGATCTCCAAGTAGACTAGCATGATACATATGAGCTTATCTTTATATACGAACTCACATGAACATAGCCATGAATTTATCTAGTCTCACATAGCAAGAGGCCTTGGATATCACTACTATTATATGTGAGAGACAGATTCCTTTTACATCACTTCACTATGTGTAGTGTGATTCTCATAACACCCAATCACTACATGCATGGCAGCCTTCCTCAAGGCCACATCAGGTAGTATCAAAGCATGATGATTGTCATATCACTATTGTAGTGACTTTAGGTCGAAGGACCACAACATCATTGTCACATTTGAGATTCAATTTTGACTATCATATTATCCATGAATCACTCTCAAGGTGGGTATGTCCAATACACATATTCTCTAACAAGTATCTATGTGTATGACTTGTTATCCAATACCTATGACCCATGAGACATGGTCATAAATCACCACGCATACTAGTCTCACATGTATTATTAATATTGAATCCTCATTAATACTTGGATAGGGACATGTAAGAGTATTGTTCTTAACATCCATTAGGATCTAATGTTCACGTCACATACATGAAGTCCCATGACTTTTGACCAATCATTCTAAGGACATTTATTATGTACATTAATATCACAACAATTAAATGAGCATCAATAAACTAGAATTATATTTATTTAATTAAAAAAAAAGTACAAAATATCCCTATATTCATCATTCAATGATAGGCTTCTAGGGCATATACTCAAACAACACTAATAGAAATTGTGATACTGTGCAAAAATTAAAGTACATAGCTATATAGACATAGAACGGAAAAAAATCAATCTATTTGAAAACAAGTGAATTCTTGAAACCCAAACCTCCCAGTTTATGGTACTACAACTGCTGGATGTGTTCATATCTGGTACATGTTGTGAGCATATCTTAGGATCAAGGATGAAGCCAGGGGCAAGCTGGTGCTGCACCTCATAAAAAAATTAGAATCAAGTGTTTACATAAAGGTAAATGTATATATATACAATGCATTTAACATTTAAACATAAGAGAAAAAATGCAGAAGGGGGAAGGGTAGGATTAGGTGACTGTCTCGGTGATGCAGCACTGCCAGCCGCCATCCCGACAGTGTAGATGGGTGTAGAGAAGAGAGGAAGAGAAAGCTGATCCAAATGCTATATATGACTCTTCCATAGTTCTTGATGTTACGAATCCTTCATCTCCTGATTGCATATTCTCTTCATCAGAAACATATTACGATCTTTGAAGGCAAGCTAGTATACCCAAAAGTGGAAGCTAAGGAAAATGCTAGCAAATGGAGTAAATGCTTGATCAATTATGTTCTTGATTTCTATCTGCATTTCCCTACCCTATTGAACTACCTCTATTGGCTATGGGAACCAGTTGGATCTCTGTAAGTGTTTAATCATGGAGATGGAGTTTTTCTCCTTCGGTGTTTGGATTATTTAGATATGGAGATGGCGTTATAAGGTACCTGGTTTGTGATGAACGAACCAATGTTCCTGGAGAAGTGGCTATTAGGTTCAAGTTTCTCTACATTGAAATTTAAGGAAGTTCCTACATGGATTCATATTTATGTTTTTCTTTCAGATATCTGGGATTTCCACATGTTTGATAGGATTGGATTGTTTTTAGGTTCTCTATAGTGTGTACAAATGAACCAACTGATATTTGTTCTAGATTGGAATATGCATGCTTCAGGTTAAAATTTCTACTATTTTTTCCTTTCCTAAAAATCTCACTCTACTAAGCAACGATGTTGATCAACAAGTTATTAACTTTGAGTATAAATGACATTCTCTTAAATGTGGAACTTGCGACTATTCCAGTCATGAGGAATACTATTGTCAAGATGTATATCCTAATCAATCTGGTGATACGATCAACAAACATATATGGAATGTGAAATTGAATACTCCTTCTAATACTGTTGAACAAATGGTGACTTCTATTCCTAAGGTCAATCCTATTGGTTCTAGGCTTAATGAAGATATTGTCAATTCCTTCAAGATTGATCAGGAGAAGAAATTTGTTCCCTCAACTCCTATCCATGATTTTCCTCAATCTTCACCTTCCTTGACTTCTTCCTCTAGTATTGTTGATGCATAAGGTTTTTAGATTGTTAAGAAGAAGAACAACATATCCCCTCCTAAATTTCCTGGTAAGACTACTCTATGTATCTTCCACAGAGTCTCCAATGTAGGATTTTCTCCAATGCATACTAATAGATTTAGAGGCCTAGAGATTATTAACAAAGAAATAACCAATGATGTTGTTAGTTCAACAACCAAGGTTAACAAATGATTCCCTCAATCCATATTTCCTCCTGGAATGTCACATGTATATCTAATAAAATTAGTGGAGTTCTTGATGAATTAGCATGTTCTAGGAGTGACATTATCATCTTGAATGAAACTAAGCTTAGAATCAATAATATCAACAAGTTTACATCCAAGAATTTTCCTAGTTATAGCTGGATGTCTAACCATCCATATCGTGTGTTGGGTCATGTTGTTATTTTTTGGAAAGATTGTTTTATTACAAAAGTATAGGAATCTGATCAATTCATTCATACTCTTGTTAACTTCAACAATTTTCTATTCTCTATTACTATTGTCTATGGACATAACAGTGATACTAAAAGGGAAAAGCAATGGAATGGTGTTGAAGGTACCCACTCCATTAATGATATTCCCTGGTTTCTATAGGAAATTTTAATTCTGTTAGAAAGATTGAGTAGAAAATTGGTATTCTTCCCCCTACTAAAAAGTCTATGGAGGATTTTAATATATGTCTTTTGGACTATAGTTTATTTGATATGAATCTGTATGGTCTATTTTTTACATGCGATAATCATCAAGATGGTTCTAGATTTATCACCTCTAAAATCGATAGAATCATTCATAATTTTGTTTTCTTAAGTTCTATTCCTGAGTTTCATGGAGAGGTTATCTCTAACACAACCAACGATACAAAAGACTTTCCTTAAAGTGGGGGAATCTAAGGATTTTCAAATCACCTTTCCAGGTTTATCAATTCTTGGCTGAAACATTATGATTTTCCTTCTATTCTCAAAGATACCTGGAACATAAATGCCAAATGTTTTTCTATGTTTAGGCTGTACAAAAAGCTGAATGCCCTCAAAGTCAATCTTAAAAGGTGGAATAAATCAACCTTTGGTGATATCTATGAAAAAACAAAGGTTTGCTAGAAACTCTGCTCTCAATGCTAACTTTGATTCTGAACTAAATCATTTGGATGAACTAGCTAGAGATAATGCTTGAAATCTTTGTATGATTGCTGCCAATCTCTCTAATGAGGAGGAAAATTTCATTAGACAAAAGTCACAAATTCAATGGTTGAAATATTGTGACTCAAATACTAATTTTTTCTACTCTTGTATGATAAATCATAGAAGTTGCAATCGCATTAGCAGTCTGATGGTTGATGTACTCTTATTCATGACCTTGAATTCATTTCTAGTTCTATTTTTGATTTCTATCATAATTTATTCAACAAACCTTGTCTGAATTATGGAGTGTGGAGTGATGAATGGCTTGGGCCTGTGTTTTCCATTTATTAGAGACTATCTCTTATTTGTCCTATTTCTCACAAGGAGATTGATGATATCATAGCCAATTTGGATGGTGATAAGGCCCCTGGACCTGACGGTTTTAATGCCCTCTTCTACAAATATGCTTGGGATGTTATTGGAGATGATGTTTATGCAGCTGTTAAGGATTGTTTTGTTAATGACAACCTTTTGATAGAATCAAATAAAACTTTGATAGCCATGATCCCTAAGAATAGTGACACTAATGATATTGACAATTGGTGTCTGATTTCCCTTTTCAACATGTTTTATAAAATCACATCCAAGGTTTTAGCTAATAGGTTACAAGGTGTCCTTCCCTCTATTATCGATATTAATCAATGTGCTTTTATCAAGTGTAGGGGCATCAAGGATTCCACCCTTCTCGCTAATGAGATTCTAAGTGACTTCAAGAAGGGTTTGGGGAAGAACTTATGCATCCAAGTGAATATTTCAAAATCCTATGATTAAGTGAAATTAAGCTATGTTTTCTCTATTATGTTCAAGATGGGTTTTCCTTCTACTTAGATAAGTTGGATTGAGATCATCTTATTTTCTACCTCCTACCAAATTCTAATCAATGGAGAGTCTACTGAGCCTTTTTTTCCCCTCTAATGGCATTCACCAAGGAGATCTTATTGTGCCATATTTGTTTGTTATTATCATGTAGGGATTTTCTGAGATGCTAAAGAAAGTTGTTGCTTAAAAAATAATTATTCCTGTCAAGGACTATAACAATTGCAATCTATTCCATTTCATCTTTGTAGACGATCTTATGGTGTTCATGAAATTTGATGCCCAATGTGCTAAGTTTCTCAATGATATCTTTAAGAAGTTTGGCAAAACATATGGCCTTTGTATCAACTCTGTGAAAAGTTGTATCCTATTCAGTAAAAGCTCTGAGTCTTCTATCATCATGGATATTTTAGGTATGGAAGTAGGTGCTCTTGATAATTTCAAGTATCTAGGTCTTCCTCTCTTTTCTAGAAAACTTTCCAAGAAATACTATTCTGTGTTACTTAATAAATTAAGAAAAGGTTGGATGGTTGGAAATCAAAGATGCTCTCTTTTGCTGGAAGATTAGAACTGATTAAGTCCTCTATTGCTCCTCTACATTTCTATTGGATGTTTTCTTTCCCAATCCCTAGCTCTATTCTTATGACATTCATAAGTTTGGTAGGGATTTTTTATGGGGTTTCTTTGATGATAAAAAGAATTTACATCTAGTTCCTTGGGACAAAGTTACTTTGCCTAAGAAAAAAGGAGGTTTGGGCTTGCAAAAAAGTAAGGAAGTCTCAAAGGCTTGTCTTATTTTAAATGCATGGAATATTGCCTAAAAGAAAGACCCTCTTTGGGTGAAATGTTCAAATGAAAAGTATTTAAGAAAGTAGCCTTTCTAGAGTATTTCTAATCCATACAATCTCTCTTGGCTTTTTAACAACATCCTAAGAGTTTGCCATGTTCTTTTTCTACTGGTTGATTTTCATGTAGATATTGGTGATAAAACCAATTTATGGTTGGATCCTTGGCTTAATGGCTCTTTATTAGAAGACCTGGATGGAAAGGACATGATCATTAAATCTGGCATACCTCATCATGCTTAGATCAACTCTGTTATGAAATATGGCCACTGGCATGTTCCTCACAATAGAGTTTTGACTACACTCCTAGAGGTTCTGCATTCTAACGTATCAAGGTTTTATAGCAGGGATGAAGTGGTTCTTAATTCCCTTAAGAAGCCTACTTTGTAACATTTGTGGGATGTAATCAGGTCGAAAGGCTCTAAAGATTATTGTTTTGACTAGATATGGAGTTGTCAAGATCCTAAAAAGTGTATTACCCATCTATGGAAATGTAGACTCAATAAACTTCCTACATCTGACTATATGAGAAGAGTTGGCATTCCTGTTACCTCTACCTTCTTATTCTATTTAAATGATTATGAATGCTATCATCACAACTCTTTTGAATGTTCATTTGTGTCTAATATTTGGATTAAGGTCCTCAAGTAGAATCCTCATATTTTCCCTCCCTCAAACTGGGATGATGGTTTTGCTTCTATATATAAGACGTTCAAAACACTATTTTTTATCTTAGTGTATCAACTTGGTATGAAAGAAATAGGATAGTTCATGAGGGCCACTTTTTCTCCCCTTCGGTCCTTTGGAAGTCCATTGAAAGTGACTGCAAGGTCTTTATGGTTACTGGACATATCTGTTATTATGTTTTTCTCACAACATGGCTCTTGATCTATTGTTTTTGTGGACTTTTAAAGAGTATGTGGATACGATAATGTCTCATTTTTGTTCTATGAGGAAAATGTTCTAATCTTCTGGTGATCTCTTACTGCTGGAGTTGTTTCTTTGAAGTTTTTATTTCTATTTAGTTCTGAAGATTTGTTGAGACTACTGCTCATTGTTTTTGACTTTGTTAATCACTCTATAGTGATGGAATTTATGGAGACTTGAGTATTCTATGTGTGGCTTCATGCTTTTCCTGAAACTGCTACTTTCTTCTTATGAAGGCTGCATCTTTTGTTAGGCTGCTTGAATTGGATTAGAGGCTTTTCTTCTAGTCTTGTCAACCTTATTCCTTAGTTTGCCGTATTCGCATTCATTAATTCTTGACTCAAGGGCCCTGTACATTTTCTTCTTTTCTTTTTTGTAAACTTTTTTTATAAAAATACAATAAAAGGAAAAGGAGTTTAGCCGACAAAAAAAATGTGTATACATACATATATCATCATCTAAGCTTGAGTCCCAACTATGTTGGGGTCGGCTACATGGATCCTTTGTTTCCATTCAGCTCTATCATGGGCCATATTCTGGTTGAGATGTAGAGATTAAAAATCTCTCTTTATAAGATCATCCCATGTTAACGTAGGCCTTCCCCTTTTTATATTTATTATGCTTGACTCAATAGAATTGCTTCATATATGTACATTAGTCGATCTATGTTGCACATGCCCATACCATCTGAGTTGGCCATCACGCAACTTGTCCTCAATGCTCGCCACCCCCACTTTGTTCCTGATATATTCATTTCTCAAGCGATATTTTTTTGTCTTCCCACACATCCTTCTCAGCACACACATTTCAGCCACATTCATCTTGTTGAGACCTTGTTTCTTCAACACCCAACATTCACTCCCATAGAGTAGGCTAGCCGTATAGTTGTTCTATAAAACTTACTTTTTAACCTGAGAGGGATCTTCCGATCACATAATACTCTAGTTGCACTCCTCAATTTAAGCCATCCTGCTATTATCTTGTGACAAATAGTATTTTGGACATCCCCATCTATTAAAATAATAGAATCCAAGTAACAAAGTTTATCACATTTTGGTATATCTACTCCGTCCAACTTGGCTCCATCATTCACACTATGAGATAGGCTGAAATTGCAATGTGTATACTCAGTTTTTCTCCTACTAATCATCAATCCATTTGATTCTAATGGCTTTCTCCAACATTCAACTTTATTATTTAATCCATCTTTAGTTTCATCAATCAAAAAAATATCATTAGCAAATAACATACACCAAGAAATATCATCCTAAACAATCTTTGTCAACTCATCCATTGCAAGAACAAACAAATATGGGTTGGGCGTGTATCCTTGGTGTACCCCAACTGTGATAGGAAAAGCTGATGTCTCTCCTCCAGGAGTCTTCACACTCACATTAGAGCTATCATACATGTCTTTGATCATGTCAATGTATTGGATTGGCACACCCTTTTTCTTCAAAACCATCCACAACACTTCTCTCGGTGCTCAATCATAAGCCTTTTCCAAATCAATAAACACCATATTAAGATATCTTTTGCTTTCTCTATACTTCTCCATAAGCCTCCTTATTAGAAAAATAACATCTGTTGTTGATCTTCTAGGCATGTAACCAAATTGGATGTTTGATATCTACATTATAGATCTTAGTCTTTGCTTGATAATCCTCTCCCAAATCTTCATTGTGTAAGTCATCAATTTGATACCTCTATAGTTTGTGCATCTTTGAACATCACCTTTGTTCTTGTAGATGGGGACTATAGTACTATTTCTCCACTCATCTAACATATTCTTGGTCTTCATTATCTTGTTAAAGAACTTTGTTAACCACAACTCCATCCCCCATAATCTTCCATACATCAATGGGAATACCATACGGTTTGCATGCCTGTCTCATTTTCATCTTTTTCAAAGAATTCTTGACCTCAAATGGTGAAATTCGTCGTGTGTAAATGATATCTCTTGTATTCATGTCACACGAGTCTCTAGGATTATTTACAATATCTCCATTGAAAATATTATGGAAGTAATTTATCTTATGGTTCTTGATATCATCGACCTTCACCAATGTTATGCCGTCTTCATTCTTAATGCATTTTACTTGACTCAAGTCTCTTCCTTTCCTATATCTTATATGAGACATTTTATATATATCTTTTTCCCTTCTCTTGTGTCCAACTTCTTATAAATATCATCAAAGTATCTAAACCTTACCTTCTGAACAACCTTTTAGCTTCTGGCTTTGCTTGCTTGTATCTTTAGAATGTTTCATCATCTTGAGATTTGGGCCAGCTCCTATAGATCTCCCTTTTCAATTTAATAGCCTTCTGTACTTCATCATTCCATCACCGAGTCTCTTTCTGTGGAGGCCCACAACCTTTGTAATTCCCCAAAACCTCTTTGGAAATTTTTGTTATGCAGGGGCTCATGTTATGCCACATAATGTTAACATCACACTCTAAGTTCAAATTTCCCTCCTCGATGAGTTTATCAAGAAAAGTCAATTTCTTTTCTCCTTTAAGATTCCACCACTTATTCCTGCTATTTTGGTTTCTATTATGCTTTCCTTTATTGATCTTCGTGTTAATATCCAGAATCACCAAACTATGTTGGGTCATGAGTTCTTCACCAAGAATTACTTTGCAATCCTTGCATATATTACAATCCACCCACCTCGTAAGCAGGTAATCAATTTGTATACAATTGTGCGCACTCTTGAAAGTAATATTATGAGATTCTCATTTTTTGAAATGGGTGTTTTCCAAAATCATATCATATGCAACTTAAAATCTAATATCCTCTCTCCTTCTCCGTTTCTACTGCCATACCCAAAACCACCATGAACCCTCTCATATACAACATTATTACTCCCCTCATGTCCATTTAAATCACTACCAATAATAATCTTCTCCTTTGTTGGTATTCCCTACATCAATTACATCCAAGTCAACCCAAAAACCCTTCTTAGCATCCTCTCTAAGATCAACTTCGGAGGCATAAGCGCTAATAATGTTAAAAATCTTAATAGCTATAATTCGATCACCCATCCTTCTGATCTTAACAACATTATCCTTCAACATCTTATCAACAATAATACCTACACCGTTTCTATGTTTATCAATACATGTATACCAAATTTTGTATCCAGTGTCCCTAATATCTCTACAATGTTCCCCTCTCCACTTGGTTTCTTGCAAGAAAGATATATTCACTTCTCTTCTCATCATGCTATCCACTATCTCCAACGATTTCCCTATCAAAGAGCCAATATTCCAAGATCCAACTCTAATCTTTTTTTGTTTATTGTTTCTTTACCTGTCTTCGTCAAAAATTTTGTGGTTGCACATTAAAGATAAGTGATGTATATATGCACATATATATATATATATGTGTGTGTGTGTGTGTGTGTGTGTATATCTACCGCTAACTCCCCAAAGTCTCCGCCCCGCAGGTCTGAGGAGGCGTCTTCCTCAAATCGGCTAGCTGACTGGCTGCAAGCCTGCAGATTGGGCCAAGAAGAGGTTGATGCTGAGCTGATGGACTTCATCGAGCCAAGTATCAAGGATGGGAAGAGGTGTGCATCCATCTCGAGTAAGGATAGCTCCATCCTTGACTGGGATGAGTACTTATCCATCAGGTTTGTTGGTCGGAAACCGTATGGTGGTCAACTAATTGGATGGATTCGAAGGACCTGGAGACCTAGCAGACCTGTGGTTGTTGTGTCCGAGGAAAGGGAAGGGTATATCGTCAAGTTGCCCTCTCACGGCGATAGAGATCGGGTTCTAAAGGAGGCGCCTTGGTTCAAGGATGGACTGCTGATTGTAGCCCAAGCGTGGAAGCCTGGCTCTCCCCTCCTACCTCTCTCCTTCACGAAGGTTCCCGTTTGGTTCAAAATCGAGAACACGGGGATTCCCTGGACTCGCAGACACATATCCTGTGTTGCCAGTATGATAGGTCGACCGGTGGACATCGATGAT